>OZ010697.1:10519384-10954454 GCA_963932265.1 Thymelicus lineola
TATCTCTTAATGTATGTTCCATGTGTGTGCATGAAGAGTTATTGTATTGTATTCTGATCCTCTAAATCGACATAGATTTTTTACTCCAAATGCAACGCAGTCAGCAGTTTGACGATTATTAATGAACTGGACGTAAAACAACAGGTTGAATATTAAACGTAGCTAATTGCTTTAACGATGAAGTTGTAAGCCAACTGACGTTTCGGTAAAAAACTATTTTCCACCTGTTATAACTACTAACCATTTTAAGGGGTGTTTGCATAGTGGTTTCGGATTTAAACTATTTTTTACGATGTTAACGATAGGTACGTTTATCCTATTTTGTGGAACTTGTGGAAGTGTGATAGATATAATATGCTACCTCTGATTGCAGATTGTTGCGAACTAGACTGATACTAACTTTTTTTATTGAAATAGCCGACAAACGAGCTGACGATCCACCTGACGATAAGTGAATATCGTGGCCCATGAACATCAGCCACACCAAAGGCATTATTGATGCCTTGCCGGATAAAAAAGAAAGAAGAAAAAGAAAAAAGCTACCTCTGACTTTATTTTATTGTAGCAAGCCGACCAAGGAGCTGACAATCCAACTAATGGTAGATGGCAACCGTGTCCCATGGACATAAGTAATTTCAAAGACATCGTTGATACGTTGCCTACAAAGAAAGAATAGAGAGAAAGGAAGAAAGAACTAGCTCTTAAGCCCCCAGCCAGCAATTGACGAATCGTTTGGTGGTGACTCAGCAAGTGGGTGGAGTATAGCCAGCCAGGTACCAGGCACTAAGACTAATAACAATTATGAATGACTTATTCTTTGATTCCTGAAGATATGAGCACATTGGCAATTTAAAATATAACATGAAATTAAACAAGTGAAGTTTTGGCCGTACTCGTGGCTCGAAAGCCGTTTCTATAAAGCTATCTTTCTGTCTTCTCTTTTTTTGGCTGGCAACACATCGGTGATGCCTTTGGTGCTACCAACGTCCATGAACGTCGGTGACCTCGTACTTTCAAGTAGCTGACGGGTAATTTTTATGCGTATTTCGAATTTTCCAAAAAACCAGACTATATTTCTACAATTCTATCTGTTTTTCGACATACCCACGGAATCCCAAACACACCGTTTATCCTTATAGTTCCTCCACCATTTTTTACGTGTTTTATTTGTTTAGAACGGTATCACTGTAAACGCCATCATTAGGTTAGCCACAGGAGATGCGCGGTTTATGTCTTTATTGTGTTTTTATTATTGCCATAATATGTGATGCATTTGAAAATAACACGAGATTCAACTTAGTTTCAACCTTATGACCCTGGCAATAAAGGTAGAGCTATATGTCTCTGTCAAATGAAAAAACAATAAAAGGTGTCGTGTGAGCGATCTTTAAGCTACGCAGCTGACGCCACAGCGAATGATGAGTTAATATCGTATGGTATTGTTTTTATAGCTCTTCTTTATTTGAAGCCACATGTACGGAAATAAACTTTTATGTTAAACGGACTGGAACTGAACTTTTAACCTCTTCCGTAGAAAATGTTATTCTTACTATTAAATGGCAAAGAATGACTAGAGTCTAATACATAATATACAATAGTGTAATAGTAGAATGGCAAGGTAGCTAAAATCTTAAAAATTCATGAAGGTGATAAGATAAATGGCCGTTTATGTGGGATAGAATATCTACCAGAACTGGTAATGGTTTTTATAAACACACATTTACACACAAACACAGAAATCTCTCACACACATACTCCCACAATGATTTCCTTTAATGTAGACCAACACAGCCGAGAAAGCTATAGGTGATAATATGGGTCCTTACGCCATTTCCTGTTCGGTCGCAAGTCGCAACGCGCCATTGATGCTTTTGGTGTCACCTTGGTACATGGACAAATTAACTTTTACCATCAGGTGGCGTGTCTGGATGATTTTATCGAGTACTTAAAAATTAACTAGCAGTCCGCACTGTAAATATAATATTAAAAAAAAATTAAACATTAATATTTTTTTAAATCGTAGAAAAATTAAACCCAGACCATGCTGCAGTATTTTTTCTGATTCTAATGTTATAAAATATAGAACCTATATTTGAATTTGATCGACATACGACCAGATTGCTTTTTGGCGCGGGCATATGCACAATAATATGTGACATTCCACACAATACATACAATACAATTATATAAACGCGTCGCCGTGGCACAACCAATAATTGATACATACTCGCAAGTACCCTTTATACGAGTATACATATACCCTTCAAATATACTATCCACAGGCACCTTACCTACGAGTTGGCATGTACTCTGTAAATACTATCTGTATGTAGTTATTCCATGGGGTTATTTTTATATGGCGACCATTAATCAGGCCAAAGTCAGCCGAGCGTGCAGCGTTGGTCGAGTCACGACACATTGCCTCCGCCATATCCTTCGATCGTAATTATACCGTTACAACCAATTACTGATCGTTTATTTTGTGTTGAAGATAATAAACTTTTAAACAGGTTAAAAACTTTGAAGAAGGAAATGGTCAAGTTCAAGCAAATAGTCTTACAGTCGGTTTAGTACACAGTTTAAAAGTTGCTTTATTTAAATTATTTAGATACTTTTGTTACCCGCGTTCGCTGAAAGTAAGATAGAGCTCTTATCTTCAAATACTATTTCATTAATATCTTATGGATTAAATATAGTGAATAAACATGTCATATGAAACTCTTGATACAATTACGATGATTTATTATGTATCTATACATAGCTATACACAGCATAAAATTTAAAAAAAATGTGTGCATGTAATCTTTACGCGCGATTGAAGTAATTAATTTATTTTTTTGACGTTGGTGACATGTATTACCAAAAAAAATATTTAATTTAAAATAAATATAATATTACAGTTGACTCAAATTAATTAAGAATATATTTTACAAAAACGAATACAAAGCTTTAATTACCGTTACCTACCGTTAGTAATACCGTTACCCCTTGATACTTATTTAATAATATATGTATAGACTTGTCACAAATACAGTGTAATCTTAATAGAATTATATATCTGTACTTCAATTTTGTTTATGGTTTTGTTTTCATTTGTAACTTAACATTCAACAGACTATAGAGCCTTATTTCCGTCCGAATACTTCCATCCAAAGAATAATCTGAGTTACTTTCAAGTCGCGCCTAAAGAAGTTTTACTTCAACAACATAAAATTATGTCATTTTGAATATCGTAAACTTGGTTAATAAAAAGAGGTTTCGTAATTTCTTTTCGAAAGCAATATCCGAGTATTAATGCTAATACTATTCAGATACTATACTAATATTATTAAAAGTAATAATACTATTCAGTTACGCTTAAAAAGACGATAGAAGAAGAATTACCATCAGTTTACCTCTGTATGAAACAATATTAAACCTTACCCTCATTTTACTATACGTACCAGGTAGATATAAGGTAAAAGCCGGCTCGTGAAGCTCGTATCAAGATAATTGAGATCTAAAACAGAAATGCCGAGAGGTGTCTTGCCACGCCACACGTACACACCACGCCGCCCAGCGGGATGCCTGGGTACTAATTCAGGGTTGGCACAACAACTATTTCATTTTATGTCTGTAGAAGACATACTGCTATAGTATTAGGTATAAAGTATTTATTTATTTATTTGTATAAGCTGTTGTTACAATAATTAAAACACTCGAAAATGGATATGTTCATAGATAATGCACAAGCATTTAAAGGTAACTAGGAACTAAAATAGAACAAAGTAGGTATAACTAGTAAGTACCTATTAGATAGGTTACAATTAGGCAGTTTGAATCTGCAATCAGTGACAAGCGCCCCATTTACAGTTACCCACAAACGCGTAGACATCGCAGTCCCAACTTCCAATAAAATAGTATTGACAATTTAGTTTATGTAACTTGTATCGATTGCACTCCAGTTTGAATCTTAAAAAAGGTGTCTAAGGATTGTAGTTGTAAAAGAATCTTATTTGGTAGGTTCTAAAATATTGTATTGCAGGTCCAAAAATATTCATCATAAATGTAATAATAAACATTAAAATTTAAGTTTCTGCTTTAAATCCGTAACTATTTAATTATAAATTCAGAATAATATAGGTGAAACAGTCGTTGTCAACCCTGATTCTGCATTACAACTGACATTAGGGGTGTCAACGCGTCCCTGGTCTCGTTGGGCAGCGGCGCGGAAACTGCGTCCATTGTGACAACCCTCGGCGACCCGCACCGGAACCAAAGCGCGGTATTTATGTGTACGGTAAGCCCTAATATTAAAAAAATATATATAGTCATGTTGCATTTTCTTTAACCTGTATTGTGACACTATTACCTTCTCACTTTTCTTATCAATCAGTAAATCCTGAAGGATTTAGAGTATAAAGTTGAAATATTTCAAAGGGTCAATGGCGTCAGTGCATACCAGTCTTTTTATTACAATACTTCATACCTTTGGTAAGTGTATATTTTTAATAGAATTAACTTATCTTTTATGAGTATAAAACATTTAAAATTTCAATAAAATAAAATACGTTGCTTGGTGTTTAACTTCGTTACAATAGATTTTCATAATTAGGCTCAGTTATAAAATTAGTAGTATTAGTAGTATAAAAAATGCTTTAATTTACCCTCGTTTACTAATCTACATAATTATATTTTATAATCCGTAAGCAGTAAAGTCTAGTCCTGCGTCGGAGTTGACACACACAATAATTTTCTTGCATTTGAAAAATAATTTGAACTCGAAAAGATTAATCACTTAATGAATATAATCATAGTGAGCCTGAGCGGAATACATCCGACCAAAAGAAGCCATCTTTTTATTCAAGTCTATACAAAACCTTGTAGGTATGCTGTATCACCAGTTGTCATTCATACGGTTCTAATTCTGTGATGGCTCACGGATCACAGCTCACGGTTCACGGATCACTAAGACAACACCAACCGTATAGAGTCACTACGCTATGCGCCGTATACGTTATACGTTGTTTGCGCTGTTTGCGCCCGCCGCTGACAATAGCGCGGTGACAATATGTGCGCCAAGTGGAAACTGCTCTTAGCTGATGGCGAGATGATGAGGAATATGTGACATATTTTTGAGTCTTTTAACTTGGTAGTGCATATATTTCGGAGACAATGTGTGCGTTAAATGAAAATGATACAGTGTGCACAATGCGCACAAATAAAATGCTATTGTTTCGACAGGCGTGGGCTTTCTGATACTGGATGTTTAATATTTTCATTTGTTTAATGCTAACAATGAGTTTATTTAAAATTTTGAAAACATTTTCGTTTCCATCGAAGCTTGAATAAATAATAAAAAAGTGTTACCTAAGTAGGCACTAATCCTGGGAGGAACATCTCTCACATCAGGGAGGAAAGCGTCTCCAAAATGCGAAGACTCCAAAATTTAGATATGAAATTTTTTTATTCAAAATTGGAATTGAAAGTCACGCCATTGCTTCAACAAAGCCCTGCCGTGATTGGACCCGGGAGAAGAAGCAGCAAGAAACTACCGAGGTGTGGTTTTTACAGATAGCACTTATTACCTACCTCCTACAAAACTTTTTTTCTTTACAAAACTCATGCCAGGTCGATATTTGGTTGATAAATTGATCTTTAGATTGGTGAAGTAATTCCGATCTAGAATAGCATGGTCGGTAGACTCCAGGTTTTCGTGACACAAATGGGAGACTATTAATAAGTTGAAAAGTAGTAGGTAGTTTGTAAGCCAAGGGCTAAATACCTCACTTAACATCAGATGAGGTGACACTATCCAATATTGTTTTAAAACTTCGTCGGCATCCAAAATTAAACCAGAACATTTTAAAAGTAAATGCTATGATTTTTTTAATATCTCAAATATCCCACAAAAAACCTCTGACAAAAGCGCCACTCGAACCCGAATAATGACAAAGTTTCCATTATACGCAATTTACTGATCCTGTTCTTCAATAAAGTCTCGAAAAATCGATTACTCAGTTTAATAAAAAAGAACGGAGGGGAGCAACGCAGTGGCAGTGCAGTTAAAAAGCGCGGATGTGAACATTTGTAGCAATAATTTGGGCCGCAAGCCGGTAGGGTGAGCCACGGCTGTTGTTGAAAGAATGATACATCATCAGACCAATAATAAATCACACATGATTCAATTAGAAAAATACGGCGGGCGCAGAGCGAAAAACGGTCGAGTTTTGTCGCCTTTTCATCAATACCCTCCCGTTTATGGCGTAATTTGACGTTACGTGTGTATCATCAATCACATGCAATAACTGTGTTTTGAATTAGTAAAAACAGCGTAAAATTTCATCAAAAACCCGTTGGTAATATTCAAAAACCATAGTCAACGATATAGATACAATATGATGGTTGAAATATCGCTATTACATCTAGTATTAGCAACATCTGACATGCTTGTTTAACCTTTAAATAAGAGTATAATCTCTAGTTTATAAGTTATAAGTATCTCGTTTCTTAATATATTAGAATAAAAAAAAGTTTAAATTAAGTGAAAACCCACTGAATTAAGAAAAGTTTTATATCTAACATAATAAAGCATCTCTATATTTTTTATGAAATAATACTAGACAAACGAGTATCCAAAAACGTTCAATTAAAATCATTATGACGATTGATGAACTAGCAGATTGCCAACTATAATATTTTATTTAAATTTTTATGAAAAGCTAAATTTCTGCTTCGCTTCGCGATTTGTACATCTATCAATATAACGAAACCTTCACAAAAATGTTCACAGTCATATGACCTCAAATACACGATCGCACTAACATTTTCGTCTAAAGTGCAACATTTCCGAACTATATAACTCGTATAGGGCTATGAGCAAAGTATTTCAACCTGAAATTTTCATACATTTGGCAAAAGTCAAGCAATAATATTGACGGTTTAACACATGAGCTTTCGCACACTCAATAACTCATTGGCGAAATGTAACGGCCGAGGGAGAGTGGGCGCGGTGAGTCTTGTGTCACGTGCCAGTAATGAGTTCCACACTCCCCCGCCCTCCTCGTCACGCTAGTATGGAATTTCACACATATCTCGCGCTTCTGATTATTCTGATTTATTACGTCACATTTTTCGTTGAATTCTTTTGTTGTTTCGACAAACTTTTTTGTTGCTCGTAGGTTTGTATAGCGTTTGTGACACTGCCAGTACTTTTATTACAGTTACAATTAGTATGGATAGTGACCATCTCTTTCGAGTCAAAGCGGGTCGCTTACGGAATTTATATATTTAAACAATCATTACTATCTATCGGTTCAGCGCTCAGACTAAAAAAATAAGTAGTTTGATACATTGGGTACAAAGCGGGACTTCATGATTCTTTCTATTGCACTTACATAATGATAATTTTGCTGAAGAAAAACATCGTAAGGATATAGATCTGAGTAATTCTCTTAAAGAAAAGACGCGGGTAGCATAGAAAATCTCATGCTCACAGGAAGATCGAAGGAAAGAGACCATACAGATGTAGCCCGAGACCAGGACGGACCAGGTGAAAGAAGCGCTTGACATCCCCATCTACAGTGCTTATCACACAGCGGAGAACCGTCAGAGATGAAAAAACATCACAAAGAGGGTTAATCAGACCGAAGCCACGATCGACAGTGATAAGGGAACGACGAAAGAAGGAGGAGGAATCCTGTCAATCTTCCTTTGCATGGGTACAAGTAGGACAGATAAGGGATTTAGTGATAATGATAATGAAGTAACTGATACTGAACTATATCTAGGTACAGGTAGAAGATATACAGGGCACTATAATAAAAACGTAATTTTCAACTGGATAGACATCAGTGATTTCTTTAAACGTTCTCACGTTAGTAAAATCGTACTAGGATTTCCCGTAACCTGGGTACCTACTATAAATATGACCTATGCATATATACGCACTGAAAACTTTGGAAGCAACTGTGACTCTAGAACAAATATTTGAGTCACATAAATAATTTACCCTGGATGGGAAACGTACCTAGGACTCTTCGATCAGAAGGCATACTAGCAACGTGATTATTTTAATTTTGAGAAGCTTTGAAACGGTTTAAAAAAATATTCGTTAAATACTTAACATTTATAACAAGCCTTAAGTCCATTATCATGGGTACTCAGATCCAACGGTTTTAAAAGGAATGTTAGATCATTGTGCAATTTTAATATGATTCTCAACTTGCTAATTTACCTCATTGTAATCCAAACGTTACTTCCTGTACGGAACAAAGCACGTAATATCGGTAACACAAAATCCGTCGCATTTTTACTCGATTGTAACAGAATGCATTAACCGGATTTACCTTCTTTTTTACTCGATACTTATTGCCTCAGGTTAAATGGATATCCATAGAGTTCAGGTCTATTAGATAAGAACGTGTTACAACGTTGGTATTCCCAATCGATTACAATGTTGAGATGTGTGTATGTTGAGTTAAGAAGTAATAAACTTTTAGTACACTAATGCGTTTTACCATTTATTATAGTATTTACGATTGGATAAATTGACTGCCATTTGCACACCCATCATAAACTAGCTTGAAACATTGCTGAAAAATATCCAATTTATTCTAGTTTAGAAAAATTGTGTCGCTTGTCACTTAACACAAAACTGGAAGATGATTATGATTTATGATCTAACTATACAATATTAATTTAAATTATTAGCTTCATAGTGAGCTCAATTCTAGATCTACATTTATCAGATATCAACAATTTTATCAATATGTACATTGAGAAAAACTTTTACTAACTTTTACTTTTTTTTAACTTTTATTAACGCAACGGATCCCATAAAACGATTTTTAGAATTTTTGTCTGTTTGTCTATGCATTTGTTTCGACTAATCCAGGAACGGCTTGACAAATTTAGTTGCGATATTCACTGATGTATTGTTAGCTTGGGTTAACCTGTAGTGTTTATTTTATTTCCAGTGGTTCACAAATAAAAAAATTGTGTCAGTGTCAAGAATACCGTCCATATATCTATTGATTGTGGGATTACCGAATAATACACTGAAGGAAAGCAAGGGCATTTACTCTTTACAAAATAAAAATTACAATGTTAATAAATTACCGCACCCTTGTCCTTTCTATCAGATTCGTAGCTCTGCGCCCTGACCGGAAAGGTTTCCCTTAAAATTCAAGTGGGCAATTACGTAGCAACATTTGGTGTTCTCTGTTCACCTCTTGCGCTGGAGAGCCCTCCACACATTGTGTTGATTCAACATTTCGCAACATTGACGCACAAGTACCTATGCTACACTGCTGGATGCTTTACAAAATAATCGCCGTCGTTATGCAGTGTGAATATTATGATATGTCCATTCATGCGATTTTTGAGGGGTACATTATATTTTGTGAAAAAATTTAACCTAGATCGTAATGTATGGTAATCATTATACCTACAACATTATACGTTTATACACTACAGTGATGGAGGAAAGGACTAATTAAACGCTTTGAACGCGCTTTGAACGCTTCACAAATCGCGATGTGCAAAGAGTGACACAGCGCACATATTTTGAATACCGCACATTTTGAGTTTGTTTGTGCTTAATGTCACAAACAAACTCTACCGCTCTACATTGAATTAATTGTAGCCTAATGAAAATATAATGCTTACAATAATAAGCTTAGTTTTGGAGATATCCGCAGACAAACAAAAATACATACCTACAAGCAATTTATACTTGATAAAAATCCCTATAAATATAGCCTGTATTGTACCTTTTTAAAATCTGCATTTAACAGACAAGTTCTTAAAGTTCTGTTCCATACTTGCCCAGTACACAACCACCTCGCTTCAAAGTTGTGTCGAAGTAAATGAAAAACAAAAATATCCAAAATAGACGGTATTTTCTCAGGGTCCCCTAATAACAACAACAAAATTACATACTGATAACTGTAAAAAAATTATCTGAGAGTTGTTAAAAAAAATTAAAAAATATCTGCTCATTTTTGGACTCAACAGGAAGAAGTAGGGTAAAGGAGCAGAATTTTCAAAACTTTAAAAAAAAGTCAAAATCTTGAAAACTTTGAAACTTTTACTGAGATATTTTTTTGACATTACCAAATGTATATGTAATAATAAAAGTAAGTATGTATGTATAATGTAAGTATGTCCAGTGTCCACCCTTAAGCTATCTGTCCTCTACGGTTGATCCACTACTAACGGGACAACCTGTTTAATTCGCAGTTCAAATAATATTACAATAGTATTACATATCTACATCCTCCTTAACTAAAATATGTAGTAACCAATAATCCCATACCAAAAAACGCCAAATTTAAATAGACAAAATGTTCAGACCACAGCGATTTCTACATTAACTCACACTCATTAAATCCCTTTGTGACTCGCATTATTGCTTTGAAATAACCCAATTCGACTTCTACAATTCGAAGAGAGAATTAAGTCGTCAACTAAATCGCATCGTTGGTCCAATTCACATCTGATCGAAGCCCGTATTTTTTCTGCCGTTGTGCACTGTAGCCCTTCACTGTAACAACCCAAAAGTCGGTAAATAGCTAACAAAAGGGCCCACAATACTCCAATGCCAATGTTTGGGCGAAAATAAAGGAAGATCTTTGAAGAAATATTCTTCATTGTGCGCAAGCGCATTGTTACCCCGAGTTACCGAGGGTTGCACAAACCGCTCGGTAGCTGTCGGCTTGCACTCAAAGCGCCGTCGTGTTTACCTTCAATATTATTTTTATTGCCTTAATAGAGAGAAATTCTTTGACAACTCTGAGATTGACAACACCGGCTCATCAACCCTCGGCTCGTTTAGACTTTCTAATTTTTATTATCTTTATTGCCCCTTTGTGGCTGTATCTGGGGCTGTTTTTTGAATTTGCTTTATAATGTTGCTGTGAATAACCCAATAAAAGGGACATGAACATAAATTGTTAGATGCTTAAAAAATTACATTATGTGGACATACTTAGACATCTTGAAAACAATATTGAACCTAGACCATGAAGTTCAAACACGTCAAAAACCATTGAGTCTGGAGCTGACTCGAGCGGTAAAGAGCAAAGTAATTTTTATGTCCGTTATTCAGCACAATGAAGAGTGATGCTTAAGAGATGGATAGAATATTTTATACTTCTTTTGGCATGATGCGATCGAGTCGTTTAATGCAACCAACGCTACATATCTTTTCGATACTGTGAGCAAACGCAACGAAATGCCAAAACCCGATGCAGTATCGCTAAGATCGCTAAATCACGCGTTTTCGATGCTACGACTGAACGCAAAGAGTCCCCAGAACACGCTCCAACATCGATGGAAACGCAAAAATACAAATGGCTAATGCTGAAATTAGCGTGTTTTGTGGATATTCTAATTGCTAACATTAGTTTGCGTTTATTAAAACGCAAATGTCAGCGATAAGAGAAACTAGGTAAGCTAAGATCTTCCAACACACGGGTAACTCATGTATCTACCACTCCCACTAGGTATGTACATATTGTGGTAGGATGATGGAGTGCGTTAAGTGCTACGTTAATGGAACGTAGCCATTCTAAATAAGTAGATGGGACCACCATTTTTAATTACATCTATGGGGACCACTGATGTTTTAACAAACATGTTTAATGTTAAATAGCCGAAAACGAGCAGATGGTAAATGTTCACTCATGGACATCAGTGACATCATACCTATTGATACGAATTGGTGATGCATAGCTATGCACGAAGGAAAGGAAAGAATAACTTCCAGTAGTAACGCCTCACTGAACCATCCGTGGAATGGCTCCTCGTATTCCGGCTGGAGGCTTGAGAACCAGTTCTTCCTTTCTACTCTTTCTTTACCGGCAGTGCTTAAGTGTCTTGTTAACTTAGGCTTTTTAGGAGTCTGCTATTCTTAGATATTAATATCTCAATAATAATTAGATAGTTAAATTTTTAAATAATAAATTATAGACCTTACTGCTACCACTCAGCAAGGGAGTGACTTCTATCACCACATTCTGAAGTCAAGCAAGCTAACTTCAGAAGGTCCCCTTTATGAAAAGATTCAAAAGACGTAGCGGTAACAAACGGCAAGTCATGTGCAGCAAATAAGACACTTTGGAATTAAGTGGCACTGTGAAATTCGTTTCTTATCCCGCAGTTTGCATGTGCATTATTACGATTATAATTTCTCCATTGGGTTCGCTTGGATAGCTACCAAACTTTTGCTTGACTCAGCCGTCAAATGACTCATCGTGTTACGGCTAGAGGCTTAAATAAACGTTTAAAGGCTTACACCCCTTATTACACTCATATCCCCGCAATAGGTTTTCACCTGTGTCGCGGGTGGCATGGACGACACATATACATCACAATATTTATCTGTCACATAAATATCTCCCCGGCCGGGAATTGAACCCAGAATCCCTCGCTTCGCAGGCAGAGTCGTCTAGGCTTGACAGCTAATTAGCCTTGGTGTCGCCAATGTCCATGGACGACGATAGGCACTTACCAATCGGTAGATCGTCAGCTCGTTTATCGGCTATTTCAATAGAAAAACTATTAGCCCTATGACATAGGGGTTGCCTTTAAGGTCGGCGTTGCATTGGTGATTCCACTAATCATATCCATAGTCAAGGTATCTGACCAACCATAAGGATGTCCTGTCGGCTTTATCGTCAGCCCTTTCGGCTGTATTGTAATGTAATGTTCTGTTATGAAACTATCGATCTGCCCTTGGCGAACTATAGCCTTCCACGTTGTGAGCCAAAATAGTGGGATTGACAGACATGTAGTATAGGTATGTAATGTATAATAATACTTACCAAGACTAATTTATAGGGCAAAAATAAAACAAACAGATAATAAACCAACCTATTTTAATAGCAACATTAAAAAATAATAGTTAATTTTATAGTGTAGTGAGGTAGCCGGCTAGAGTAGTATTTATGGTGCGATCCTATAGTCTATTGTTTTCGAGAACCACGTCGGCACTTCTGCTTTGAAAATTATATTACGTACGGTTCGTTGTTTATGACAGCCATTCAAAATTCGAAAATTTAGCCTTGTTTAGTTTTAAAATTCGCAAATGTGCGGCCGTAAAATTGCAGTTGTTAAGTAGTCGTGGCCTTTGCTTTCTAAAGGTTGGGGTATAAAGATAAAGTTCGTTTATCTATTGAAATTTCCAACACCCATTTGGGGTTAGCGATAAGGTTTTATTGTGGTGATTATAGGAAATTGACCGTCAGCTGGTTATCTATCAACAGCCAGTCTTTTTACCTCTCCTATCTATTTTTTCTAAGAAGAAATATTTCGAACCATGAAAATGTTGTATGGTTAGTCAACGATAAGTTTCATATGCATATTATAATATATTATTATGTATTTATGCAAAGGAAACTTATCGTTCCTATGCATAGTTGTGAGCGCCTTGCTTCTATTCTGCTCTATTCTATTCTATTCTTATTTGGCTTTAAGACTTATGTAATAAGTTTTTACTATATATCGTTGTAAAAAAGCTGTGGATTTTGTTATAAATAAATAAATAGCTTTTTTTGCGTTTATATGTTTTGTGTTTATATTTTTATTTTAATGTCATTTATTTTGTTTTAGATTATATATTACTGCCATCTTATTAACCCCTAGTTACCAAATCTTACGAACATAATATGGCTCTGTATAAATTGTGGCCTGAATAAAAAAGTTTAAATAAAATAAATAAAAAGAGTAAAAATAAAATACCCACAAAAATATACCATAGATAGGCAGCAAGGGTAGCTTAGGTAGATATATTTTTCAGATAAGAATAAGTTCCAGCTGCGGACTTGAGAGCCAGTTCTTTCTTTCTTTTTCTTCTGTGTTTCTTAGCCGGCAACGCATCAGTGATGCCTTTGGTGTTTCTGATGTTCATGGGCGACGATAGCCACTTACCTACTATCAGAGGGATCGTTAGCTCGTTTGTATTTCCATAAAAAAATAGAAATTAGAAACTGAAAATAACATAGGTACAATCTAGTTTCATCAGAGTTCAAAGTAGGTAGGTATAATACCTTTTGAATATTACAACTATATTACAACCTTAGGTGTTTAATTTTCATTTAAGCATGTAGATAAAGAATCCACTTTATTAAAAAAAATATGAATTGATACATTTGAATTGTATTCCAAACATAAAAGTAATTTTTACAATCTTAACCGCATCTAAAAATCGCATCGTATCGCTCGCCAAGCGCGGGAAACTCGCGAAGTTTGCGTCAAGTTTTTCCGGCCCGCCCGGCCCCGCCCCCTCGTGCCGTCTCGCTCGCGCCGTGACAAGCGGCTAACCGCACACGGACGTGGCTCAAACTCGAGTCACTTTGTTTCGCACTTTATTTCGTTATCAATTTTGACGTGATATTTTTTAGTAAATGATTTCAAGTTTAAAGCTGGGTTTGTGTCGATTTGGAAGTTTAAATCTACGGATACTTATGCAGGTAAAAGTCTCTACTGCCAAACTTTTTTGAAAGTTTTACAACTTTTTTCTCTAGCTTTAAACATGTTCAGCCCAGTTTCAGCGCACTCCAGTCCTCATAAGAAGAAAAATGAATTGCTTATTAACAATTTCAAATTACCACCAGCTACACCTGCGCTTCATATTCTACCCCAATACGGCAATTACTCGTGTCAATCATGTCAATCGACAGCACCAAGTCGGATTCCTCGCGTGCTTTATCCAAATGAAGTGCCACCCTGCGGGGTGCGCTCCCAACTCAAACATGGAAATCATAATTTTTCATGAGCTCGTTGATAGGTTTTCGCACCGGCCGCGGTTTCCCGCCGCCCCGTGGCCTAATTACCGCCGCCTCGCGATACGTCACCGCGGTGATTCAAAAAAATCCACCCATCCCTCTTCCACCCGCGATCGGTGGAGACTGGCGTCCCGCTTTCGCGAGCATTTTTATAAAAACGCAGAGACCGACCGCAGCCGTCCCGTTCGTTCCCACTGCGGCTCCGCGCCGCCCGCACCCTTCGTCTCCTTCCCGCTTTTTACGAGACGTAGGGGCCGCCACCCGGGTGGGGGCGGCGACCGCGCGAACGCAAAATATTGACCATCGGAAAAAGTCGCGTCGTATCGCAGTCATCAGTCGAAACTGAGTCCTCGCGAGTACGCGTCCCTTCGCGGCGACTTCGGTGCGCGTCGTGCGTCTTCGGCTTGCGGTCTCTGCGAGTCGCCCATTTATTTTTCCGAGTCCCCCGCCAGGCGTCTTCCCGCGCCCAACAAGTGGTGGAGTCGAGACGCTCCCGCGACTCGCACCGTCATACGGCGTCTCGCGCCCATACTTTACACAACTTTCCGGAGCGCTCCGCGCGCGCTTTGCCGCGAGTTTGAAATTCGATCGCGTGTTCGAAACTTTTGCCGAAGTGTTCGCGGAGTAGTGGCGTGACGTAGGACTTTAGTGGCGTGTCGAGGGATTGTGTTCGTGGGTATACTGGAGTCGATGCACCTTCCGCACGCGAACCCGGCCCCGACCATGGCGGATGTGTATACCCATATCCACGACTACTACCGCCAGAGTCACGGCGAGCTGGTGCAGACCGGGTCCCCTGCCGTGCTGTGCTCGGCGCTCCCTGGACACTGGCGCTCCAATAAATCTCTCCCGGTGGCGTTCAAAGTAGTAGCTTTAGATGATGTTCAAGACGGGACCGTGGTGACGATTAAAGCTGGGAATGATGAGAATGTGATGGCGGAACTGAGGAACTGCACGGCGGTGATGAAGAACCAAGTAGCGAAGTTTAATGATTTACGCTTCGTTGGGCGGAGTGGACGAGGAAAGTCCTTCTCGCTCACCATCACCATCAGCACCTTCCCCAGCCAGGTGGCCACCTACATGAAAGCCATTAAAGTAACCGTCGATGGACCCAGAGAACCCCGGACGAAGCAAAGTGAGTATAGTAAGTTTGCTGTTTATTCCATTACCTAATTATTTTTATAATTAATTATTTAATAATGAATTCAATTTAATTTTAAACATTTAATAATTCAATTAAAATATATTTTATCAAAATTACATTATTGCTTCAATCAAATTATTAACTTAATTTTTTTAATCTTTAATTTTTACTATTAAGTTACTTATATCAAATTTTAACCTCTAACAGAAAAATATTAACAATTTAATGTCTCACTTAAAACAATTTAAGAAAAAATATTTATTTATCATAAAAACAAAATATAAGCAAATTATAAAAAAAAAATTATAAACTATCATAATCAATTCAAAATACAAAACGTGCCAGTCACATCGACACATCATAAATCTACGATTTAAAACAAAATATAAATCGAATCACTAATCATTCGTTCGAAAATAAAAAACAAAACGGAATATAAATTAAATCGCTAATCATTCGTTCGAAATTCGAATGCGCGTGCGACTCTGGCCTGCCGCCAGCCCGCAGCCGCCGCGGCGTTTAACCGCATTCAAAATAGTTTTATTTCAAATCCACTCCCATTAAAATCGAGCAATTCATTTCAACGACCCCGCGTAAACGCGAGATCGTCTTAATAAAACCATAATGACTTTGCGAACGTAAAGTGGACATGCAGGCTGTAAATGTCTCCGGTAAGTAGGTTATGAATATTTTCACATTCCTGAATTTTAATTGTTAATTTATGCACCTACGGAAAACCTTGTTTTTTCTATCCCAGTATTTCTCATAAGCAACAACCCATAAGTGTCCCACCGCTTGGCTCGGGGTCTTCTCTCACAATGTGAGGGGTATGGGCCTTAGTCTACCACGCTGGCCAATTGCGGATTGGTAGACTTCACACACCTTTGAGAACATCATGGAGAACTCTCTTAAGCACAGGTTTCCTCATGATGTTTTCCTTCATCGAAGCAAGTGATAATTAACTTATAATACGCACATAATATTTGAATATTAGAGGTGCATGCCAGGATTCGAACTCGGGCCCCTACGTTCAGGAGACCAACGTTCTGACCGCTAGGTTATCACTGTTCCATTTCTCATATTTATCTCTAATTAACAGTTATATTATACCTACTTTTATATATCAAGGCCTTGGTGACCAGATAAAAAGACAAAGGGTCTAGCTACAATAAATCAAACTTGGTCGCAGTGACCTTTGTAAATATAACCTCTTTTCCTCGAATTCTGCAGTACAATATAGACCACCGACTTCGAATATTATTTAAAACAGTATTATTATAATCTAACATTTTACAAAAAAATAACCGACTTCAAATGAAGTACATCCAATAAAAAAAGAATCATCGTAATCGGTTGGCGCGATATTGAGTTATTCGTCCATTTATCGCGCACATACTTAATGCAAATTTAAGACTTATATGCTTTTGACATGGATGCCATTATCAGATCTCGCTCAAATTTATGTGGAATCAAACGACAAGCACCAGCTTTTGATTAAAAACAGAATCATCCAAATCGGTTCACCCAGTCCAAAGTTCTGAGCTACCAAACATAAAAAAATACAGTCGAATTGAGAACCTCCTCCTTTTTCTGAAGTCGGTTAATAAATTTAATATCTATACCTATATTTAGTAAGTATAGATACTTAAACGAATGTATGTAATATTCCTCTTTACAAAACTATTAAAACTGTCACGAGACAATAATTCTACGTATTAAAACGCTAACAGTTACTGACTGACTGACAACACGCAACCTAAACAAGTGGTACTAGAAATATGATTGTGTGTGGCGGAGCACTAAGATTTTTTTTTACTTAATCTACAAAACGGGGAAAATTTGTGTCAAAAGTTTGTATAATTAATAATCTCAAATTTAAATTTAAAAAACCCTGACGGTTCTATTTGCACTTAACATTATAAAGAACACTTAATCAGGAGATTAAGTCACCTTTCAGACAAAACTAGATCAAAATCGGTTCATCCGTTTGGGAGCTACGATGATACAGATAGACATATAGATCCACAGATGCACAAACACACAGATACACAGATATGCTAAGAATATAACACTCCTCTTTTTTCATCGGGGTTTAAAAAATGTACATTTCCGTGGAAAAAGTCGCGACCACCAGCTAGTTATGCAATGAACTATGACAACTGACTATAAACTCCACACACGCAATTACGAAATTCCCGCGTATCCCAGTCGAAGAGTTACACATGACCCTAAATCAATTCTATCACGAAACAGTACCCGTTCGGATGCTTTTAAAACATTGGAATTTTCATAAAATATTTTACAACAAAACATCTGTATTCTGTATTCTTAAGTTACGTGATATTCAGTCAATCACGTAGACATTAATTAGATTCTTCGTTTAATCTTCTAACAAGCCGTGAATTATTCTCGAGAGGAGTGTGCCCTCCAAAAATAACTCTGATTGTTCTGCATTTACGACGCTCAACTTAAAGTAATGTGTTTTGACGTGCGCCTTATAAATGGTTATTGGTGTTTACAACGCGAATGCTTTTAAAGTATAATCCAACAAGGCGAACGAGTACGAATGCCGGAGAAGGGTCTTGGGTCGTCCGTTTATTCTTATCCAATGGAATTAAGGAAAGTTTGGAATGCGCGGTAATTTTGTGAAAACTTTTGCAACTGATTGTAAAACTTCATTAAAATATAAAAAACCCAAAAAATGGGTATATAATTTGTCTTATTTTATCTAGTCATAGTAAGGCTACTCAACATAACAACTATTTTTTTCCTTTGTTGAAACTTCGATTAAATTCTTGAAAACGTTTAGGCGGTTTAGTAGAAAAGTTCTTAATTAATTGTCCTATGCCAAATATAGTTATTTTAAATATAGGTACAACACTACGACTTCAGCCTAGCCTGCTAGCTAGTATTGTTGGTATAAGTAGTCCTCAGAGCGACATGCTAAGTCAATAAAAATATTAATTACAACTTGAAACCCTGAATTTTCATCATCTTACCCATTTTACAATTTGATTTGGAGTCGGCGCAATATGTTTTTTTCTTCCATTCCTTATCAGCCGTCATCTCCACATCTTTCATATCTTTCTTATCACCCTTATCTTTCATATCGTCTTTCACACAATCCATCCATCTTTTGTTTGGTCATCCTCTTCGTTTTCCACATTCATATCCATCACTCTTCTCGTTACATACTCTCGCCTCATCACATACCCACACCCACGACATTTGGTTCCCTCTCAACTTTTCGGTCTTTGAGACCCTTGATCGTCTCCAGTTTATGATTGCGGATTGTTAACTTCAGAAGTGAAGAATCATAATCATATCATTATCATTGCCCAACTTTGAATAAGCTTGCATTGACCACTAAATCATTAGTCATTATCAATAAGATACTTTTTGTCATCTTTGGATGGAAGAATAGGGTAATAGGTATAATTTTTATTTGTTGCATAACATTATTTATCGTAATTATCTATACTAATA
The DNA here is from genome assembly GCA_963932265.1 of Thymelicus lineola. Taxonomy (NCBI): domain Eukaryota; kingdom Metazoa; phylum Arthropoda; class Insecta; order Lepidoptera; family Hesperiidae; genus Thymelicus; species Thymelicus lineola. The sequence continues at coordinate 10,538,783 of OZ010697.1, forward strand.
TTATAAAGAGAAAAGATTTGATTGCTTGTTTGCATTGAATAGGCTCCGAAACTACCGAACCGATTTGAAAAATTCTTTCACTGTTGGGAAGCTACACTATCCCCATGTGACATAGTATATTTGTTTTACTATTTTTCCCGAAGTAAAGTGATGGCGATTTCTTAGTTTTACACATTTTTTGGAAATGACAAATTTTTTAATTTTAAATATCATAGTTTGCAGAGCTTTTCCAAAAACCACACATAAAACCACACATTGAGGAATTTAAATTGTAAACGCACATAAAACTTTTTTCACCTTTTCTTCACATCTTGCACCTGTAACCTTCTATGTTAAGATAGCCTTTGTTTTAATCTGCGGTTTACGGTTTATCTTTTACTTTTTTCTGAGACCACGTTTCTCAATTAATGACAATGGAATGCAAGCTTCAGTATATTGTTAATTTTCCACTGTGGATTTCAAGTTTTAATTTTATTTTTCATTTAATAACAATTTTAATATTCAACCTTGATATTTCATTGTTGTTAAAAATAATTATAGAGTAAATATTATCGTAATGTTTTAAAAAGCTTTCATATGAAGGAATAAATTATCTAGTATTCAAATATACATAAACGCTCATACACTTGTATAGAAGCCTCCGGTCTGTTAGGACTGATTTCTCCTACAGCCTATAGAGCTACAGCCTACGGGGTCGTTGTCACATAAATATAATTAAAGCATAAAATATAATTAGTGAAACATAATAACAAAAAAAAACAAGGTTACTACATTTTTAACAACCGGATGAGTTTTCAAAAAGTCAAAGTCAAAGTCAAAATATTTTATTCATATAGGTATCACTGATACACTTATGCACGTCATTTTTTGGCTTTTCGGAAGGTGCTTTCTTTAAAGTAGCCACGTTTAACACGTAGTTAAATATCCTTTTAAAAGAAGACTGTCTTATACACTATTCTTGCAATTTTATTGTACATATGTATTTATCCTTTCATTATTACATAAATAAACTCTTATTGTCCAACAAAGCATTAAACAAACAACAAAACTCAAAACGAAGTTCAAGAACAATTTGAATCAAGCACTAAACAATTCAACTCCAACAACCGTCTTAATTGAGACGATACAAATCAACCAAGAATCAAAATGTTTTGACACCACAAATCTATTTTCGTGTTACATGGTACACCGAGACCGACTGTGTAAACAGACGTTGCGCCCAAACTTCGGTCAATAATAAAAACGACAGTATGCGGAAAAACTAACATCCTCCAACATAAACATCAAAGACTTGGAGATAATAACGATATAACGATCAATCCGTAGCTGTAATGGCCGCGCGTACTAATTAATGTGTTCTATCGACTCACGACTCCACTGTTGGCTGCATCCGTTTGCTTGATTTATTATTACTTGAATCCCAGGGCTTATTATTCAGCCTTAGAGACTTTATGATTTTTTATTCAATCCTTTTTTTATTTTTTTATTTTACAAATATATGTTACACCAACGAAATACACACCAGATACAAATACTTAAATTCATGCAATTATACAAACATAGTTATAGGTGTAAACAATTTTCTAACAATCGTTTCGTCAGACTATTCAAAAATTGCATCCTGCTTGTGATAAGTTAAATATGATTATAATATTAGGTAAAAACTTAAAAAGTATTACATGAGAAGTGCACTAACTAAACATTTTATTTAGTTGTGAAGTGAAAAGTATGATTAAAAATAAAATTAAGTTTAGTTAAGTTTCACGTTAAATGATAAGAATTGTTTCTGTTAAACGATAACTTTTTCATAAATTGTATAATAAATGTCATTTCAGCTATCCGTGATTATGTTTCTTTAAGCGTCTTTAAGTTAAATATTATACGCTATTCATATTAAATTTGGTCAATTTAGAGAAAAAATAGACGCCAGTGGTCAAGAATAGGCAATTGGTTGAGCATGAAGAAGATAAGATTATATTAAAATACTTACAGTAAGGGATTTAATGCATTCCTTACCAATAAAGAAAAACTCCATAGTAAAAGTAGCACTAAAACCAGCTGAAGTAAAATACAATAAATATAGGAGAGATGAAATGGAAATAAGATGAAAGGGAAAATGATAACGATGTAAAAGGAAATATCAATTATAATTTTGATGATTTAAAAATATATAGCTACATAATTCTTTACACACGTAATGCCTTCGGGCTATCTAAACAGAAATAAAAAAGTTCAGATTATATTGTAAATTCAAGTAAATAATTCAAAGTATTTAACTACATACATCTTTTATTTAACCTATTATAGAAGATTGTTTAAAAATATTTTAACATTACATTTTACCTGTAAACATTTTGAATGAAAACATGGAAACAAGTAGGTAATGTAACAATAAATATTTGGTTAATACTTGTACAATTCTTAAGTATACTAACAGCCAGCGCTAATTCGCAAATTTCGCCATCGGAAACTCGCCCCTAAACTTCGCAACGCACAACCGGGGTGTTTAATATCACGCTTGCAGTACCAGCGGTTACCAAGTTTCATGGTGCGGCCACGACGCGTAACAGATGTAAACAATCTCGGGGCAGCGTCATAAAGTAACGTTTGATCTGCCCGGTTCACCCGCCTGCCTCTAAAATATGGATTTTATGTCCCTGACGCTGTACCACATCCACGCCGACCCTCATAACCGAAGCTCGATGATTAAAACTCAACCCTACTTCCAACTTAACGATGCCCCAAAACCAGAATCCGGCAGTGGCAAAGTTGCCCAAAACTTGGAGCGTTCTAGTCATTCACTGAATTATGACTTTAAACCATCGATAAGTTACTAAAATTCTTTAAAGTTATCCAATGTTCCTTTTTAACGACAACTGAATTCTTTCTTAATTCAATCATACTTTTATACCCTAGTCTAAAACTGTTCAAACACATCACGAAAAGAAGACATCAAATAAATCAGACATGATTATGATTAATACTATGATTAAATCGGACAAACATCTTACAACACAATTGGTTGAGACGATCAAAAGTAATAAACCCACAGTGTGGCGACAGTAAAATGTGGTGTTTGTTCTCGAGACAGTCACCACCCCGTCCGAGGTTACGAGCAATAACTCTTAAATACTCTGATTCCATTTATTCAGCATGCGTCCAATATCTTACATTAATTTATGAGTAACAAACGCTCGCATCTCATTCAAGATATTTAACGCCCGCTTTGACACTTAACTATGTCGTATCATTTATCAGTTTATTGTCCTCGTAATGCCAAAATCTGTCGTATTTAAGATCCTCCTTCGATATTACGTCAACTTCATCATCACTAAAACGTTTATTTAAAGTTTTTAATATGAGTAATTTCGTAACGTTTATCACCGCATTCTTCTTAATCTTCTGCTTAAATATTCATCAAAACGAAACATAAAACACAAATCTAAAATACTCCGAATGTACCCACATTAGAACGGATCCCGTTACTGCGTTAATATTCCGAGTCCCGCATGTGTAAAGGGTTGGGGAACTGAATTTAATTGAATACTGGCATTAACAAATGGAGCAGCCGTTTCCGAGCTCCACATTTAACTTATTATTGTTCCATGATGGCGGCGTTCTTCTGCCGGATTGCCACGTGACAGTACGACGGGCGATCCATCACGTTCTTAATTTAAAATGCCCGCGATTTGGGAAACGCTCGCCCGAAACACTCGCTAATCTCCCGGCCTAACGGATTGTGTACAGAAATAAAGCTATCCTTACAAACATTCTTAGCGACTAATAAAATGTCGACACACCTGATAATTTACTGGAAAACAAGCACTGCGAAGAAGTTGTTTAGATTCCCAAATTTAGGCCAACTACTCAAGTCGCGCAACATTAACATTAAACTTCACAAGAGTCACTAAGCGTTGCCGTAATTCAAAACAAAGTAGCAGAGTGCTCGTAAATAGTTAATCCCGTAATAAAAATGTCGATACACCTGATCGCTCGATTGAGTTGACTCGCGACTGGATTAAACACCATAAAGCTGGAAATAGACGTCGGTGTGGCGTCTTCAGTAGCTATCGATTAAACAAATAAAAATCGTTTCGCTAGCTGAAAGGCGAAAGCAACGTGACGGTGGAGGGTCGTAAAAACGTATGGCACAGAGATGCCGGCTAACTGCAGTAGTAAACCGGCTCGTTTTGTATACATGCCCCTTGTTATAGTCGGACGCGGTAAACAGTGCTCGGGCCGCGTGTCGCCGCCTTTACGGTTATCCCTTGTGAGTCCTGATTGCGGCGATCTTGCAGACTTGACCGTCCAACCTCATACTTAATCTATAAATAATGAGACTTAATCGGTTCTAGACCATGTTTTGTTAAATGTTCGTAAACTACATCCTGTGATAGGATGCTTTCTATTGCAAGTTAAATAAATACGCAATCAGTACTGAAAAATAATAAAAACGCGATGGATGGCCGGAAATAATGCGGGTCCCCTGCTTTTTATTCGGCCTGCACTTCTTATTTGGACAGCAAAGCATCGATAATGCCTTTGCAGTTATTGATGATACGACTATGTGAATCAAAGAACTATATAAATAAAAATGAATGTTTTAGTTATCATGACTGTCATGACTGATAGTTTCACTATCACCTAAATTAGGTATAGGATTTTCCATATCAATCATAGGATTATAAATATCAACAGAGAGTAATATAACATTTTAAAAACAAAGTTTAGGAATGTTTAAAAATACCTTCATCAGAATAAACGTCATTGCCATAATCTTTTTAAATTTTAAACTCATTACTCGTCTCTTAAACTTGTTATAAATTTGATAAAATGAACACCAAATGTAATAATTTCTGTAGCTGTATTAATTATCAAAAAGTCTTTGGGAGGTTGTTGCTTCTTATTCCAAGACTATTCATGATAGGTGTTTTCTGTACCTGAATATTGGGTAGCTATTACCTTCATATTTGTGATTGTCTGAACCAACTTCAAATAAAATTTAATTTATTCAATGCAGCTACAGACATGACCAAGATTTTTATGTTTCTAAAAATAGTGAGCCTGTATTTACGTAAGTATTATTTGTAATTCATGACTAAAAACCTCTATTGTTCTAGATTATGGCTATGGGCATCCTGGTGCGTTCAGTCCATTCCTGTTGAATCCTGGATGGTTGGATGCAGCGTACCTCAACTATGCGTGGGCTGACTACTTCAGGCCTCCGCAACTCAGAGATCCAGCTGCTCTCGTAAAAGGTATTGTGTTATTTCATCACACAACAACATTGCATAATTTATTTCCTGCAGAAAATGCGAATCCGATAATAAATGAAACTATGAAACTATGATTCCAAAACGTCGATTTAGAGTTCGCTCCTAGTATTCGATTCCTTTGAAAGTTCCGATCGCTCGAATTATTAGGCGTTCGTTAATTTAAAAATTCCCGATTTAGCAAACAACACTCGAAAACATGTTGCTCGCAGCAGAACCACCCTCAAGGCCGTACAACGCAAAAACGGCTCAAATAAAAGAAGCGCCTCTTGAGCGGTGCAAAACAACACCGGTCCGACCGAAGCAAAACCACCCGCTGAAGTTCCCTCGCCGGGGGACGAGGGGGTTCAGAACAGAAAACGTACAAAAAGCATCGCCTTCACGTTCGAGAGAGTGTGGAGTCAATTTTATTCCAATGTAGGCGACCGCGCCACCAGCCACTTTTTGTTTCCGACGCTGAAACGCGAGGAGCGTTGTACTCAAACACCTACCGACTTTTATTAAACGTACTCCGGCTTCGTTTCAACAGAGAGATTTGCAAAACTTTGCTTGTCTATATTCATGCCCATTACTTTCAGAGTTACGTGAACGTACGTATTACGAACATCCTCAGCAACGCCGTTTCGTGGAGACTATTAGAATAAAATTAAAAAACTATAGAGCCTGATCGCATCGAAAAATGCTCGTATACCGTAGGCCATGCTTAATTAAAAATAATTTCGAGAGAAAAGCAAAATCAAATCCAACAGTCGGGATCACCTCAATCAGGCGCGACGCCGATATTGGCCCCCACCTCACCAAATTACCCCCTAGTTACAACCCCACCCACCCCGATGCCTTTTAAAGTGGTCTGCGCACTGCCACTGCTGCAAATATAAAAAGTGCAAAAGATATCAGAGCGTCGCACCACCTCCGAGCTCTTTGTGGCCCAATCTACGCCTTCATCGTGTCCTTTTTATACGCCAGCTTCTCTTACACGCTATCGAGAATCAAAGCACGGTGCTACAAGAACTTTTTGAACACAGCTACTAATGAAAATTTCACGTTTCGAGCCCTCTTTGTCCAGTCGGACAGCAGAGATAGCGCGCTTCCTTATCGCGATGGAGCCGGCTTTGTACCGCACACATGTGTCGGCAGCACCTCCGAGCGTGCCTCGCATCGCTAATGCCAGGCTCCGCGCAAAGGAGACATATCCGTCCGAATTACGCCGGAATGTCGTGTCTCGATCGTAAAGAACGACGTCGCATTCAGATAAATAAATATTGCACCCTCACCCTCCCAATATCGCACTAAAAAAACATCCCTTTTGGTGATGCCGCCTTTAAACGCCTACAGATTGTACATTATCCTTAGTACGATTATGCACCCTCCTTGTTCAGGGAATCGGCAGAGTGCCCGCGAGCCCTGAGCTGCCCCTAGGGACACGTTCTTCATATTACGTCATGTTGCGATATCGGAGAAAAGTAGCAAACAGCATGATGTTACATATGTAAATTCAATAACTAAACTTGAGCGTGTTTGTCTACAGGTGGAGCCGCGCCAATCACTACGCCATCCGTGACGTTGCCAGGGGCGGAACTTTTTCCATTCCCTCCGGCGATGGCCAATCTACCACCAGCGGGGTTAATCCCTTCCCCTGGAGCATTTTTACCCCCGAATGGACTTCTACCGTTTTCAGCTCATCCAGCAGAACTGGCTTTGAAGTCATTACCTGCAGAACTAACCTTGAAAAACGGGATGAACCCTTACGATGCTTTGAGACATTTACAAAGCAATGTTTCTTCAATGGACACATCGAGTGCGAGATTATCTCCGACTAGCAGTAGGCAGAGTGGGAGCCCCAGAAGTATTATTAACGCGAGTCCTCGATCAAAAGCGGATTCCAAATCTGAGGTTAACTCCACTCATGACGCTACTATTTCCGATGAATCGGACGAGGAGCCGATTGAAGTAGTGAAATCAGCGTTCCATCCGACGCGTCCGGCTAACGTTGAGCTACAAGAGATGAAGCAAGTCCAAGCAGCGGATTCCACGGTGTCGGACCGACCGCGACATCGTAACGAGCTAAAAGCACCTACTCAACGCACGACTAGGGTATTGTCGACGAGCCCGACATCTACGAAGATTAGCAATAGTACGATATCAACGCACAAGTCCGTTTGGCGACCCTATTGACATTTAAGTGTAGTGGTGGTCTAGTTAATAATTCCGTGTGACGCGGACCTGTTAAATGTGATAAAACAATGAGCTTGTAAATAATATAGTATTGTTAAATAAATGAATATGGCAGATATTTATTGTTAGACTTCGATAGATGTATAGTGCGTTAAAAAGTAATTAGTAGCAAAAGTTTAGTGTTCGAAACATAGTTTAATAGCCAATAATATTGTTGTACGCGTTGTTAATGCTTCCTGATATCTCACATACCCTATTCAAATTCAAAGTCAAGTCGCAATATTCGAATGCTAATTACAATTTATCACTGAATAAGAATTTATGTAGAGTTTAAAATATACACGTATTATTCGAAAATGACTGACTACTTAAGACACTATGTAGTATATTCTGTATTATTTGTAAATATTGTAAATTTATTTATTAAAAACAGTCATTGTATATTAAAGATCGATAGTGAGTTATGAAATATTGTATTATATTTTATTGTAAATAAGTAGGAATATTAAAATAAAAAGCATCCCAAATTTAAACTGAATTTTAATCATTGTTCCTTTTTAATTATGTTGAACCCTAATTGTGTATAATTATGAATTCATTATCGAAAACTTACATATCACCTTTGACAAATAATTTAACCCATTAATTTGGACATTCGGCGTATTTTGTGACGATTACAAGATGTCATCGAGAGAAATAATTAAATGAATCGGAAATTGTAATTGGTTTAACAGAAAGCCACATTAATTAATGATTAATTAATAAAAACCATTAACAACTCCAAACCCTATTATTTAATATTATAAATGTGAAAGTTTGTGAAGATGTTTGGATGTTTGTTCTTCAGTCACGCCACAATTAATTAACCGATTTGGCTGTTTGGAATGGAGATACCCTAGATTAACACAGGCTACTTTTTATCCCGGAAAAGTTCAGGGATCCCGCGTGATTTGTAAAGAAAAAAACTTGAGAGGTGTCAAGGGACACCCGGATGGAACGAAGTTCCTTTCGATTTAAGTATTGTTTTACGCGCTCAGCAGTGTGATTCAGCAATATGAAACGAGCTCACGCTACTAGCGTGATTCAAAAAGTTGTACAGCGCCATCTCTGTAAAACTCTCTGAATCACTTCAAAAAGTATCGTACCAACTTTTCGTAAGAAAATTTTCTTTCTAGCCACCTTTCATAACGCGCGATAAGGAACTTCGTTCCAAAATATATCCACACGCATAAAGGCACGGGCATATAAATCTCAATTAATTAATTAAAAATATCGTTTCAAAACCACTCTACCACGGGCGAAGTCGCGGGCAAAAACTAGTACTCAATATTGTACATGACATAGTGATTCATTCGTACTAAGTACTAAATTTGTACCTGACTTATTAGAAATGGTAAGTAGTATAGTTAGTTATTAATTTTGCCTATAGTTAAAAAAATTACACACCCTAAAAGATTAAAAGACCATTTAATATACAGTGATTTACGGCACAATATTCGTCTTATATGAGTAGTAGGTAATTAGTAGATACCTACTATAATAATGAGCCTGTAGATAGGTAGTAATAATAAGTATCGTGATGACATTTATAAAATAATGTTAAACCAATTTTTAAGTAGACAACTTCATTATTATTTCTGCCATTTTAATAAGATGAGACATACACTTATTATTGCTACTTTTGTACTAGCAGTTCAACAGTTGCAGTTGTGACGACATTAAATTTTTGGTGCTTTTTCTAGTGACAATTAATGTATATACCTAAAAATATCGGTACGTGACATAAAATACAGTTACATAAAAATGAATATTTAATTCAAATGGACGTCACGTTACGTAGAGTTAGATAAGAAATTAGCATTAACGAACAACACATAAAATAAAAATTAATCGAATATAAAACCTGATTAACAACTTCAATCCATTATTATTAATTGAAAATCAAACAGTTTCATCTCATAATACGTCACTATAACCGAACGGTGCGACTTTTGCTTGAGAATACGAACAGTTCCCTGAAAATAACTATTTAATAATTCAATCCAAACAGTGTTTGTTTATGTTGGTCGTCTGCAATGTGCAATACACGTGTTTGAGTAGACTATAAGGGCTATGAGGCCCGGTGACGATATAATGGTATTGGTTCTTACTTTGATACACATTACATATGAAGATGTAGGTACGAGTACTTATACCGACCAAATCTTTATAGTTCTTTGGGAATTTTATAAGAAAAGCCCATTTCCCGGCCAGCATATATTTTATTATTTTGGTTTGTTCACAGACAGAAAATTATGTGAAAAAGAAAGCAGACGAACAAATCAATCTGTTATTATCTGCTATACTTAATAATTGCCAAAAATTCCAGAAAAATCCATGCATCAAATTTTTTACCAACTTCTTGTATTTATTCTTTCACAGTTCTGCCACTAATAATATCCTCAAAATTGGCGGCATAGAAGTTTGGTTGGTTAGCTAACAACTATGCTTACCTATGCTTAAGTCAGACGCCAAACAACTCGTAATGTTCCAGCTGGGGATTTGAGCCAGTTTTTGCTTTCTTTCTTCTTCTTTTCATCCATTTAAACCTTAAACCTGGTGGTAATCTTGCTCGATTGTAGAGTCCTTTAACACCTGACTTGCTACCGCATCACCTACGGCTATAACAAGCGGGTTTTTCACTTCGTTTTTGTATAAGCTTCGATGATGATGACCTAAGTATAATACTAGATTCATGAAACCATTAAATGACCTGATGGCACATTTGCCGGCTATTTACAAGCAAAATAACAAATAACCGGTTACATGGGCGTGTGGATTGAATGATGTACCTACTAATATAGTTTGTTTAATTTTCTACTTATCTATACAGTGCAGGCAAATCTCCAGGGCGTAAATGTTAAAAAATGTGATGTAGGTTTGCATGTAAAAATGTATGATAACTTTTAAAATTATTTTAATATTATAAAAATAGACAAATAAAATAAAAACCACGTTGGTACTCGTATTTAATAAACATTAAATTTCACTCAAAACTCATCAAAGTCGATAGCGATCAAAGTCGCTGGCAAACTGCTCATTTATTAAACCGACATCAGCAAAAAGGCTCACAGTGCTAAAATGCAAAATGTTTGCGTTCAATGACAATTCAATAGCAGTAACGAACGTAATGTGCGCTCAGTACAAAAAGTATTCACGGAGCGCTGCGTAATCACTATGCATTGAGCATTGAGGCAGCTCAAACAAAATTTCAAATTCAGAATACACTCAGTGAGCCAGAGGGCGTCTGGCCACAGGGTTTTAATACATCCAAATAGGATGGCGGTGTATGTAATGTGCCAGGGTTCGGTAGCGGTTGAGCTAAGTGACTTTTATGTTGCATCGGAGGAATCAGCGCTACAAAGATAGTATAGCGCTCTTGAAAATACTGTTTTTTCACCGACTTCAAAGAAAGAAGAAGGGTTTCAATTATTGGTTGTAATTTTTTAATGTTCATTACCTCAGAACTTCGACAATTACGCTCCGATTTGGAAAAATATATTTTTATTAAATGATGATTGGATAATGGGATATACTGGATGAGGAAATGAGGGAACTCCTTAAATGCGAATCGGTTGATACTATTGATAAATGACGGACTCCTGAGGTATCAATTAATAAAAGATACAACCAAATTAAGATCGTCGTTTTTTGAAGTCAGTTAAAAATACGCATCATACATACTAGTAATATTGTACATTGAACAACTTGGCTATTTATTAGAAGAAACTTTTCAGTGTGGCTAGCTTTTCGCCAAAAAGCTAATCATAGCCAGGCGCTCGATGGAATCAAAGGACGACGTAATGAGGAATCATCTCTCCATTCATGAGAGAACGTGACTCGGCCAGGGTAAAGAAATGTAGCAAAAGTGCATTATCGTTTTGTGCTTATCAATTCAGGGTTTTAACTATTACTTGCGGACTAATGTATAATAAGATACATTAAGAACAATAGATAAAATTTAATCGAACTAATACTAAAAAATATAACTTACACACTACAAATAATCTAAAACTTTAACAAAAAAGAACCGACTTCAAAATTAAATAAAGTACATCCAATAAAAAAAGAATCATCGAAATCGGTTGGCGTGATATTGAGTTATTCGTCCATTTATCGTGCACATACTTAATGAAAAAAGACTTATATGCTTTTGACATGGATGCCATTGTCAGATCTCGCTCAAATTTGGGACCACACGACAAGTACCAGCTTTTGATTAAAAAAAGAATCATCACAATCGGTTCACCCAGTCCAAAGTTCTGAGGTAACAAACATAAAAAAAATACATTCAAATTGAGAACCTCCTCCTTTTTTTGAAGTTGGTTAAAAAAGATCTTATCTTGCGAACTGAACTGCCTACAAAAGTATGGGTGATGGAAAAAAAAATCGCAGAAACATATTTTTTTCTTTCTGTGTATTTATCGTTACAAATTCAAGTCAAGGACAAGTTATTATAAATAAAATCATTATCTGTAATAGAGTAAGGTGGAGCAAAACATGACATATTATAAAATTCACAGTACTATTTGAATTTTTTTACCTGACATATTTTGCCCCGACTTACTCTACTTTAGTTAAGAGTGTTGCCCTATTAGATTCTTTAATGTTTATTGAAATTAGACATGTATTCACATTTAACCGTCACATAGTCAAAATACAACAGTAGCGCCCGGCTGGTGGTTTCAGATATGTTTGAGGGGCGAGGAGTCACCGCGGATACCGCTAGCCGCTCGCCGTCGGTGCCAATCAGCTAACCGAATCAACCCTACACAAACATTGCTTATACTGATGTACTAGATATAGGTACACCTAGCTATTTGGCCTGACAAATTTTGTGCTGCCATTGTTAGATAGCTAGCGACCATGTTTAGGAAAGACCTTTTATTTTTGTTAACAACTTAACAATGGATTTAGCCTCCCACACAATAATATGAATGAATCTTGTCCTGTAACCAAAATATAACAGACATGTGTGTACCCAGTTTGTAAGCAAGATAATTAACTTTTTTATAGAAATTTCGTGAAATATGTATATTTTAAAAGATGTAGGACCACCATTGGAAGGGTTGGATTTCTATCCAGGCAGAAACTCTGTTCTCGTTCTGGGTATTGGCTATATTGTGTTGTTGTGTTTGTGTGTGACACGACACGACCAAGAAGATCCGAGAGAGAATCTGAGAGAGTATGAAAGTTATGAAACTATTAGTGTATTTTAATAACTTTAATAAAATCCAAGCAAACACTAAAAAAATTTTGACAAAAATATTAATGAACCGAACTGCAAATTCAAATCACATCACAACGCCTGCCAAACCCAGTAACACATAAACCACACACTATATAAAACCAGCAAACAATAGCGAACAAACAATAATCTCGCGTCTGGCGGTACCGGCGCGGTACCGAGGCTGTTTGAGGAGAGCGGCTGACCGCCTGCAATCAGCTAACCGAATCAGCACCTGCAAACATAGATGTGACGTCACACGTCACGTTACGACTTGCAGTCCGCTTCCGGGGACAATGACTCAAAGGTTAGAGTGGACGTGAATAGTTTTTGTAACTATTTAGACCTAACTTGTGTAGAACTAGTTAGACGAAACCTGTGTAAGTTGTACTTGACTGTGTAGCAACTTTGTTGTGCAACATTTATAATTTGTATCTATTTAATTATTGTAACGTTTATAATTTATATCTATTTAATTACACGAAACCTATATAGATTGTCACTTCGTTGTGTAATATCTATTGATTTCTTAGACGAACCTATTTGATTAACAATCTCGGCACTACTTTTTCTGAAATGTCAATTTGTATTGGCTTCGACCCATTAATTGCCCGCTACTGGGCATGACTCTCTCCTCTTGAGGAGGCCTAGAGGACCACCACGCTGCTCCAGTGTGGATTGGTTAACCCCTCCAGGGTTTGTGGCCAACCCGAGTGTCGGAAATTTTCAAACCGTCCGAGGGCCTCCGACAAAAGGACTGTTAACTTATGATAGCAACCGGGACATTTTTTGCCACTAGCGGTCACCCATCTAGCTACCGACCGCGTCCCGATCACATGCAAGCCGCTGGGCTATAACCGCTTCAATTGGTATTATGTACTTAAAAAAATATAGTACCTATGAGACATGAGTTCAAGCATAAAATCATTATTTGTTGTACATTTTGTGTGTGTCTGAACTTTGATTTTTACTTTTTATAATTATGTGGTAATTATAAAAAGTAAAAAAGAAAAAAAATGGTGGGGGGTAAGGGGAGAACGGTGAGGGGGGTAAGGGGAGAACGGTGAACAACATCTAAACCGACCCAAATGTCAACCTCACCTGCACGCGTCAGTGGTTCGTAAGAAAAGCTGACGACGGTACTCAGTATCGTGGTGCCCCCTGCTAGAGAACTAACGAGGCTCTGGCGACCGAGCAATGGCGGTATAACCATATACACCCGATTGGAACTCTAGTCGGAAGAGGCTACAGCGGCCTTGGGGTTTTAAATGACCCCTAAAATGTCTGGTGCAGAAGGCAAGGGGAAACCACTGCACTATCTTCCCATGAAAGTCATCATGAACAGTAATAATAAGATATCGAAGTGCCCATGCGACCCGCTCAGTCGGCGCCATACTGTGTCCGGGACAGATGGTGTGAAATCTGCTACCGGCCATGCGGACGTAGGAAACCAGGCACCCCACGGAAAACCTGCTACTGGAATATCCATGAAAATGCGTCAGATCCAGAAGATAGGTACATGGAATGTTCGCGGTCTCCTTCAACCAGGAAAGCTTAAGATTCTGGAAGACGAACTATCCAGACACAACATAAACATCTGTGGTATTAGTGAGACGCATTGGAAAGATAATGGTCACTTTCACACAGACACAAACGTCGTATACTTCTCTGGAAATGCAGACAGTAGTAAAAATGGAGTTGCTTTTATTATTCCAAAAAGTTCTAGGAATTGTGTGTTGGGGTATGAACCTGTCAGCGATAGACTGATAAGTATCAAGCTAAAGGCTTCGCCAGTAAACTTTAATATCATTCAGGTATATGCTCCAACCAGCACCGCATGTAATGAGGACATTGAGTCTTTCTACTCAGACCTGGAGGCTGCCATCTCTAAGGTTCCACGAAGGGAGCTTCTTGTTATTATGGGAGACTTCAACTGCAAGATAGGTTCAGATTCTCATTTGTTTAGTCCTTGTGTTGGAAAGTACGGACTAGGGCAGCGCAACGAAAGAGGCGAACGTCTAGTACAGTTTGCAGCCGATAACAACTTGGTGATATCTAATAGTTTCTTTCAAAATCACCCTCGAAGACTGTACACTTGGATATCGCCTGATGGCAACTATCGCAATCAGATCGATTATATTTTGGTTAGGGCACGGTGGAAAACATCTATTAGGAACACTCACACACTGCCAGGAGCGGATTGTGGATCCGATCATCAATTTTTGATGGCTAAAATTCAGCTTAAACTAAGAGCAACCCGAAAACTTGTACAACACCGAAGGCTCGAAGTCAGGGATAAATCATTGTTTACAGCTGCACTGGAAAAAGAGTGGGACCAATGGGTGTCTGTGGACCATGATACCGAATGTCCAGATAAAATATGGGATCGTGCGAAGAGTTTAATTAGTTGCGCCGTCAAAAATACAACTCCACCTACAGGCGCTTGCAAACGGCAACACTGGATGAGCGAAAATACTCTAGCTCTTGTAGAAGACAGACGACGGATGAAGGCAACGGGGGCTGATGTGAGGACTTTGAATGAAAAGACTGCAAAAATACAAGCTGCTTGCAGACGAGATCTAAACGCTCATCTTCAGAACATCTGCGAAGAAATTGAAGCACACGCTAACAAGCATGAGTCAAGAGACCTCCATCAAAAAATTCGTGCACTTACACGGTCATTGTCATCCAAAACATGGGCTATCGAGAACTCTCAAGGCGAAACAGTGACAGAGCTAGAGGAAATATCGGAAACGTGGAGGACATACTGTCAGTCGCTGTTTGAAGACCCGCAATCACAGTGTTTTGATTCAACAGAGCCATTGGATGAAGAAAAAGAGCCAAACATCTTAAAAGATGAAATAAGAGCGGCAATAAAACATCTGAAGAATGGAAAAGCCACGGGAAAGGATTTCATTCCCATTGAAACTATCAAAGCCTCGGGAGAATATGGTGTCCAAATCTTCCATTTGCTGTGTAACAAGGTGTGGCAAACAGGTACATGGCCGCAAGAATGGGCTCACAGTGTCTTTATACCACTACACAAAAAGGGCTCAACAAAAATTTGCAATAATTACCGCCTCATTGCACTTATACCACATGCGAGCAAAATTCTACTGCACATTATTAATGAGCGTCTCAAGTCTTACTTATCGAAAGAGATTGCACCTGAGCAAGCAGGCTTCGTCAAGGGCAAAGGTACCAGAGAGCAAATACTTATTGTGCGCCAAATTATTGAGAAATCCCGTGAGTTCAACAAAGCGGTATATATCTGTTTCGTAGACTTCTCGAAGGCGTTTGACTCTGTCAAATGGCCTGTACTTTGGAGGACTCTACTGGACATGGGCACACCAAAACACCTTGTTCATTTGCTCCGGCGTTTATACGAGGATGGTACTGCATCCGTAAAGACAGACGATAAGCTTTCGGCTAACTTCCATCCCAGTGCCGGCGTTCGCCAAGGGTGCATTATTTCTCCGATTCTGTTTAACATCTACACAGAAATGATAATGAGACGAACTCTCGAGAACTGGACAGATGGAGCAGCAGTTGGAGGTTTAAAAATCTCCAACTTACGTTATGCGGATGATACCACCCTATTCGCTACTAGTATCTGCCATATGGAAGAACTTCTCCAAAGGATGGAATCCATAAGTCTTGAATTCGGCCTCAAGATCAACCGCAGTAAGACTAAAGTCATGATTGTCGACCGAATTAACAACAACTCGCCAGAAGTGACACAAATAGCGAACTGTGAGGTGGTGCAATCTTACGTTTATTTAGGAGCGTTGATCTCGAACAACGGAGGCTGTATAGACGAAATCAAACGGCGCATGGCGATATCCAGATCAGCTATGGATAAGCTGCAAAAAATATGGAGGAATCGTAAAATCACCAAGGCCACTAAGACCCGGCTAGTTAGAGCACTGGTATTCTCCATATTCCTCTACGCTTCGGAGACGTGGACCCTGCGAGAAAGTGAGAAGAAGAAAATAGACGTTCTCGAGATGTGGTGCTGGAGAAGGATGTTGAGAGTGTCTTGGAATGAATTCCGGACCAACAAGTCCATTCTGGAAGAACTCGGCATCAAGCAGCGTCTATCTTCCATCGTACAGGCTCGAATTCTCACTTTCTTTGGTCACGTGACTAGACGTGACAATGTCTCCATCGAACGTCTAGTCGTCCAAGGGAAAGTAGAAGGAACCAGACCTCGCGGCAGATCGCCTATGAGATGGACGGACCAAGTAAAGGCTGCAGTGGACGTCCCGTTACATGTGTGCTCCCGTAAAGCAGCTGTCCGAGAAGAATAGAGACGGATCGTCAAACGTGTAACTGAAAAATGATGGCCACGACCGCTCTGACAAGAGCGTAACGAAAGAGAAGAAGAATTATGTGGTGTTCTTCTGTAATATGTTGTGCACATAGTTTTAAGATCAACGAAATTTATGCACTTTTATGTTATGTAATGTGTTACAATCGTTGACAGACCCAATAAATAAAAAAATTGCAAATGATAAAAAAATCACTATATTAAGATTGTTTACTAAATTAATCTCGTCTAAAAACGGACTTTAAACATAATTTTGTCGTCCACTAAGAGTTTCTGACAGGGAGACTACGAATTCGTTGAATTTCACTCCAACGTAATTTAGCAAGAAAAAGCCTTTGATAAAATAAAAAAAAATACCTGAACAAGGAGGGCGTATATTTAGATTATTTTTTTCATTTAAAAAGATAAATATTTAATACATTTATTTGAAGAAATGGATAATAAGTATACGTTCATTATTTGTTTACCTTGTGCTGCTGGTTGTGGTGACGGTGACCACGTTTGTCAGCTATGTATTTCAAACAAACTAATATTACAGTACCAGCTAGATAGTCTTTGCAAAAACCCTGAAAACAGATCTGCTAAAAACTGAAATTAAAAACCATTTCTAATTTAGATATTTACAGCATAAACTAAACTAGCAAGTATTTATTGAATTCGTTCATCTGCCAGCGTTTAATTTAGATACTCGTAGATTAAATCGAGTAAAAAACCGAAAGATTAAAAACATTTTATTTATATCAGTTAGATAACGCGAGGCAATCCACCTAGCCGACAAAACGAATTGATCGGATCATAAATAATCTGACTAAAATCGATTGGTCTGTTTAATACCTGATACTGGTCGATGTTTCCAACAACTCGTATACCTACTCGTAAATATGTACATATAAGAACTTAAAATTCTAAATAAATTTATACTTTTACAGTAACAATGGAACCTTAAACGTCTAAAGATGAAGTCACACGAGTAATTTTTTTAAGCAATAATTGCCCGGCGATTATCGCCAAACGTAACGAAGCGATTAGTGGAGCAAATTGGAGCAATTTATAAAAATTGCGGCAATTATTACGGCAACTATTTCTCGGAGTATCGTCGAGCCCAATGCTCCACCTATCCGCAATCTTTGGTAAAGTGAGTAGGTTAATGATGTTGTTAAAATAACTATTAATTTAATATGGTGTACCTAGATGATTACGAGTATTTAATGTGACCGATAAATAGCCTTCCTTCAGCAGAACCAATGGTTTTACGTAAGTTTCGATGTTACAAGTATATCTAGTAATATTGTAGCAATGTTTCAGCGTAATCTGCCCGGGGCCCGACGGTATCGGATAGATCGCTTCCAGCCTCTGTGCGATGTGCCGAGCGTTCGGACGCAGATATAATGGACCTTTTGCTATGCATGTATCCCTAGCGCTTTGCCCGCGGCCTTGCCCGTTTTTCCAAAATATTAAGTACTTTATGTCTTACTCTAGCAAATCCGTTCAGTACATATTGCGTGATGCGTTAATCTATAAAAACTTTCACATGTATAATACTACAGAATACTAGCTGACCCAGCGAACTATGTATCGCCTAACAATCAATGAATGTACTTTTTTGTTAATTTTAAGTTTAACAAATCAGAGATCGTTACATTTCCTCTCCCTCTCCAGAGGAAGGGAAGAGGGGAGGGGAGGGGAGGGAAGAATCCCCTCCCTCTCCCTTTCTCGTTTTTGAGTTATAACACACACACACACACCGTTTTGTTAAAAGTTAAAAGTAACATGACATTGATTTGTTAGGCCAATGATATTTTAAGCAAAAAACATCATTTAGGCGGTACAAAGTTCGCTGGGACAACTAGTTTATAACATTAGTAGGAAATAGGATGTACTTGTACACTTTGTACAGGTACCGAGATTTGGTCATGATTTGGTATAGTAAAGTCTACAAGATGAAATAGAACAGTATCAATGTGGAATATCACTCTGGAAATAATAATTACGGTCAAAATTGGAGTACAAAGCAGGAGTTACTGGTAAATTACTGGTAATTCTTTTTTTTTGTCTTTCTTTCATCTTTCTTTTTCTTCTCTCTTCTTGGCCGACAAAGCATTAGTGATGCCTCACCATACCAATCTAATATCCACGGGCGAAGATGACTTGAAATAGTTGGACTGTCAGCTCGCTTACTAGCTATTTCCATAAAAAAATGAATAACTGATGAATTTCGAATGCAGGGCGGTTCTCTAGTATTTTTAAAAGGAAAAATATTATTTTAAACGTATCAGCCTTCGTCATGGGCATTCCATTGTGATACCGTGTATGTAACTGGATAGAAATATCTACATTTAAAAGTGCATCGCGCGTATCTATCTATGTAAAAAAATGAAATAGATGTTATAAATTGGCATTTCTAAATATGTAATGCTTTAGAGAAATTTTTGAAAGAAATTAAGTTAAGTATTCCTTAATATTAATTATGTAAAAAGTCTTAAGATAGGTTGATGTTATGTAAGATGGTTGGATCAGCAGTCTGTACAAAATCCAGTTCTTAATGCAAAAAAAATATTTTTTGATGTCAGTTAAAAAGAAACAGACACACAGCGTTGCACCTTGCTGAACAAAGGAAAATTTTGATACTTACCATACTTTTTGAAAAGATGTGTGGAGTTGCATAGACCAAAATTTGACGGAACTATATTTTTTTTATGCTTTGAGCAGGCAAACGAGCAGATGGGTCACCTGATCATAAGTGATCACCGCCGCCCATGGACATGAGCAACACCGGGGGCCTCACCAACGCGTTGCCGGCCGTTGTCTGCGTCTGTGTCTATGAATAGATAACCAACGTCAACTATATAAAAAGCTCCTGCGGTGATCTGCTGTCCATGGACAACGTTGACCATTTACCATACGATGGCTGATGGCTCATCTGCTCGCTTGCCAGCTATGACGATTTTTCACGGGTTGTATTTTACTTATAAAAAATGCGAATTTCACACAGTTGAACCGAATTTGAATAAGAACTTAACCCTTTACTCTTTTTAGCATTTCCACAGCCAGAGGCATTGGGTTCGACACCACATATCGCTAAGGCCAACGCGTGCTTTTATTGTCCATTCCCGGATCGACACCCCCGTGCCGCGGGCAACCGGGCCTAACCGGTTGTAGTCCAACCGGGTGTAGCACTGGGAAATGGAATAAGTACTCTGATTTGATCAAATACCCCGGAATTTGGTCAAATCCCAGCAAGTGATTCAAGTAGGTACACATATCTTTGTTTCTTTTAAGATACTTGATGATTCCTTAAAACTTTTCATATCTACTAGGTTTAATATGATTGTTAGTAAACATGCTAGTCGGGGAATTTATACAACAAAATATATTGTCTTGGGTACGTAAAGGTGAAGATATTACCAAACTTTAATGTAGATATTGTAGCCAATAGATAAGTGTATTGTAATGTAATTTCTCATATCTGTTTTACAAAAGGAAATGACACCTTGATAATAAGTGGTGTATAGCTTAAGCATTGGCTCTCCAGCCCGTTTTACGTTTTCAATACTTATATAAAGTGAAATACTACTTCGGCAACACCGACGCGTTGTCAGTCATTCAGTTATCATTTGCACCAAACATAAAGACGACGGATGCTCACATCCAAATTAATTCTTATCTTCAAGTCTCGTGTGCAGTAATGTAGCATATGCCAGTATGAGGAATATAAAATAAACATATCTAGGAATAGCGTTGACGTAACGGAATTTCTCACAGCGGATTCCCATTGTTCTCTAATATTAGATTCACGTCAGCGACGTTCTGAAGATACACCTGACTTTAGAATGCATAATTTCAGAAAAGTTCTAGTACATTTTTATACAAGAAATATAATAATATTATCTAGTTCATACGTGAATCACTTCTCCTATATTAATAAAATTATTTTTTTATAATAATAATACCCCTCCGCGTCAATTTTGTGCCTGTAATGCAAGATCTCAGAAACTACTAAACGGGTTTTCACACAGTTTTCACAAATAGAAGCGAGTGGTTTATGAGGAAGGTTTGAGTATAAATTCATAAAGATTTTGATTTATTATAAAATGCCTCAACTATGACGATAACATGTGCCTATATTTTGTTTGATATCTACAAAGACAGGTCTTTGTAAGAATCTATAATGCAATAAATATAATTTTTGTTCGTATCTCAATGTTAAATAAAATAAAACATGTGAAATTGTGCTTATTCCAGTTATACCACTCGACAACGAGTGGGGACAAACTGTACTGGACAATAGGTCGAAAGAAATCACGCCGATAAAATTTTAATGCCCGCATAAAAAGACTATAAATTTGATTTACGCGCCCCTACCCCGTAAAAAGGGGTAATATCGAAAAATAACATGAGATAATGTTGGCTTACAAAGTGGGGTCGCTGGGGGTGTAGGGGCTAATTACATTCGTTCTCTCCAAAGCAGGTTTTTGTCACAATTAATTTTAGGCGATACCAATTTATTGGTACCCAATAAATTTTAGTGAATGTTATATTGAAAATCCGTATCAAGAAATGAAAATAAAAAGGATAGTTCCTGAACTAATAATTGATTGAATGAACGATTTTCATGTGAATAAATAAATCATTTTTATTTTCAACAATGATTTGTTATTAATGATTGTTTAAATGTAACGGTTGCTAGGATAAAATAAATCTAGGATAACTTGAAGTCCGATATTAACAAAAAATTATCAGTCAGACAAAAAAATATTACTTCTGTTTCGGGTTTGGTATCGTGCGAATAGCGTTTTAAGACTTAAAAAAATAGTTTAAATCAAAGACAGTCACTTAAATTTTATCCATTTGTATAGACAATAATTATTTATTTTAGGCAGTTTAAAAGATTTTTACTGAGTGAAAATGTACAATCCGAAAACTTTTCTAAAATCATACCAGTAAAAACAAAATATGAAGAAATTTTGCTTGTAAATCATGCAGATAAGTGTAAATAATTATCCCTTATTTATTATTTGCGTTGAGCGTGCGGTGCGTTGCGGTGCGGTGCGGTCTCGACTGCGGCGCATACCTCGCGGTCAGCTTAGCTCGCCGGCACTTGCTTTGTATAAAATAAGATACACGATTTGCTTTGACCACATTTGCACTTCTTTTAAATAAAATACAACGGTTATACACGTATAAAAATGTTTTTATTTGCCGTATACTTGTAAATAATTACATTGAAATAATTATGACTATTGTTAAATAATTATTAATATAACGCAACATTGCACTCTTTTTTTAGTTAGATTGCGTGTGTTTGTGATCAAACTGTTGCATATTATTGTTGATTCTTGAATGAACGTAATGTCCAAATAGTTACTCTTTAGTGGTTAAAACAGAATCCCTAGTTAGTAAAATAAAATTTCATCAAGTGTTTTCATTAATAAAATCTTGTATCAATACAGCGAATACAAAATTATAATCTTTAAAACACACAATGAATTATGAAAGAAATGTTTGAACAAACACTTAAATATAATAAATTCCAATGAGGGCAGCGGCAGGAACACAAAATGAGTAGAAGAAGCCACTTAAAAAGATTGGCACTCAACGAACTGGCATAATCTATGCAAATTACGTCAAATTAGGAGTCGTCAACACGCTGCGCCTTCGCTACGTAATTTGGAAGGCAAACCCTCCTTTATTATTAATATTTATTCCATTCCTTCTTCCGTCCGAACCAAATCAGGAAAAAAACGTTAAATCTCCCGAAACACCTACCTACTTGAAATCCCTAATGAACCGTATAAATAATATGGGGGCATCCAAATCAGAATTAATGTAGAATTTTTTAAATATGTAATTGTAGAGCCGTTGACACATTTTTTTCATTGAACAACCCATGAACTTTGTAGATATTTTTATACTGATGTCGATCACACGTACCTTCTTGTATGTGTGTACACACACACAATTTTATTATTTTAGGTATTTCGTCGTTTCATTTTTAGATGAATTATTTCAGTACCTACTAATGATAATTACTTAACTGTAAAGTTATTAGGCTGGTTTCACAGCTATACGGGAGACCTGTACGGGCGTCCTGTATGGGCTACCGGAGCGGAGACACCCGTGAGGCGCTTGAACATCGTTTCACAGCTACTCGGATGGTTCCGTACGGGACGCGCTACGGACAGAGTCAAACATCAAACAGCACAAAACATATTGTATGTTTTACTCTGTCCTCCAACTTTGATAGTAGTTCATCAAAACTTCTTACTACTTGACATACGAAAATAATTGAAAATCTTGCGCGGATCGCTCCTGAGTTTATAGTTTAACTTTACAAATGCACTTTCGAAACATCTTGCTTCGAGGATATCATGTACCCATAGTATCTTTCTCAGTCATCGTCGTCTCTGACAAATTAATGCTACGTTAGCATTCATTCTGCGACTGTCTCCAGCTAGTACCCGTATCGTACTAAAGTCTAAACAACACAATTCAGATCACTGCGGGCGCTACCCACGTCTTCCGTACTACGGGCGCTGTGAAACAAGCCTTACGTGCTAAATTACAAAATTTAAAAATATGCCGACACTTATCAGTACTCAGTTAAAAGTAACTATATTAAGAATTATTGCCAAGACCATTATTCCTAATTGCTATCACTACCATCCCGAAAAACATATTTTGTTAAGTGATTTGCTCCAATGTCGGTGTTTCAAAGATAAACTTTTATTTCACACTGTTTATTTATGCAAATTATACTTAACATGAAACTAGCTGTTATAGGTTTATTATCGACGATCCTTTTTAACGGTAATGGTTGGTACCGTTGCTCCATTTTTTACGTAAACATTCTCCTTTTTCACTTGCACAATATTTACATACAACTGTTGCGAAAGCCTCCTAATGGCCGTAAAAAATGTTTTACTTTTGGGTTCTACTTTTTAACGATTCTAGAGCATGGTCCATTCTACTTTTACCTAAGAATAAAGACATTTTTATAATGCTTTCAAAAAATTTCGCACTAAAAAGTTAACCGTTATGTGAAAACGCGTAATTTTAGCGGCCCTGTTGTAAAATAGGTTTATTGCGCGTTTAGCATGGCTCACCGCACTTTGGTACAATAAAAAATAGCATACCATTCTGTGTATTGTGAATTGTGATTCGTTAACAACTATCTGACTATATTAACCACATATAAAATGGCACCAATCTACAATGCTTCACGTTATACGTAGCTAATTTTCATGTACTCGTAGGTACCTTCATCTATCTAGAAGACATCAGACAATATAAAAGAGATGAGAGGGAAACCACAAGAGAGATTTTTATTCAGGTAATTTTGGTAAGCTTAGATAAAAGGACGTACAAAATATCAGGATAAACAAAAATACTGGAATCTACGGGCTCACAACAGTGGCGGTACAGCCATACAAGCCGAAAAGCCCAGTTTACTATCATTGCTTTACTATCACCACTGCAGCTGTTAACACTCAAATTATTTGTTGATAAATATTATACTAGCAGTATTAGCAGACTGTTAACTATACTAGCAGTGATAGCCTAGTGGTTAGAACGTTGGTCTACCGAACGCGGGGGCCCGGGTTCAAATCCTGGTACGCACCTCTAATTTTCAAATATTATGTGCGTATTACAAGTTAATTATCACTTGCTTCGGCGAAGGAAAACATCGTGAGGAAACCTGCACACCTGAGAGTTCTCCATAATGTTCTCAGAGGTGTGTGAAGTCTATCAATCCGCACTTGGCCAGCGTGGTAGACTATGGCCTGTACCCCTCACATTGTGAGAGGAGACCCCGAGCCCAGCAGTGGGACAATTATGGGTTGTTGCATTGCATTGCAAATATTATACGTGATACGTATAATGGAGTGTTCTGCGTTGTCGGGCTAAAGATCCCGAGGTCCTGGGCGTACAACTCAACTGGGCTTGCCTTATTCTGACGGCCTAGACACGCCACTGGCTCACAATGACATACTTCGTATTTGTTTCCCGCGGAATTACATATTTCTTCTTTTACAATTTAGTTTTTTAGTTTTGGGGACATTCTTAAAGGTAAAAATCCATTGACCAGTTTATTCTGTACGAGGTAGGCAGTTTTATAGAACAAAATAACTATGCTTCAATGTATATGAAACAAAGTTTTACCACAGGATAGATAATGTTTTTCACAGGTCTTAATAACTAGAGTAGACTATGACTAACAAAAACCAAAAGAAAATAACTTCATATAGGTACGAGACTGGGTAAGCAAAGTCGTAGGAAACATCTAGTTAAAGATAAAATATCTCGCTATCGTAAATCATAACAAACATCATAGAACCAAGGGGTAGCTGGGAGCAATGACCAGTAGTCGAGTACATGATGCGATTTGAATAGTCCCTTAGAATGGTTAGGTACAGAACCCATTGCATACACAGGGGTCACTAAGTCATATACGCGTCCTTTCACTTTGCGTGGGGAACTTTTGATGGAAATACATACAACACTAACTTTTCTTCTCTTAAATTACTAGCCTGTTTCGGCAGCGAAGATACAATTATAATTACCAATATGCTCGATTGTAACTATTAAAATAACAATGGATAATTATAAAATATTACTAAATGGAAATATTGTTTACTTTATCCCTTTGGGAATGCATTTGCAAAAAATCTGTCTTCATTCATAATAACTAAAACTTCACAAGTATAGCTGTACAGATTTGTTAATAAACTAACATCAACACATCTTGACTTCCCTTTCCTGGATAGGCAACCGGCTACCAAGATACCAAGTGTTGTACTTCACAAGTATAGATTGGATTGGACTATTTGAGGCCAAGAAGGGTTAATAAATCAACACATCTTGAGTGTCACTTTCCTGGATAGCGAACAGCTACCAAGGTACCAAACCAGGTGTTGTCAGTTGGCAAATGCATTTTTACATATTTTACAAATACAAATACAAATTATCTTTATTGTACACATTAAATTACAAATGAACACAGATACATTTGAACACGAACGTACAATACACAGTACAATACAACGTACAACGTACAATATGTACGTAGTACATATTTTGTATTTTATAATCACACAAACTTTTGCCTCCCCCTCTCCATTTACCCCTTTGGGAAGAATTGGTAATAAATACAAAAATACAGTCAAATATCTAAACAGACACCTACTCTAAGAGCTTTCGTTCGCAGAAACTAATCTTCACAAGTATAGCTTTATAGATTTGTTAATGAACTAACGTAGCTGAGAAGGGTTAATAAATCAACACATCTTGAGTCTCCCTTCCCTGGCTAGCGACCGGCTACCAAGGTACCAAGTGTTGTTAATTGGCGACGGCGGGAAATTGGTCCGCTGCGCGCTTCCGCCACGTGATGACTACTGTGGATGGACGGCCAAAACCGTTTAGTCGCCGTATTTGTACAGTCGGCAAAAGAGTTAGGTATACAGGGCACGATATAAAAACGTTCCGCAATTTTTTGTATTACAAAATGTGATAATATCAATGTTAAACGCTTTCTACATACGTAAGGTATGATTTATCAATCGTTCTCTAATTTCATTATAAATATTACATAACTTTTTGTATCATGTCTAATTCTTTTGCTGGCTGTACCTTCGTTCGGCGTGGATTGTACAATGATTTGTAGCTAGGTTTAATCTATGTAGGCTTCAAGATTTTGTGAGTGAGTGGTTAGTACGGGTGCACTCATCTTGCTACGATGCTACGTATTGTGCTACGATATAAACTATGACGTCATTACACCTGAAAACAAAGTCCGTCAAACACCTTTTACGGCAATCACCAAAAATGATTTTTTATAAGAAATTAGGTC
Source organism: Thymelicus lineola (assembly GCA_963932265.1). Classification (NCBI taxonomy): domain Eukaryota; kingdom Metazoa; phylum Arthropoda; class Insecta; order Lepidoptera; family Hesperiidae; genus Thymelicus; species Thymelicus lineola. Next base: position 10,565,674 of record OZ010697.1, read on the forward strand.
TTATAAATATTATTAGAAAATTCGATCATGCAATAGAATTCATAAACTTAAAGATAATACTGAAGCGAAGTAAGTATGTCGGGTGGAACCCATACCATTCTGTACTAGGTAAAGTTATAAAATTTCCAGGTATCTGTTGAACAAATGAACAGTAGCGATTATTCAGGCGAGAAGTTTATGACCTCAAGAGAGTTGTTGGCCATTAAATAAACATTGTCTTAGGGTCATTTTATGATTTTTTATTAGTCTCCCGTCTTTCATCGTACCGCCTGTAAACGCGGCTTTGTCCACTTTCTTTTGATTTTTTTCTTTCTTACCTACATAAATCTGTAACGATTATAATGGAAACTGACGGATATATCTAAGTAACTGATGTTTTACAGATGTTAAGTAATAAATACAACCAGTATAAATTCAAAAATTAAAAAACAACCCGCCTGCTATCAAAATATTTTTTTAAAGGAAATAGCTGGCAAACGAGCTGACAATCCACCTGATGGTGACTATCGTCGCCCATGGACATCAGCAATACCGAAAGTATCTCTGATGCGTTGCCGGCCAAGAAAGAAAGAAAAAAAGAAAGAAAGAACTGGTTCTCAAGCCCCCAGCCGGAACGCGACGAGTCGTTTGGCGGCTGACTCATGCTCAAGGGTGGTATCCAGGCGAACGCCATGGAGAAATAATAATAGTAATAATGGTATCAATTAACAATTAAATCATTATTACCAATATAATTCCTCCGAGGGGCCTTACCACCAGCATCCGACTGCCAAAACCAAAGTCCTTACCTAAGTCCGGCGGCTTGTATTCGGTATGTAATTGATTTCAGTTCGTTTTGTACTTCAGTGTGTAATGACCCCGCTGTCAAACGAAGAGCTTCAAATTCAACTCCGACCTCGGCGACATTGTATTCATGTGACAGAAAATTTTAGTCTACATGCTTGGTTGTTTTACATAGACTTGGACTCTCACGGCATGAATGTGAATGTGAAAACATTAAAATGTAAATGTCGTGTCGATATATGAGAATTGATAAAAAATTATGTAAAAAATTATAGCACTTTCATATTGAATAATCGTTAAGAAAAACACACCTATTCCTGTATGCATAAGTTAAAGATATTCGTCACATTAAGAAAAAACTGCTAGCAATGTCATCAAGTATATTTCGTCCTACCAAGCTTCATACATGATTCGTGTACTACTTATTATTTGAATCCATATGCAGTTATTTAAAATGAAAATGTATCACGCATTTGCAATATAATATGAACCCTCGCGAACGCAAAACTTTTCTCATTCGACATACCACACAAACCGCTACCATTCGGTTGGCAGAGCGTGGTACATTGTGGTACATTGCGGAGTACATTATGACAACTTCCCTCTCGCCTCCAACATTATTCAATTTGTCGGCAGGTGAGCCGCGAATATGAATGAGGTACTTTACAAGTCGCAGTAACTGTTGGACAAAGAGTGAACAGAAAAGTATGAAGTAAAACATATTTTGAATGTTATAAAGAAGTAAGTTGTATATTTGTGGCGTACCCCGAGAACCTGGAACAATAAAAGGTTAAACAGAAATAATAATCAGCATAAATACATATAAGTACAAAAATAAGCTTCTGCCCGCAGCTTCGCCCGCGTGGATTTCGATCAATTTACGTAAAACCATAATGAATTATCACACGATTTATTGGTAAAAACCGTACAAAAATCCGTTCGGTAGTTTTTAAGTTTATCGCGTTCATACAGACAGACAGACACGGCCGGGGGACTTCACTTTATAATAATTATATATAGATATAATCATCTATCATCTTCTACTTCCATCTACCTACTCGTATATATATCGAAGTAATATATTCGTATATATGTATATTAATAAATAAATAAATAACGCTTCACACGACTTTCTATTCCGCATGCAAGTCTGTGCCCTTCGAATAAACTGTTGGTGGTTTAATCGACATTGTGTTTACTTTGGATACCGAAACACTTCATCGTAGTAACCACTGCACATTAGTATTTTTTAGAATAGTTAACAAACATGAAACACCTCTGATTGTAGGTCGTCACCAAAGGTATGTTGAAACATCTTACTTCGAAATAATGATGATGGTTCTACCAAGAGACCCAAGAAAATGTACAGCGAGCAAAAGAATTAGGTATACAGGGATATAAAAACGTTAATATTTCACAATGCCTGTGTTATTTGCAATGTAAAATTACGGGTAAAAATAGTGTAAAAGGATAATTAAATTAAGATTAATTAGTTATAAAACAATAATGATGTTTAATACAATAACTAAGAAGTTAAAATTTTACATAGTATTACTTTTATTTTGATGACAATACATTTTTGTTACCGATGATGTAGCATCATCAATGCTACACTCAGCTTTGGCTGTAGATGAGGGAAATATTGTTTTCCTTTAATTGGTACATTGACACCATAAAAGCATGTATATTGTTTGAACTATTAACTTCTTTTATACTGTGTACATTCTGTTTAACAGACTCATCAATAGTAAGTAGATTTCCATATTTCGTAGTTTCTTTTTAATATGAGTAGGTCCATCCATGAAATCACCTGCTTTCACAGCACTCGAATGTTTTAATGTAAATAAATATTCATATGTCACTGATGCCTTTCATGGAAGTGTTTTTAATAATGACTTATTTTTTCTAGTCATAAATAAACATTTACTATACCTATAGTAAAATAAACTGTATAGTAATTTTTTGTATTTATTAAAATTAGTGTATTTTATCCTTTACGACGACTATTTGCGCCTACCTCTTAAATTTTTCACCAGCACCCAGGGCTGACTGGTAGAGAATGCCATTAGGCATTAAGTTTTTGCCCTTGTATACCCTAGTTTTTAGGTGTTGCAAAAATTAAACAAATAAATAAAAGATTATTAGAGAAAAACATGTCAATCGTTTTATAATTAGAGAACTTTAAAGTGCGTGCAGGCTTCAAACCCAAATCTCCTTGCGCGGAAGTCCAACTCGCTGTGTATGAAAGAGCCACTAACAGCCACTAACCACCACGACAAATAATGTACTCCCACGTCTCAACTAATTGAACACCTCTTGAAAACCAAACTAAAACATTTATCCGAAACTCCGTTGACAGAACTCATCTAACTGGCTAAGCGGATAGCGGGATCGTTTTCGTTTTTTCAGAGTCCAGTCCGCAACAAATTGAAATTCATTAGTCCATCGCGGCTATGCGCGGGCGTTAAGGAAAATTAACGAGGCATATATGAATTAACACCGCACGCCGCCCGTGGCAAACGAGACGCGAAGCGATCGATACTGCCCAATCCGCGACAGTTTTTACAAACGCATAATAGTGTCCGATTGCCATTTCGGACGCTCATCATGAATTATACATGCGTTGCTGAATAAAATGTATAGATTATGCGGAGGTGATATTTTAAAACGTAAAATTGGTATACGTTAGATGCTTTGGATTATGTAGTCATGGTAAAGATTGTGTAAATGTATAAAATACTTTGAACGTAAAGCGTTCTCACCCGAAGTTTCAAGTTCGAATCCTACACGACTATAATTCTTAAGAACTTACTTCTACTAATTACCTTCCATATAAGAAGACATTGATAGAAAATCTGCTATTGCTGTATTTACATCAAAATCCAGGATCAATAAAAAAATAGTTACCTACATACTGCGATATTTTCATGTGTTTTCTAGACGTAAATATATCAAATTTCAAAATATGTGCAGTCATTAAAACATTCATATTATAATTTCTGACTCTGGTGATCGTCTTACAAGTAGGACTAATTTAACATCCGTTTTCCCGAATCACTTCAATCCGACGCTTAATAGGCGAATAAGGTACCGGATTTGGGGAGAATTTGTGTAACAAACAGTCAATGTAAATTTGTTAGCAAGACCCTCTAAAAGATATGTAAGGATAAGAATAACATCAACAAAGAAATCAGTAGGTAGGTACTAAGAATTAGTATCTGTGCACTCGTACGACAGCGAGGCGACAAAATGTCGTACAACGACGTAGACGGGCGACATTTGTATCAAAATGCACTGCTTCATTTGTAGCGTTTTTATAGCTTGAAGGGCTGACGAAAAATCAGACAGGCACTTGTTTGGAAGTGGTCATCGTCACCTATGGACATGAGCAGAACCATAGGATGTGACGCTGCAAAAGAAACGCCAGTCCTGCTCTTTGCACATCTTTTAAAAAAAAACAAAAAGAAGTTCTTTCTTTTTCTTCCTTCCTTCTTGGCCGGCAACGCATCATTAATGCCTTTGAATCCACCAAAGGCATCACTGATTCATCAAATTAGTCAGCTCGTTTGCCGGATATTCCATAAAACTTTATTTTTTAAGTCACATGAGTGAATAGACACTGAGCGAATTGTACATAACAGTTTTCAATAAAAGTGAGTCAATTTACTAGAGTCACCAGTTCATATATTTCAATTCATTGTTTGCCTATTGATTACTTTCCGCAGTGTTCAGAAATTTTACTTTTACTCACTCATTACACCATATAGCAATCCCACACTTTTAAAATTTAAAAAACATCCTCGCACAAAACTAAGAGATACCTAAAGTTTTGCAACTTTTGAGCTCACACGTCTTTTACCATCTCTTCATCCACCACCACCTCTCCTTTTTCTTTATTAACATACTTACAAAATAAATTCAATTCAGGTTTACTCATAAACAGTAATTTATAATGTATGAAATGATTTAGCACCTACCTTTGTGCATTCCCGTTGATACACAGATTAGTGGGGATTACAGCTGTTTGCGGCGAAACCAACAGGCCTCCAGACGTCTTGGCTGAAGCATCAAATATTGACTTGGATTAAAGGTGCGCGACTTCGAATGATTTCACTATTCGAATAATCTACAACTACTAATGTACACATTCGACTTGAATATTAGTAATATACTAATGTTCATATTCGAATGACAACTACTAAATTAGTAACTAATTAATTTAGTAGTTGTCATTCGAATATGAACATTAGTATAATACGGAACGGAACATTAGGTAACTAATCTAATGTTCCGTTAACACGCATTAAATAGTCAAGTAGTTAACTAATTATTTTCTATTCTCTGATAAGAAGGTGGGTGGGAATTATCACATAACACGTTTGGACAGGCACTTTTTAGTTAAATTTTTGTTAAATTGTAGTAAAATGCTTAATTAATTAAGTAGGTTATGAAAAATTGTATGAACTAAAGAGCTTTACTAAATTATTACTACTACTTTAAAAATTATTACTATTAATTTAAAAATTATTCACTTAAAATTCAGTTATCCACCCAACCACTTAACATGTTCTAATGTTCATTTACTAATTTTTATAAATCATTCGAATGAGTCGAATGTTTTACTAAGTCGAATAATTCGACTGGAATCATTCAAAGTCGCGCATCGCTAACTTGGATAGAGGAGCTGAGAAACGACGAGTAAATGCTTGATTAAACACGTGCTCGAAATCACTATAACTATTATTAATAGCCATTTGCCTTTCAATGGATACTATGTTATGATTCCTCACGATTAAGGCCTACGCAAACTTTACCAGGCTACTCTAGTACAAATACTTGGAGTGGCCAATTGATACAAATCTTAGACAATACCTATCAATTAATAAACGAATGGTGTTGTATAATACTAGGCGATTTTCATAAAAAAAGTCGTTCAAACTTCATAACTTTGGAAAATATTCTACGTATACGAATATAACATTTTACCGTAAATACTATGCAAAGTTTTCTTTTCAATCATATCAGTTTCAATTAATGAATGAATCTCACAAATTACTTTTGAGTTTTTGAAACCCAACACAGCATTATGCGGTTAAGTCCACATTATGGAATGGCAATTCGGAGTAGATTTGGAATGTGGATTCGTTAGAAAAGAGCGGTGGCTTCATTTCCGAATAGATCTGTATTGTAAGAAGTCGAGATGAGTTTTCATAACTCCGGTGATTTAATAGACATTCGTATTTTTGGCGCACGATCAAAAGCCTTGATTACGGGTTGGCGACTCACGAACATAAATGGTGCACTACTATAATCAAAATTTGATTAAATATACTGGATGCATTTATTAAAAGTTGTGGAAAAAACTGAAAAGTTTATAAGTAAACTGTGGCCTGTAAGCCATACTTTTTAGGGTTCCGAAGCAAAATCGGAACCCTTATAGTTTCGTCATGTCTGTCCGTCAGTCTGTCCGAGACAAAGCGAGACCCTTAATGCTAGAAAGCTGTAATTTGGCATGGATATACACATTTATTAAAACTCCAAAATCGTAGAATATTTGAATATTGACATTTTTTATCTCTACAGGTAACGTGAAGATGATTTTTTTTTCATTGCGTACCCCATAGTGTGGGGTATCGTTGAAAAGATCTTTCAAAAATATTATGGGTCTTTCTGTACCATTTTTGGATTTAAAGAAAAAAAAAAGAAAGAAAGAAACATTTATTTCGCCATGAAAAAAAACATGGTACAAGGTTATAACAAAGGTGTAAGTGACATAATACATATATTTAGTGGGTAGTTGGGTACCATGTAACCTGACGAAAAATGACTACCCTCAGCCTGTGCCACGGAACGGCTAGGAACCATGGCTGCTGGTTTACAGTGTAGTGCCCTTTTTCGCGTAGTTCCACATGTGGTGTCTACCTTATTAATATTGTATATTAATTGTTTAGGGGTTCGTTTGCGAAATATTTGACTTTAAAGTGCAAATGGTTAGAGTCAACTGTCCCCAAGTGTCACGGTTGAAGTTGGACAAGTGAAAAGAGTCTCAAAAATAGGATTAGTTAATTAGGAAAACTATCACCGCTATGTTAGCATAAGTAGTTAATGAGTAATACCACAGAATAAATAATAATAAATAACGCTTCACACTCATAGCCCCACACTAGGATTCCCTGTGTCGTGGGTGCCATGGACAACACACAAGACAAGGACATTCACACCCAGACCAAGAACAGAAATTCAAACTCATCATTCAAATTTCCGCCTCGCTGGGAATCGAACCCAGGACCCTTGGCGCGGCGATCCGGCATGGTAACCATTGCGCCACACGGGTCGTCAAATAATAAATAATAGTTATAATAGTTGATAGTAAATAATAGTATAAATAATAGTTGATAGTACTTATATAATAGTAGTAATAGTCGATAAACTTACTACTTCGGAAGTCTACATTGCGCGCGGCCTGACACGCACTTGCCCGGTTTTTAACTTAACCTTCGCTACACAGAAAATCTTATCGATTATTTATTTATTTATTTATTTATTTAAAATTTATGTCACCTTATAAAAAAGGATGAACAAAGGGCAAACTTAATGCCTAATGGCATTGTCCACCAGTCAACCCTGGTACCCTTATGATGTATCTGTAAATATTTTAATTGAGTTTCTGTTATTTTTTTACTTGTAGAAAAAATAGTTGAAATAATCAATTAGTTCCAGTAATAATGTACAATCTAAACAGATCAGGGTACTATTATTCGAATGCTCAAAAAAAATTTGTCTTTTAATTTAATGATTATAAAATTACATTGGCATACTTAATAATGATAAGCATTGACATTGACATTGGCATTGACATTGGTTTACTTAATGATAAGTATTTATGTAAGTAATGATAAAAACTTTAGTGAAATGATTAGGAAGTTCGTCAATGCGTTTGCGAACGTTATTGACTCATCTCACAACTGATTCGACACGGCCTGTAAGGAACTGGACAACTAGACCAATCCTTTCTCGGAGAAAGTTCTTTGTACTTTCTTTCCCTTTCAAGGGTGGCTAACGTTACTCTTTGTATAACTGTTATGCTATTACGGTGTTTTGTGTAATTACGTATTCATAACTAGTTGAAAGGGTTGCTTGAAAATAGTTCAGTCGGACCGTTAGTTCTCGGTTTATGATGTTAACGGTACACTTCGAGATCACATCCAGTGACGTGGACTGACGTTGATCGGTGCTGTTAATATTGTGGTGCCGTTAGTTATCTCCCGGTAATAAAGTTGTAAACAAACAGTTTTGAGCAATAAGAGAAAGAAGAAAGGACAATACGGAGCAAGTAATTGTGCCGTTATGAAATGTGACTTGTTGTGGTGTTTGTATCAGAAATTTGTAAAAGATCTAACTGTATTTTTGTGATGTTTGATTCTATTGTTTATGGTGAAGTAAGAACTCAAACAAATGTGACTAGTTCTCTAATATACAGACCCTACTCAGAGGGACGTTATACTTTGGGAAATCACCTAATGAGTCTATGATGGACACATTAGAAGTTTAATACCTCAATTTAAAGTGCTAAATGTAGGTAAAAAACAAAATTTAATACTGCATTAAATTAATAATTAAATAAGAAATTTAGCTATGTTTCATTTACCTTACTCATCTTTTAGGCTCCTTACACGTATGTGAGAATATAGTTGTGAGAATGTCGTGTATTTAATTTTTTTTTTGCAGGCCTAATTGTGAAACAGCTCCCGTAGTTATAAACAATACAACTTCCAGCCACTGGTGTTACTCTATTGTTTAATTTCTTTGTTAAACCCAAACTACAGCTTTCGTTTGTGAGAATAACAGAAATGATCCATTTGCTGAATTGCCTGTTTATGTTCTTCGTATTATGCACGCCCTTTTTATTTTTTCTAGAGTCTTCTTTCTTGACCGGCAACGCATCGTCGATGCTTGGTTTCCTGAAGTCCATTTACCATCAATTGGTTCATCTGATCTTATTTTCTGTGTCTTTGTGTTATAGGTTTAACGTGTATGTATGTCTGGCTGTGGCATTGAAGCTCCTAACCTAATGGACCGATTATGATGCGTTTTATTTGTTAGAAAGCTGATGTGATCGAAACGGTTCTTATCTGCCTGCAATTTATGAAGATCTTTTTAGGTGTTTTTTTTTTATGGAAATAACCGGCAAACGAACTGACGATCCACCTGATGGTAAGTGACTATCGTCGCCCATAAACATCAGCAATACCAAAAGCATCACTGATGCGTTGCTTCAAAGTCATTAGACACAATTTTAAAATTTAAAATTTACAGTTATTCCTGAAATTAAATGTGACTTTGATCTGTGATGAGATTTTGGTAGCACCAGTAACCAAACCAATTATAATATTATATAATACATGCACATAGAAGTGTGTGATTTGCCATCGTAAATTATGCCATTTACAAGGAAAGGAAGTACAGAAAGCTATATACCATATTTACGTGGATACCTCTAATGTATTACAAATACACTTATTAAAGAAAATAAAACATTAATGTGTGTCAATGTAAACTACCCTTTGTCACACTGAATTATAGTCGAGATTCTATTGGAGCGCAAGAGTCACCAGTAATAGTTTATTATTCACAGTAATGAAGAGACCCTGTGATAGGAACACACCTCAATCACTACAGTGACAGGTCCCCGCGGGCACTAATAAACGGCCTGATTCTATGCAACGAAAACATCCCATAGCACTCCTATAGCTCCGTGAAATTGCACCACAAAGCCTACAAATACACTCACAATAGACTTAATAACATTTAACTTCCTAACAATAAAACAAAAAGGGACAAAATGGTAAAAACAATGCATCAAAGCGTTATTGGAACGTGACAATGGATGGAATTCTTTAACTATTCCCAGTACCAGTGTTACAATGACAGATTCCTTTGACTAATGACATCCAGAGCTAGCCGCATTGTGGGCCATTTATGGTACCCACGCGACATCATAATGGAATTAGTTCCACTGTTTTGCCAACACTGTTTCTATTAGATACTTCGGTTCTGCGAAGTTTAGAAATTGTCGATTTGCCTCAAAAAACTGTAACGCCGCGTGCCTGGTACGTTTATTTAACTCCTGGTTTTTGGTTTTTTTTGATACGTTTTTTATAGTACCTATCCAAAATGTAACCCTTTTGAGTTATGCTTTAACTATTATAACATTCTGAACCTGTGATATTGGTTAACCTTGTGAATCGTTCATTTGTATATACGAGCTGTAAAAAGCTATGTTTATAATATTTTAACGTTAATAGGCATTATGAAGCAAATCGTTTTATCATTGCCTACTCAAGTTGATATTATTAATGCCATTACACATTAATCAATAACTTGGACTTTTCGACACATCAAAGGATTTAAATTATTAAGGCTGTAAAATTCACGCAGTCAATTTCAGTCGGCCATATCTGCGGCCTAAGGCGCTAATTAAGACGCATTCTGATAACTCCGTTAACGCAGGCATAGTTTGTTTACGATAAGCATAGTTGAAACATTGTATGACATCTTTGAACTGTAACTTAACTTATATCTGATTCTCATCTCATTGAAAATTGTATGTTCCACTTATTTATATCACTCGCTTTCTCTGTGCATGTAGTCTACATCTTTAATTACAATGGCAATTACCTTTCTTCTTATGCAATCCTTCTTTATGTTGTTTTGTTGTACATTGTGTTGATGTTCAAATAAATAAATAAAATACGTAATACCAATTAATAGCAAAGTAGCTACATTTCTCGGGTCCACTTGAAGCTGCATATATCAACGCCGTCCTAATTTGTCATCCTATTACTAAAGGATTAGGTGTGGGTCAGCCTAAGACAAGGTAAACGCTGGTCGGCTTAGTGGACGTCAGTTAGAGACGAGAGCTCGGGATAATTGTCCCTTTGAGACATTGGGAAACAATGGCTCTTCTGTGTATTAACTTTTATTATTATAAAGTTTCATTATATGGTTAATAGTATCAGACTTTGCTTTGCGAAAATCATTATTATTAAGTTTGCAATAGGCTATTTTGCAATAATCCGCGATCACATCAACAATTATCAAACTTATCAGGGCTGGCACCAAAGTCCAAAGGGTTCAAACCCTGTAATCGCTTTAATTTTTTCATTATTTATCTATCTGCAAGAAACGTTACAAGAATAAAGTTCCGCCCCTATCCAAAATGTAGGTACGTACAACGTCGCCTCTGGCGAGCATTTGGGAATGATGCACTTGAGTGGTCGCGGAGATAATGTTTTAAAATATTTTTGCGCATATATCTAGTCACGGGGTTTTGTGAAGACTGATGAAAATTGTTAAAATAGTCAAAAATCAAGAAAAGTAATGTACATTTTTCTGATTAAAGATAATACGAGTATATTATGATCTATAATACAAATAAATAGAATTGGAGTGTCTGTTACAATAACCGCTTTTTACTAAGTGCATTTGGATATATACACGGTACATATATCAAAACAATATTTTTACAATATTTGTCCGTCTGTCTGTCTGTTTGATAGCTGATGTAACAAGAAGTAACTTAGGCTACTTTTATTTTAGAAAGTTGACAAATATAATATAAAACGCAGTATGGTGTAGTTGACTACCTACCTACTTACGCCAATATTTAAGTTATCATTTCGGTATCCAAAAGGTATAGTTCTATTGAAATTTTGAGTTTTTGGTTTGTCACCGTAAGAATACATTCGATTGTACGTAGTATAGGTAGGTACTCGTACATTTCAAAACACAGTAACACTTATCCTTAAACATCAAAAATCTAATTATATTTAGCGGGATACATACCAAACCTTTAAAAATACATTATCTGTAGTAGGTACATTCAGTAAAACACTCAACAAAAATCAATACACGCAAAAAGCAGCTTAAGCGATAAAATTGAATATTCAGTTTTAAAGTTCGTTGCCGTATACCGTATCCGTGTATCCGAATTATCCCGGACAGCGAATGTCCTCACAATGAGTCGCAAGTAGCGTCATACTCGTTAACCCCCCGAATGTTTGTCGGGCGACGGCGACGCATGTCGAAAATACTTAGCGGGGCTGCGCCTCATTATAATCCCTGCATCCCAGCGCGGGGACGATTCGACCGATATATTAACACGTCGGCCCGCGATATCGGTATATGTGGATATGAATAAATTTTATTTGTATCAGGTTGAAATGGTACACCTATACTCCTCCGTGGCTTAATATTCCATTTGCTAAGAACAATGAATGTTAAATAAATAATTCTTTACTTTTCAGACATGAAATGTCTGTCCTAGCGATTGAGGGCTGTTGCATCTAAATTGTTGTTCTTGTGGTGATTTTAGTTGAAGAGTTTTCTGAAAACTGTATCTTCTACGATACCTATTAAGTGGAATGTCTTTATTGGTAGGATAATTTAGGTAATACAAATCATTATTACAATCCATTGTTCTAATCCGTACATTAACTTATATTTCAATAACAATAACAATTATAACGTATAAGCATTTTGTACAACAAGTTTTAATTTTTCAAAAAATATCTGATACTGAACATATTATTATTGCATCTACGTAATAAGTATTGGAATCGTTGTAACATGAAATACTTAGTACCTATATACTTATCCATTTCTAACCGACTTCAAAAAAGGAGGAAGGTTCAATTCGACTGTATTTTTTTTGTTTGTTATCTCAGAACTTTCGACTGGGTGAACCGATTTTGATGATTCTTTTGTTATTATTATTGGAAAGGATGTACTTCATTTGAAGTCGGATTTTTTGTTTAAAGTTAGTAAACATGATATTGATACCATTAAATAAAAAAAATTGCCAAATTGGTACAAGAATAGCTACCAAGTAATATTTTAAAACTGATAAATAAAACTATCTGTTATAATACGTGCGTATCCACACTGCATCCCCGAAATCAGTGAGTGTTAAGAGGGCGGCCGAGAGCACACCATTGTTATAATTTTCAATAAGGGGTGCGATCGAGGGGCATCGATCCAATACAACTACTGTGCCATAGGGTCTCGTGATGCATACCCTCTGCGGCAGTCTGCGGTGTGCATCCAACTATGAACATCCGACGTTACTCATACTACGAATGGCTGTGAGAAATGAAGAGTACACGGAGTTTACTATACTCGTACAACAGTAAACAATATCAAACAAAACAATGTAATGTATGAAACAAAAGAATGTACGTATATCTCCACTGGTAATAGAGTCCATATACGATCATGTGTACTTGATCAAGCGTCAAGTAGACTTGACGCGGCATCCAGTATACTTGATCGTGTATGGCCACGGTAAACTATCTAGCCATTAGTTATCTCATGCACACTGGATGGCGCGTCAAGTCAAACTGCAGATTTGAAAAGTACAAGTCGAGTATAGCGTCCTTATGGTATCGACAAAATATATTGATGCAAAAATAAAAACAAATGTTGGGACGAGTACATGAAATTGCGGTGTACATCCAACTATGTACGTCCGACTTTACTCAACTTCGACCCGCTGTGAAAAATGGAGAGTTCACGGAAACAAAACAATGTATGTATGTATGAAATAAACGAATGTTCTAAGTTTTACACCACAAATATTGATGCAGAAATAAAGACAAATGTATGGTACGAGTAAAGTAAGCCTTTACTTTGCTTTGGAAATATCAGTTCTGCCCATCGATACATTTGTGTCCCATTTAATCAAACGTTTCATAAATTCAGTGTTTATTCAATCAATAAATCATTGAAAATCATTTCACATGCGTTTTTTATTCTATGTCCTATTTTATCAATTTTCCTTTGTCGTCCTTAAATAATTTTTAATACATAGTATTTTGGAATGGTTGTGAACATAAGTACGCTAAATCAAATAATAAACTTTATTTTGACTATCCATTTTGAGCCTAAATTATCAACTAATCCATAAACCAATCTGTATCTTAGTAACATTATTAATAATTTTACCAGTTTCATTTATGTATGTATGTCACAATTCAAAAATCATCTCTACAACATTGATTTATTGTACAATCAATTCAATACCAAACACATCAACTTTGTCTAAGTCGAAATAAAACCGTTCCTTTTATGACTTCTAAAACAATTTACAACATATTGCCACAGCACCACGTGCGTTCTACGACTTAGAACAACTACCGTGTACGTATACCCAACCACCCGGGGCGCCTCTGAATTCTATTAAAGTCCAAACAATGCTACCCCAACTAATATCTGGACTAAATCCCTAATAAGTATGCCATTGTGTGAGAGAGACGCGGCCAAAGCGACAAAGAACACGTTATAGCGATCTGTCGGATTTATCATTATGAGCTGGCCCTATTTGTTGTTCGTGTCAGACGAATTTAAGCTTAGTTTGAGAGGTGATAGTATATAAATTAGGTTGTTTGGATTAGGTGATTTGTGTCATTATGGTGCTGTGTTGAAGGGTACACGCGGAGTGTGGTGAGCGCTTGGCCATGGAGGCTCACCGAACTTGCCGCACTCCCCTTCCAAACTAGATTTGCAGTCCGGTTATAATACGGTGGCGGCCATTCATTACGCTTGCGCTACTGTTTCAATCGTGCTTTAGTTATGATTGCTTTTAGTTTTGTTTTGTTCTTGCATTGAATTTTTGGAGAAGTAATCTTGTTTCAGTAGTAGTATAGTATTATGGTTTTACAAAGTAAAGCGTATTTTAGATAACTAAAGGTGAATTCACAGTCTACTCGTAGTAAGCCGTAGCTGTTATCGTAGCTCCTATGCCGTAGATCTGAAATCATTGCCTACGCATATGTAAAGTATGTCTTATCTCAAGGCTACGTTTGCATACAAATTATCCAACTACACTCACGCACAGTTTTGCTTGTAATACCGTTTTAAAAATTACTTCATAATAGAGAACAACCGGTGAAAAAATCTCCCCTTTAAAACATACGTCACTCAAAAAAATCAACATAGTTTCAATGTTACAGAACATCTGATGAAACTTAGTAAATATTTTAAAAATCGAATAACATTATTTTAATTATAATTATTTCAGCTTAGATGCTTTTACTCTACGAATTCAATATATAAATTACGTATACATTTAATATATTATATTACAATATTACATTCCGACAAGAAAAAAGAAACATCGTATCTATCTCACTTATCTACTTACATTTTATTTGAGTGTCCTAACAGAATCCTTTCGCAAATGCTAATGAGGCGATTTGCATTAAAGCAGGATAGGATAGGAGTAAGAAACAGAAAACAACCAGTAACCACTTGATCTGAACAGGATTTTCACAGCATTACTGTTGAAATCCTGTTTGGGTCCGACGCCATCTCAGCAAGTCCATTGTCATAAAAGTACTCTCCTTTACACTTAGAAATACACATTGAGCTGTTTATGCGTGTATCGATTTAAATCGTTCACTTACGCTTACTTCGTTTCGTTTATTTTAGTAAGCAGCTGAATTTACCATTTGTTTTTAGTTTGTAGAATTTGGGTTGAGTATTGAAGGAATTTTTGTGCTTTACACTTACCTAGAATAAAACTTAGAAATACGTCTTTTTTTGTGGAATCGATGTAGAGTTTTATTGTAAACAACTGAACTGACATTTTTTTAATAATTTGAGTTAAAGTGATCGGTGATACATTTGCCGAATTTAAACTCAAGGCTGGATACAGAAAGGTCTCAATTTAGGTACTATTTCCATATTATTGAAACCCACCCAAAGTGTTTCCGAAGCGTACCTACACCTGAAAATATGGAACTTAGTTATTAGTTTACCGTACTACGATCCCACAGGCATCTATCTGTGAATGTTGTCACAATTATTGAGCCAAGTGTCCCGTTTGAGGTCGATCTGAAGCTCAAACAGCGGCGAATGCAATGTCAACAGAACTAAGTGAGCGAAGTGTTTCCGTTTTACGCGTCTTTGTGAGGGAGCGGCGAACGGCTCTGAGTGTAAACCCAGTATATTACATTTTATATTATCTTACTTTAAATATTAGATATATCTTGGTTTTATTGGTTCTAGTAACAATATGAAATAAATGAAATAATATTACGTGAATTATTATTATAAATTATTCAAAACCAGATAAAAAAAACTGCGCTTAAAATCAGGTTTATTTAGTGAAGAGAGAAACAACGCTATGAGATTTTTATACGAAATACTCATTATAATAGATCACAAAGTCATCTAAACCTTTATGATATGAATAACAGGTTTGTTTGTTCTGAATGCTTAGGAACACTATTTAAAACTTATGTTTATAATGGTAGGTAATTTATAAATATGTTTAGGGAAATGATTTTAAATCAGAAGATTATTAAAGATTAAAATCGTTACTAGATATGTAACTAAAAGTAATTATAAGAAAATAACAATTATTTATCACAAACTTCCCTATACTGAAATATCATTACGCGTTATTATTCAAACAATCTATTTAAGTTACATAAACGTTTCTGTATGAGACAAAAACTAGTGTTTCTTTTTAATATTTTTTTGTTTCTCAAAGGTCAAAAAGAAAATTATTGACAGTGCAACACTTTGCATCGGTTAATAATGCCAATTACTCGGTGCTAGTCGTACAGTACCTCAATGCAACCGTACAGGGGCGGTGAGACAATAGCGGCTAACTACCCCTTTCTTGTTCGTAAGGGAGGCGCGGCTTAACCAAGCATACACTGCATCGGACAGTCGCGGACAACAAGGTTACATTTAATTTATTAAAATACTAGGAAATCGCTCTTGCTTCGCTTCGGGAAAAATAGTACAAAAAATATAATATAGCCTATGTCACCCCGGGATAATGTACCTTCCCAACAGTGAAAGAATTTTTCAAATCGGTTTGGTACTTTCGGAGCCTATTCAATGCAAACAATCAAATTTTTCCTCTTTATATATTAGTATAGACTAGCTGTGCCTCGCGGTTTCATCCGCGTTGATTTGTGGAAAACTAACTACTAAAATATATGATGTTATATAGCCTATAGCCTTCCTCGATAAATGGACTATCAAACACAAAAATAATTTTTCAATTCGAAGCAGTAGTTCCTGAGATTAGCACGTTCAACCAAACAAACTCTTCAGCTTTATAATATTAGTAAAGATATTTCTGTCCACGGCTTTGCCCTCGTTTTACGGGACAATGAGTACCCTAGTGTTATTTCAAATTATGGTTTACATGTGTGCTAAATGTGAAATACTTAGTAACAAACATCCATACAAACTTTCACATTTATAATATTAGTAGCCATGACTGTATCATTGTTGGATTCGGATCTTGTTTTTGATTTTGAGGATTACCATCGTTCGACATGTTGGTCTAGTAAAGATTGGTTTACTTTACATATTTTTTGCAAGAAATCGCTAAATACCTACTAATAAAGCCGCCCATTGTTTTGTTCTTTCTTGTCAGTTAAATTCTATGTACCTACCTATGTTTCTGTGGTGTGAAAATAATAAAATATTATTTACTTATCTATATTTGAGAATAATTATGAAGAACTCTCTAGTACGTTGGTTTCCTCAGTTTTATTTTCTTTACTGAAACAAATTGATAACTACTAACACGCACGTTGTGTGCAGGATCCCAGGATTTAATCATCTAGGAGACCATGATCACAGCAACAATTAATAATATTTTACTTTGCTTTGCAAAACAAAACGTTGCGTGCGCGACTGTACTTAAAACTACTAGTGTACGAGGTCCCGCAGACCCACAATGCAGATTCAAACCGGGGGCCGCAACCGGATCTCCAAATTGAAATGTTTTATTTCACCCCCAGCATTATGTGGATAATGCCGACTTTTAAATTGATAACCAACTCAATGCGTACGCGCCTCGCATCAAGAATCCACTATTATTCAACCAAACCCTTTGACGAATATTATTTGGTTAAATCTAACCGTACAGCCGTTTAAAAACAAGTTTTAAACATTTTTTTGTCCTGACACCATTGTGGCGACGGCCATTTGCATATTTTCAAAGATGTTGTTTGTTTGTGCCACCGACTTACCCAGAAGTTGTTATTATGATTGATAGGAGCTTAAAAGTGTGATGTTTCGCACTTCATAAAATACGCTTTCTATTACGTCTGTTTTTGCCGAACTATTTATTGGCTTGTATGGACGCAGTAACTCTGATTAAATAAAGTGCAAGGCATTTACACTATCAGTAGGTAAAAAAAAGTAGAAATAAGATTTTTTCTATAATATCACAGTTTGAAAAAGAACATTCAAAGCCAACCATAGTTGTATTTATGCAATAATCTCATAAATCAACCTCACAGCTAAATCCGCAACAAGTTGTAAAGTTATCGGTTATGCAACCATTTATTGTTGCTAAGATTACTTGTTTATGTATAAATCATGTTTTTAAGCTGCAGTTTTGTTGATCTATAGATGACATTATCACGAAGGACTCTTAAACGTTAGGTACACTTTTTTTAAGCATTTCGTAAGCCTGTTACAATATGGCAGTGAACTTAGCAGATCATTTCCCAGCAGATCAAAAAAAAATTAGAGTTCTGTTCGCATGCACAAGAGTTCTAGAGTTCCTGATGCTTTTGGGGAATAGTTCTGGCGATTTAACCTAAAAAAAGTAAATCGATGAAATGCTCTGCTAACTTCCTGACGTAGCAGATCATTTGTTAGGAGCTCAAAAATAAAAAAGAGTTCTGTTCCCATTCAATGAGTTCTACTGTTTCTAATAATTTTAAATAATAGTTCTATCGATTAAACAAAAAAAAATCATCAAAAAACACAAAAAAATAAAAATTGGAAAATTTTAAAAATTATGTAAAAAAAATTATTTTCATTCAAGAAGCCAGAACTCTCGTGTTTCTCGTTCACCAATTGAAGACCAATAATCGAGAATAACAAACATTTCCGGAACTCACGCCAAACTGCCAGCAGAGCATAGGTGAAAAGTAAAAATTTTGAAACTTCTAAAGTTATGAAAAAAAAATAGTTGTTTTCTTTCTAGAAGCCAGAACTCTCGAGATTCTCGTTAACCAGTAGTAGAGCAATAATTGAGAAAAACAAACATTTCCGGAACTCACGCCAAACTGCCAGCAGAGCATAGGTGAAAAGTAAAAATTTTGAAATTTCTAAAGTTATGAAAAAAAAATAGTTGTTTTCTTTCTAGAAACCAGAACTCTCGAGATTCTCGTTAACCAGTAGCAGAGCAATAATCGAGAACAACAAACATTTCCGGAACTCACGCCAAACTGCCAGCAGAGCATAGGTGAAAAGTAAAAATTTTGAAATTTCTAAAGTTATGAAAAAAAAATAGTTGTTTTCTTTCTAGAAACCAGAACTCTCGAGATTCTCGTTAACCATTAGTAGAGCAATAATCGAGAACAACAAACATTTCCGGAACTCACGCCAAACTGCCAGCAGAGCATAGGTGAAAAGTAAAAATTTTAAAATTTCGTAAGTTATGAAAAAAAATAAGTTGTTTTCTTTCTAGAAGCCAGAACTCTCGAGATTCTGGTTCACCAGTAGTAGAGCAATAATCGAGAAAAACAAACATTTCCGGAACTCACGCCAAACTGCCAGCAGAGCATAGGTGAAAAGTAAAAATTTTAAAATTTCTAAAGTTATGAAAAAAAATAGTTGTTTTCTTTCTAGAAGCCAGAACTCTCGAGATTCTCGTTAACCAGTAGTAGACCAATAATCGAGAAAAACAAACATTTCCGGAACTCACGCCAAACTGCCAGCAGAGCATAGGTGAAAAGTAAAAATTTTAAAATTTCGTAAGTTATGAAAAAATATTAGTTGTTTTCTTTCTAGAAGCCAGAACTCTCGAGATTCTGGTTCACCAGTAGTAGAGCAATAATCGAGAAAAACAAACATTTCCGGAACTCACGCCAAACTGCCAGCAGAGCATAGGTGAAAAGTAAAAATTTTAAAATTTCTAAAGTTATGAAAAAAAATAGTTGTTTTCTTTCTAGAAGCCAGAACTCTCGAGATTCTGGTTCACCAGTAGTAGAGCAATAATCGAGAAAAACAAACATTTCCGGAACTCACGCCAAACTGCCAGCAGAGCATAGGTGAAAAGTAAAAATTTTAAAATTTCTAAAGTTATGAAAAAAAATAGTTGTTTTCTTTCTAGAAACCAGAACTCTCGACATTCTCGTTAACCATTAGTAGAGCAATAATCGAGAACAACAAACATTTCCGGAACTCACGCCAAACTGCCAGCAGAGCATAGGTGAAAAGTAAAAATTTTAAAATTTCTAAAGTTATGAAAAAAAATAGTTGTTTTCTTTCTAGAAGCTAGAACTCTCGAGATTCTCGTTAACCAGTAGTAGACCAATAATCGAGAAAAACAAACATTTCCGGAACTCACGCCAAACTGCCAGCAGAGCATAGGTGAAAAGTAAAAATTTTAAAATTTCGTAAGTTATGAAAAAATATTAGTTGTTTTCTTTCTAGAAGCCAGAACTCTCGAGATTCTGGTTTACCAGTAGTAGAACAATAACCGAGAAAAACAAACATTTCCGGAACTCACGCCAAACTGCCAGCAGAGCATAGGTGAAAAGTAAAAATTTTGAAACTTCGTAAGTTATGAAAAAAAAATAGTTGTTTTCTTTCTAGAAGCCAGAACTCTCGAGATTCTGGTTCACCAGTAGTAGGGCGATAATCGAGAAAAACAAACATTTCCGGAACTCACGCCAAACTGCCAGCAGAGCATAGGTGAAAAGTAAAAATTTTGAAATTTCTAAAGTTATGAAAAAAAAATAGTTGTTTTCTTTCTAGAAGCCAGAACTCTCGAGAATCTTGTTAACCAGTAGTAGAGCAATAATTGAGAATATTTTTTTTTTTGCACGCCTATGAAGGCAGAGCATAAGGAATCTATAAAATGTAAACCACCTGTATAACACTATGTTCTTGCAAAATAAATGATATTATTATTAAAAAAAAAAAAAAAAAAAAAAAAAAACAAACATTTCCGGAACTCACGCCAAACTGCCAGCAGAGCATAGGTGAAAAGTAAAAATTTTAAAATTTCTAAAGTTATGAAAAAAAATAGATGTTTTCTTTCTAGAAGCCAGAACTCTCGAGATTCTGGTTCACCAGTAGTAGAGCAATAATTGAGAAAAACAAACATTTCCGGAACTCACGCCAAACTGCCAGCAGAGCATAGGTGAAAAGTAAAAATTTTAAAATTTCGTAAGTTATGAAAAAAAATAAGTTGTTTTCTTTCTAGAAGCCAGAACTCTCGAGATTCTGGTTCACCAGTAGTAGAGCAATAATTGAGAAAAACAAACATTTCCGGAACTCACGCCAAACTGCCAGCAGAGCATAGGTGAAAAGTAAAAATTTTAAAATTTCTAAAGTTATGAAAAAAAAATAGATGTTTTCTTTCTAGAAGCCAGAACTCTCGAGATTCTGGTTCACCTGTAGTAGAGCAATAATCGAGAAAAACAAACATTTCCGGAACTCACGCCAAACTGCCAGCAGAGCATAGGTGAAAAGTAAAAATTTTAAAATTTCGTAAGTTATGAAAAAAAATAAGTTGTTTTCTTTCTAGAAGCCAGAACTCTCGAGATTCTGGTTCACCAGTAGTAGAGCAATAATCGAGAAAAACAAACATTTCCGGAACTCACGCCAAACTGCCAGCAGAGCATAGGTGAAAAGTAAAAATTTTAAAATTTCGTAAGTTATGAAAAAATATTAGTGGTTTTCTTTCTAGAAGCCAGAACTCTCGAGATTCTGGTTTACCAGTAGTAGAACAATAATCGAGAAAAACAAACATTTCCGGAACTCACGCCAAACTGCCAGCAGAGCATAGGTGAAAAGTAAAAATTTTGAAATTTCGTAAGTTATGAAAAAAAAATAGTTGTTTTCTTTCTAGAAGCCAGAACTCTCGAGGTTCTGGTTCACCAGTAGTAGGGCGATAATCGAGAAAAACAAACATTTCGGGAACTCACGCCAAACTGCCAGCAGAGCATAGGTGAAAAGTAAAAATTTTAAAATTTCTAAAGTTATGAAAAAAAAATAGTTGTTTTCTTTCTAGAAGCCAGAACTCTCGAGATTCTGGTTCACCAGTAGTAGGGCAATAATCGAGAAAAACAAACATTTCCGGAACTCACGCCAAACTGCCAGCAGAGCATAGGTGATAAGTAAAAATTTTGAAATTTCTAAAGTTATGAAAAAAAAATTAGTTGTTTTCTTTCTAGAAGCCAGAACTCTCAAGAATCTTGTTAACCAGTAGTAGAGCAATAATTGAGAAAAACAAACATTTCCGGAACTCACGCCAAACTGCCAGCAGAGCATAGGTGAAAAGTAAAAATTTTAAAATTTCTAAAGTTATGAAAAAAAATAGATGTTTTCTTTCTAGAAGCCATAACTCTCGAGATTCTGGTTCACCTGTAGTAGAGCAATAATCGAGAACAACAAACATTTCCGGAACTCACGCCAAACTGCCAGCAGAGCATAGGTGAAAAGTAAAAATTTTAAAATTTCGTAAGTTATGAAAAAAAATAAGTTGTTTTCTTTCTAGAAGCCAGAACTCTCGAGATTCTGGTTCACCAGTAGTAGGGCGATAATCGAGAAAAACAAACATTTCCGGAACTCACGCCAAACTGCCAGCAGAGCATAGGTGAAAAGTAAAAATTTTGAAATTTCGTAAGTTATGAAAAAAAAATAGTTGTTTTCTTTCTAGAAGCCAGAACTCTCGAGATTCTGGTTCACCAGTAGTAGAGCAATAATCGAGAAAAACAAACATTTCCGGAACTCACGCCAAACTGCCAGCAGAGCATAGGTGAAAAGTAAAAATTTTAAAATTTCGTAAGTTATGAAAAAATATTAGTTGTTTTCTTTCTAGAAGCCAGAACTCTCGAGATTCTGGTTCACCAGTAGTAGAGCAATAATCGAGAAAAACAAACATTTCCGGAACTCACGCCAAACTGCCAGCAGAGCATAGGTGAAAAGTAAAAATTTTAAAATTTCTAAAGTTATGAAAAAAAATAGTTGTTTTCTTTCTAGAAACCAGAACTCTCGACATTCTCGTTAACCATTACTAGAGCAATAATCGAGAACAACAAACATTTCCGGAATTCACGCCAAACTGCCAGCAGAGCATAGGTGAAAAGTAAAAATTTTAAAATTTCTAAAGTTATGAAAAAAAATAGTTGTTTTCTTTCTAGAAGCCAGAACTCTCGAGATTCTCGTTAACCAGTAGTAGACCAATAATCGAGAAAAACAAACATTTCCGGAACTCACGCCAAACTGCCAGCAGAGCATAGGTGATAAGTAAAAATTTTGAAATTTCTAAAGTTATGAAAAAAAAATTAGTTGTTTTCTTTCTAGAAGCCAGAACTCTCAAGAATCTTGTTAACCAGTAGTAGAGCAATAATTGAGAAAAACAAACATTTCCGGAACTCACGCCAAACTGCCAGCAGAGCATAGGTGAAAAGTAAAAATTTTAAAATTTCTAAAGTTATGAAAAAAAATAGATGTTTTCTTTCTAGAAGCCATAACTCTCGAGATTCTGGTTCACCTGTAGTAGAGCAATAATCGAGAAAAACAAACATTTCCGGAACTCACGCCAAACTGCCAGCAGAGCATAGGTGAAAAGTAAAAATTTTAAAATTTCGTAAGTTATGAAAAAAATAAGTTGTTTTCTTTCTAGAAGCCAGAACTCTCGAGATTCTGGTTCACCAGTAGTAGGGCGATAATCGAGAAAAACAAACATTTCCGGAACTCACGCCAAACTGCCAGCAGAGCATAGGTGAAAAGTAAAAATTTTGAAATTTCGTAAGTTATGAAAAAAAAATAGTTGTTTTCTTTCTAGAAGCCAGAACTCTCGAGGTTCTGGTTCACCAGTAGTAGGGCGATAATCGAGAAAAACAAACATTTCGGGAACTCACGCCAAACTGCCAGCAGAGCATAGGTGAAAAGTAAAAATTTTAAAATTTCTAAAGTTATGAAAAAAAATAGTTGTTTTCTTTCTAGAAGCCAGAACTCTCGAGATTCTGGTTCACCAGTAGTAGGGCAATAATCGAGAAAAACAAACATTTCCGGAATAAGTTGTTTTCTTTCTAGAAGCCAGAACTCTCGAGATTCTGGTTCACCAGTAGTAGGGCGATAATCGAGAAAAACAAACATTTCCGGAACTCACGCCAAACTGCCAGCAGAGCATAGGTGAAAAGTAAAAATTTTGAAATTTCGTAAGTTATGAAAAAAAAATAGTTGTTTTCTTTCTAGAAGCCAGAACTCTCGAGATTCTGGTTCACCAGTAGTAGAGCAATAATCGAGAAAAACAAACATTTCCGGAACTCACGCCAAACTGCCAGCAGAGCATAGGTGAAAAGTAAAAATTTTGAAATTTCGTAAGTTATGAAAAAAAAATAGTTGTTTTCTTTCTAGAAGCCAGAACTCTCGAGATTCTGGTTCACCAGTAGTAGAGCAATAATCGAGAAAAACAAACATTTCCGGAACTCACGCCAAACTGCCAGCAGAGCATAGGTGAAAAGTAAAAATTTTAAAATTTCTAAAGTTATGAAAAAAAATAGTTGTTTTCTTTCTAGAAACTTTACGAAATTTTAAAATTTTTACTTTTCACTTATGCTCTGCTGGCAGTTTGGCGTGAGTTCCGGAAATGTTTGTTTTTCTAGATTATTGCTCTACTACTGGTTAACGAGAATCTCGAGAGTTCTGGTTTCTAGAAAGAAAACAACTATTTTTTTTTCATAACTTTAGAAATTTCAAAATTTTTACTTTTCACCTATGCTCTGCTGGCAGTTTGGCGTGAGTTCCGGAAATGTTTGTTTTTCTCGATTATTGTTCTACTACTCGTTAACCAGAATCTCGAGAGTTCTGGCTTCTAGAAAGAAAACATCTATTTTTTTTCATAACTTTAGAAATTTTAAAATTTTTACTTTTCACCTATGCTCTGCTGGCAGTTTGGCGTGAGTTCCGGAAATGTTTGTTTTTCTCAATTATTGCTCTACTACTGGTGAACCAGAATCTCGAGAGTTCTGGCTTCTAGAAAGAAAACATCTATTTTTTTTCATAACTTTAGAAATTTTAAAATTTTTACTTTTCACCTATGCTCTGCTGGCAGTTTGGCGTGAGTTCCGGAAATTTTTGTTTTTCTCAATTATTGCTCTACTACTGGTGAACCAGAATCTCGAGAGTTCTGGCTTTTAGAAAGAAAACATCTATTTTTTTTTCATAACTTTAGAAATTTTAAAATTTTTACTTTTCACCTATGCTCTGCTGGCAGTTTGGCGTGAGTTCCGGAAATGTTTGTTTTTCTCAATTATTGCTCTACTACTGGTTAACAAGATTCTCGAGAGTTCTGGCTTCTAGAAAGAAAACAACTATTTTTTTTTCATAACTTTAGAAATTTCAAAATTTTTACTTTTCACCTATGCTCTGCTGGCAGTTTGGCGTGAGTTCCGGAAATGTTTGTGTTTCTCGATTATCGCCCTACTACTGGTGAACCAGAATCTCGAGAGTTCTGGCTTTTAGAAAGAAAACATCTATTTTTTTTCATAACTTTAGAAATTTTAAAATTTTTACTTTTCACCTATGCTCTGCTGGCAGTTTGGCGTGAGTTCCGGAAATGTTTGTTTTTCTCAATTATTGCTCTACTACTGGTGAACCAGAATCTCGAGAGTTCTGGCTTCTAGAAAGAAAACATCTATTTTTTTTCATAACTTTAGAAATTTTAAAATTTTTACTTTTCACCTATGCTCTGCTGGCAGTTTGGCGTGAGTTCCGGAAATGTTTGTTTTTCTCAATTATTGCTCTACTACTGGTGAACCAGAATCTCGAGAGTTCTGGCTTCTAGAAAGAAAACATCTATTTTTTTTTCATAACTTACGAAATTTCAAAATTTTTACTTTTCACCTATGCTCTGCTGGCAGTTTGGCGTGAGTTCCGGAAATGTTTGTTTTTCTCGATTATTGCTCTGCTACTGGTTAACGAGAATCTCGAGAGTTCTGGTTTCTAGAAAGAAAACAACTATTTTTTTTTCATAACTTTAGAAATTTCAAAATTTTTACTTTTCACCTATGCTCTGCTGGCAGTTTGGCGTGAGTTCCGGAAATGTTTGTTTTTCTCAATTATTGCTCTACTACTGGTGAACCAGAATCTCGAGAGTTCTGGCTTCTAGAAAGAAAACATCTATTTTTTTTTCATAACTTTAGAAATTTTAAAATTTTTACTTTTCACCTATGCTCTGCTGGCAGTTTGGCGTGAGTTCCGGAAATGTTTGTTTTTCTCAATTATTGCTCTACTACTGTTGAACCAGATTCTCGAGAGTTCTGGCTTCTAGAAAGAAAACAACTATTTTTTTTTCATAACTTACGAAATTTCAAAATTTTTACTTTTCACCTATGCTCTGCTGGCAGTTTGGCGTGAGTTCCGGAAATGTTTGTTTTTCTCAATTATTGCTCTACTACTGTTGAACCAGATTCTCGAGAGTTCTGGCTTCTAGAAAGAAAACAACTATTTTTTTTTCATAACTTACGAAATTTCAAAATTTTTACTTTTCACCTATGCTCTGCTGGCAGTTTGGCGTGAGTTCCGGAAATGTTTGTTTTTCTTGATTATTGCTCTACTACAGGTGAACCAGAATCTCGAGAGTTCTGGCTTCTAGAAAGAAAACAACTTATTTTTTTTCATAACTTACGAAATTTTAAAATTTTTACTTTTCACTTATGTTCTGCTGGCAGTTTGGCGTGAGTTCCGGAAATGTTTGTTTTTCTCAATTATTGCTCTACTACTGGTGAACCAGAATCTCGAGAGTTCTGGCTTTTAGAAAGAAAACATCTATTTTTTTTTCATAACTTTAGAAATTTTAAAATTTTTACTTTTCACCTATGCTCTGCTGGCAGTTTGGCGTGAGTTCCGGAAATGTTTGTTTTTCTCAATTATTGCTCTACTACTGGTTAACAAGATTCTCGAGAGTTCTGGCTTCTAGAAAGAAAACAACTATTTTTTTTTCATAACTTTAGAAATTTCAAAATTTTTACTTTTCACCTATGCTCTGCTGGCAGTTTGGCGTGAGTTCCGGAAATGTTTGTGTTTCTCGATTATCGCCCTACTACTGGTGAACCAGAATCTCGAGAGTTCTGGCTTTTAGAAAGAAAACATCTATTTTTTTTCATAACTTTAGAAATTTTAAAATTTTTACTTTTCACCTATGCTCTGCTGGCAGTTTGGCGTGAGTTCCGGAAATGTTTGTTTTTCTCAATTATTGCTCTACTACTGGTGAACCAGAATCTCGAGAGTTCTGGCTTCTAGAAAGAAAACATCTATTTTTTTTCATAACTTTAGAAATTTTAAAATTTTTACTTTTCACCTATGCTCTGCTGGCAGTTTGGCGTGAGTTCCGGAAATGTTTGTTTTTCTCAATTATTGCTCTACTACTGGTGAACCAGAATCTCGAGAGTTCTGGCTTCTAGAAAGAAAACATCTATTTTTTTTCATAACTTACGAAATTTCAAAATTTTTACTTTTCACCTATGCTCTGCTGGCAGTTTGGCGTGAGTTCCGGAAATGTTTGTTTTTCTCGATTATTGCTCTGCTACTGGTTAACGAGAATCTCGAGAGTTCTGGTTTCTAGAAAGAAAACAACTATTTTTTTTTCATAACTTTAGAAATTTCAAAATTTTTACTTTTCACCTATGCTCTGCTGGCAGTTTGGCGTGAGTTCCGGAAATGTTTGTTTTTCTCAATTATTGCTCTACTACTGGTGAACCAGAATCTCGAGAGTTCTGGCTTCTAGAAAGAAAACATCTATTTTTTTTTCATAACTTTAGAAATTTTAAAATTTTTACTTTTCACCTATGCTCTGCTGGCAGTTTGGCGTGAGTTCCGGAAATGTTTGTTTTTCTCAATTATTGCTCTACTACTGTTGAACCAGATTCTCGAGAGTTCTGGCTTCTAGAAAGAAAACAACTATTTTTTTTTCATAACTTACGAAATTTCAAAATTTTTACTTTTCACCTATGCTCTGCTGGCAGTTTGGCGTGAGTTCCGGAAATGTTTGTTTTTCTCAATTATTGCTCTACTACTGTTGAACCAGATTCTCGAGAGTTCTGGCTTCTAGAAAGAAAACAACTATTTTTTTTTCATAACTTACGAAATTTCAAAATTTTTACTTTTCACCTATGCTCTGCTGGCAGTTTGGCGTGAGTTCCGGAAATGTTTGTTTTTCTTGATTATTGCTCTACTACAGGTGAACCAGAATCTCGAGAGTTCTGGCTTCTAGAAAGAAAACAACTTATTTTTTTTCATAACTTACGAAATTTTAAAATTTTTACTTTTCACTTATGTTCTGCTGGCAGTTTGGCGTGAGTTCCGGAAATGTTTGTTTTTCTCGATTATTGCTCTACTACTGGTTAACGAGAATCTCAAGAGTTCTGGTTTCTAGAAAGAAAACAACTATTTTTTTTTCATAACTTTAGAAATTTCAAAATTTTTACTTTTCACCTATGCTCTGCTGGCAGTTTGGCGTGAGTTCCGGAAATGTTTGTTTTTCTCAATTATTGCTCTACTACTGGTGAACCAGAATCTCGAGAGTTCTGGCTTCTAGAAAGAAAACATCTATTTTTTTTTTCATAACTTTAGAAATTTTAAAATTTTTACTTTTCACCTATGCTCTGCTGGCAGTTTGGCGTGAGTTCCGGAAATGTTTGTTTTTCTCAATTATTGCTCTACTACTGTTGAACCAGATTCTCGAGAGTTCTGGCTTCTAGAAAGAAAACAACTATTTTTTTTTCATAACTTACGAAATTTCAAAATTTTTACTTTTCACCTATGCTCTGCTGGCAGTTTGGCGTGAGTTCCGGAAATGTTTGTTTTTCTTGATTATTGCTCTACTACAGGTGAACCAGAATCTCGAGAGTTCTGGCTTCTAGAAAGAAAACAACTTATTTTTTTTCATAACTTACGAAATTTTAAAATTTTTACTTTTCACTTATGCTCTGCTGGCAGTTTGGCGTGAGTTCCGGAAATGTTTGTTTTTCTCGATTATTGCTCTACTACTGATTAACGAGAATCTCGAGAGTTCTGGTTTCTAGAAAGAAAACAACTATTTTTTTTTCATAACTTTAGAAATTTCAAAATTTTTACTTTTCACCTATGCTCTGCTGGCAGTTTGGCGTGAGTTCCGGAAATGTTTGTTTTTCTCAATTATTGCTCTACTACTGGTGAACCAGAATCTCGAGAGTTCTGGCTTCTAGAAAGAAAACATCTATTTTTTTTCATAACTTTAGAAATTTTAAAATTTTTACTTTTCACCTATGCTCTGCTGGCAGTTTGGCGTGAGTTCCGGAAATGTTTGTTTTTCTCAATTATTTCTCTACTACTGGTTAACAAGATTCTCGAGAGTTCTGGCTTCTAGAAAGAAAACAACTATTTTTTTTTCATAACTTTAGAAATTTCAAAATTTTTACTTTTCACCTATGCTCTGCTGGCAGTTTGGCGTGAGTTCCGGAAATGTTTGTTTTTCTCGATTATCGCCCTACTACTGGTGAACCAGAATCTCGAGAGTTCTGGCTTCTAGAAAGAAAACAACTATTTTTTTTTCATAACTTTAGAAATTTCAAAATTTTTACTTTTCACCTATGCTCTGCTGGCAGTTTGGCGTGAGTTCCGGAAATGTTTGTTTTTCGCGATTATTGCTCTACTACTGGTAAACCAGAATCTCGAGAGTTCTGGCTTCTAGAAAGAAAACAACTAATATTTTTTCATAACTTACGAAATTTTAAAATTTTTACTTTTCACCTATGCTCTGCTGGCAGTTTGGCGTGAGTTCCGGAAATGTTTGTTTTTCTCGATTATTGCTCTACTACTGGTGAACCAGAATCTCGAGAGTTCTGGCTTCTAGAAAGAAAACAACTTATTTTTTTTCATAACTTACGAAATTTTAAAATTTTTACTTTTCACCTATGCTCTGCTGGCAGTTTGGCGTGAGTTCCGGAAATGTTTGTTGTTCTCGATTATTGCTCTACTAATGGTTAACGAGAATCTCGAGAGTTCTGGTTTCTAGAAAGAAAACAACTATTTTTTTTTCATAACTTTAGAAATTTCAAAATTTTTACTTTTCACCTATGCTCTGCTGGCAGTTTGGCGTGAGTTCCGGAAATGTTTGTTATTCTCGATTATTGGTCTTCAATTGGTGAACGAGAAACACGAGAGTTCTGGCTTCTTGAATGAAAATAATTTTTTTTACATAATTTTTAAAATTTTCCAATTTTTATTTTTTTGTGTTTTTGATGATTTTTTTTTTCTTTAATCGATAGAACTATTGTTCAAAATTATTAGAAACAGTAGAACTCATTGAATGGGAACAGAACTCTTTTTATTTTTGAGCTCCTAAAAAATGATCTGCTACGTCAGGAAGTTAGCAGAGCATTTCATCGATTTACTTTTTTTAGGTTAAATCGCCAGAACTATTCCCCAAAAGCATCAGGAACTCTAGAACTCTTGTGCATGCGAACAGAACTCTAATTTTTTTTTGATCTGCTGGGAAATGATCTGCTAAGTTCACTGCCATTGTTACAATTTACTTTTCACCACATGGTAAGTGAAGATTTTTTTTATTAGCAAAGCGAATCCTTTTCTTTTTTTTCCTTCTTTATTATTTCTTAGCCGACAATGCATTGGTAGCGGCTTTGGTGTTGGTGGTATTTATCACTGACAATAAGTCCGGAATCATTGATCTTTAATCATTTTTATCGCAGAAATTTTTCAGATATTTGTGAAATTTTTTTGCTTTGCTTTTTTTATGTGAATCTTCGCCATAGAAAACTTTAATTAGGTATAACGACCTACTTTAGGTACTTTAAACATTACGATTTATTTGATTAAACACGGTAGCAGAGGTTATCGTTATATTTCGACCACGGTTGACCGACGCCGGCCATATTTCTGCGTTTCCCCGTGACGGAACCGCGCGTCCATCGCGCTCCTATTATCGCAATGATATCGCGATCAATCGAACAGGGGGAGGTGGGGCAGACGAGGCGCAAATAAATGTATCTGCCGGGTGGCGGGCGGATAAATACGCAAATAATACGAAACTACAAAAATCAAAACCCATCCGCCACTCGGCTACAAGCGCAATGGAATGAAGTTTGCTCTACTTCGCGTGGTTTTTTTTTGCGTGGCCACCTGGCTCACTTCGCACTTTAGCTATGAAGTTACAAGTACATGCCACGTTCGACGTGCCGGGCTAATTCAGAAAATTCACAAGGTATGACACGTTCGTAATCTATCACACATGACGTCATCACACATGTCCACGTTAGTTGTATACAACGCGCTGCGTCGCGCTATACAATATTAACTAAAATGAATGCAAAAGCATACTGCATCGCATTCCGCTGCCTAAACAATAACAAGGATCCGAATCCAACATTTTTCACGTTTTTTGTCGTATGACATTCCAGATTTGACACGCATACATTTCTACCGAAACACCTAAAATATATCTATTTAAAATCCTGCCTATTTTATCTGTTACGCCTTTAACATAGGGAAAAAAATTAACATGTTACACAAGAATTACAACACGTAAGTAATGTACTGCGTCGCAACGGCAACAAACCAAAACTAAGAAAACCAGCACATGGTAAGAAACACCAACACACCAGCACGGTTGATCGTCTACCAGCATTTTTTCTCTATTTTAAAGGCATAACAGATAAAATAGGCAGGATTTTAAATAGAAAATACAACATAAAAACAATTTTTACGCCTAATAAGAAAGTCGCCGCCTTTTTACGTTCCCCAAAGGATAGAATTCCTTACCAGTGCCCAGGGGTGTACAAAATTGACTGCAACTACGGAAACAGCTTCATCGGACAAACAAAACGATCGATATCGCAGCGCATAAAAGAATACATCGCAGTAGTCAAAAAGAACGACGGGAATAAATCAGCTGTTGCAGAACATCTTGAATCGGGTATTAACCATTCGATCGAGCTTCACAACCCTCAGGTGATTGCCACGGAACGCCACCACATACCACGGCTAGTGCATGAAGCCATCGAAATCAAAAAACACCCCAAAAATTTTAATAGGGAGGAAGGTTTTAATTTAGCACCGACGTGGAATCCAGTGGTTAGTTTATGCAAATCTAAAAGTGTTGAGTATTGTGCGGCAAGATGTCAGTGTAGTGTGTCGTGATATGACTCACAGAGCTCAAAAACGGCTGAAATTTAAGGTAGATAGACTGATGTATTAGTGTCA
The DNA here is from genome assembly GCA_963932265.1 of Thymelicus lineola. Lineage (NCBI taxonomy): Eukaryota > Metazoa > Arthropoda > Insecta > Lepidoptera > Hesperiidae > Thymelicus > Thymelicus lineola. Next base: position 10,597,717 of record OZ010697.1, read on the forward strand.
AACGTCATCCGACATTCAACATCCGGTTTCTGACATCCATCATCCGTCATAGCCTAATATCAACGTCGTCTGTCAACCTGTCAAAAGTTTCTCCGCGCCACCGCAGTCTAGCCGTGACCACGATCCCTGCAACAGGGTCGAAATATCGGCGTATAAAATATATATCGTGAGTACCCGTATTATACCAAAAAAAGATGTAAATTATTAATTATTGTAAAAAAATTACCAACTAAAATTTGTTCTTTAACAGGTTTTACAGTAGGTGTGCATTTCATAAACTTCTCATCAACTTCGCTATCTATTATATAATTTTACTATACAACACTACAATTAAATGTTATTTTAAAGAAATTCAAAGCATCCCAATATGAACACTTTAAGACTTTACTAATAACAATAACATTAAGTAGAGCGCCTTTCCGATCCAGAACTCAATCCGCGAGCCCATTATCGAGCCTATAGCTATTTGCCCGAAAAACAAACTCTCGCGGGAGCCGCGCGGGGGCAGGCGCACAATGCATTCAACTGCGCGTCTACCCCCGCGAGCCCCGAGCCCCAAGCCCCAAGCCCCGAGCCCCAAGCCCCGAGCCGCAAGCTCCAAGCCCCGCGAGCCCCAACTGTGAGCTGCGTGCCGCACAGCTGCCGACTGTGCTGACTGCGTGCTTTCATTCCACTGCCCTGAATTGCGCCACCAATTAAAACCAGGTCTCTATAAGGATTACTTTAGAATCATTATTTAGAATCATTATTATACCTACCTGCCTGTTGCAGGACATATTGGGGTTGTGGTGGTTTATCCCGCAAGTTCCATTAAGCTGTCTCCATGTGAACCAGGGTGTCGTAAAAAGCAATAGAAGCTTGAATGATTTTTATTAATTAATATTATTTCTGGTAGGTATAATTAGATTTCCGTGAATCATGTCTGGCTAGCTATCACCCTCTTGCCTGATTCAACAGCTAAACGGCTCGTCGTGTTCCAGCTATAGACTTGAGAATCAGGAGGCAGTACTTACCTTCTTTTTTCTCTCTTCTTAGCCGGTAACGCATTGGTGATGCATAGTGTTACTTATATCCATGGGTGACGACCACCTAACATTTGGTGAGTCATCTGCTCGTTGTGCTAGGTGCATGAAAGAAAGAATGAAATGAAAAAACATCATTTTAGTAGAGTCACAGTTATGGATTAAAATAATTAACATAAGATATTCATTACCTAAGCTAATAGGGAAAGTGAGGCCATAGTCAACCACACTGGTCAAATACAATCCTTGTTGGGTAGACTTTTACACCATGAAGATAGAAACATGGCAATACAGTGTGATCTCAGATTTCCTCACGATGTAAATGACACTTAATTCTTTATACACAATCGAATCAATACGACACACTAACTACAACGTGTAAAACGCATTGGCTTAAAAATAAAGCCCATATTTCAACGCAAGGTATTATTTTATTTTGGAAGTTTGTTACACAGCAGGTGTAATTATAGGAAGCACAAATTGTAGTGAATAAATGAAACGACTAGCGGCCGACTTGCATTAATTGACATTATGACGCTCCATGCTAATTGTCGTCGCCGATCGCTGTCAATCTGTCCAACTTCGACACGTATTTTGCCAACTTTTGTTCGGTTCTAATTAACATTTAATTGGTTTACAACCTTACATATAACGACAATTACTGTTATGTTTTGGGTTTTTACATTCGCCACACAACAGTTGAATTTCAATTGAAATAACTCTACTAAAATAAGAAACTGGACAAATGTGTGTCTTAAGACTATTACTGACTACCTTGTTAACCTAGCAAGCCTTGATTGTCTTCCTTTAAATTCATCATAATTGTGTAATGCCCTGAATTTTTTTACAACCCCAAATAATTCAAGGATGTATATGAAATTATTTAGATCCCAGCATTATAAATCCTTGGATTATAAATGTCCGCAACAAACCGAGTAGCTTTAAAAATTCAAAATTGTCACGTTAGTGGTCCTAAACATTTTAGTGAATTGAAAATCGGATCAACCACTAATATAGCGAGTTTTACGCTGTAGCCGCGCCGCTGTCGGGTGTAAAAATACATTTTTATTACAGTCCCTGTATTGTGTCGGTGTTAAACAAAACTGTCACTAGGCGGGTCATAGTTGGTTCAGTTATGAGTGCGAAACAGCAAACCATTCTGACACGTGGACAACTTATGAAATCAATATGCTTGAAGTATGTACATACAATATACTTAGATATGCGTAGACGTTAGATTAGTATTTTGCTACGACTCTACGAGCAAATAAAGTGTTCTAGTCGTGTGTGTCGGTGCTCCCGTTAGATTATGAATTATAATGTGGATGTTTTATAGTCAAGAGTGAATAGGCTTCTACTTAGTGTTAGTACTATTTACGATTTATCTTAAAATATACAACTTATAGCTTTATATAATAGTTGTAAAAAAGTCAATTAACCCCGTTTTGAGGCCAGAAGAAACTTATGAGCCTTCTCTGTTTAACAGAACTATAAATTTTCCAATAATAGAGAAATTACCGATACAGAGTTCATTAATAGTGAAGAAAGTGAAGTACTTACCTACTCGCTAGGAAGCGAAAGAAAAATTCTGAGTTCAGGGTACGTTGACTTGAATTTAACGAAGCCGACCCACACATCCAATTATGTCTGTGAGATATATTTATTATTTTATATTTTTATTGGAATTGAAAACAATATCAAAATGTATAAAAGCAACGAAACTTAACAAATCAACTACTCTCATTAGGGTTTTCTGTTCGAATTTAGACGCCAAACACAAACCATATCACCACCCGTACACAAAGCGACCGTAAAACCGTGCCCTTTCCACAACATTCAATAAACCGTCGAGCAAACACACATAAATCTGCCGGTTACGTTCGTTGTCCCAAATTATGCTATCAAACGACAACGATAGCTTCTCACCCATCCACACGTTGAAAGAGACGTTTTGTCAAATTTCCATACAAATCGGTTCGACACGCTGTGACTCCCTAGCACTATGACGTCACACGTCATAAATTTTAATTTTAATATTTGACCTCACCCTTTACACACTACTGGAGAATTATCAATTTCGCGTAATTCGTCCCCAGCACTGCCCGACCGACCAATCTTAATACGCTACGGGTGAGGGAGGCTCCAATCGAGTTACACATCAATTTCGTATGAATACATTAATAAGTCATGCCAATGTGCTCTTTCAATAGCCTGGAAGTTTATTGCATGACAGTGTTAGAATATTGTTTTAGGAAATCTTTTATGTATTGTTTTCTATGGATCGATTCTAGAGTAAATCACGTTAGCTCAGAAAACGTTACTACGTAACCAATCTGGTATATTAAGATATTCATTTATTACGAGATTGTTGCCTTCGTAGGCGAAAATCTAGTTGGAGTGTAGATAAATACAAGTAAGTAAGTACCTATATTATAGATAATTTCAAAATAAATCAGTCGTCACACCCATCATTAATCCAGACAACTGACAATAAGGTTAGAAATTTCCATATGTACGACACGAACGAACAGTATAGATTCCGTGGATATATCAGCGGAAGTTGTTTAAGGAGTCTTTATTTCCTCGACGCCCCAGTTCATTTTCTTTCCGACCATAAGCCGCGTGCACACACAGGCAATAACGGAGATAAGGTAGAGCGGAGACGAGACGCTATCTCCTCCTTATTGCTATGTAAATAACCTCCATTCAGCCACGCTGATCGGCCCGATACGCTGCCGCTGTGACAGCGGCTTTATGGCAGCCTCATTATTGTCCGACGTCTCTCCAACGACCATAAACAATCCCCTTGGCCAAACAACTTTGTTTTCATGACAATAAAAATACAATCCATAGGTAAATAATTACTGAAAATCCTTTAAATTCCACATTCATATCGCTAAAAAATCTCCACTCCATTCATGAAGCTCTGAATTGAAACTTTCCATGCAGGTACGCGTTATCTCTGTATCGTGGAAGATGCAAAAAGATAAAACCATATCATTAGCTTAAAAAGCCTACGGTATTAAACAACGCAACAATAACCCGGAATAGTGTACACAAAAAAATCGACAATGCTCCATGTTTTTTCCCGTCCGCATTATGGGATGATCCGTCATTGTGCCGGCGGCTCACAGATGGCGCTGATAAGAGCGCTCATCGCTTTATTAAAATAATACGACCAAGCTACGTGGAGCTCTCGAAGCTAATTCGAGCTTCCATACTTTGGAGCGAAGAACGGATCGTCTAGGGGCAGGTGAGGTCAGGATAGATCGGCGTGATCATGCATAACACTATCAGGCGGGCCAATCTGAGTTTCATTCAGTAATACAGCGGTGTGCACTGATTCGAGATATTTAATACCTTCCCACGAGGACTTGCAGTGTAGGCGCACGCGCGGAACACGGAAAGACCTCATACGATAATGAATTAACCGTGATATGATCGGCTCCGACAAAAGTTACATATTGCTTTTAGCCATTTGTAAGTATGTACAGTCACGAGCATAAATATATTACTATTGACACGTCAGCAATAATATCTGCCCAAGAATGCGTTCAATAATATCTGTCTGCACGGACGCAACAAAAATATCTGATATTCATAGACAGCATATTAAAGTGACGACAAAATTATCTGATAAAAAAGTACATCAAATAATTGTGACAACCACCCAAAACAAAAATATGTGACGACATTAGTCACAAAATAATGTGATCACCCTCGGAGTGCAAATATATGTTTGCCGTCTAATTCTACGCTTCTGTAAGCATTTACATTGATTCCTCAATCATAATTATGCATAAATATATGACGTTCAATAGTTGGCAAAAATATCAGACGTAAATCTTTTATTTTTATGCTTTTAACCCGACTGCGCGATGCAAAGCAGGGTAATGTGTTTATCAGTCTATGTATGTTCCTATGTGGCGTAGCGTTGTAGAGACCAAACGAGTTGACCAATTTTGATGATTCTTACATCAATCGATTCGCCTTAACCTTGCGAGTGTCACTAAAGTCATGACAATAAACAGGGACAACCAGACACCATAATTATCTAAATGAAAAAAAAAAACAAAATTTGACGAACTACGTCAAGTGGGGTATCGTTAAATAGGTAATCAAAAATGATTTTTAGGTTCATTCATCATTTTTGATTTTAAGTGACAGTTTAGGATATACAGGGTGAATTTTTCAAGTGTGCAAGGATGGTCAAATCCGAAACTATAAGGAATATCGAAAAATGCTTAAAGGAGTCTCAAGACCGATTTTGATTAAAACTAAAACTACATCATTACATTTTTGAAAAATAAATATTCCTAGCCAGTAATCAAACCCATTGATTTTGAAAAAACACACCCTGTATTATTACACCATTCGATAGTGTCATTGAAAAGGATAAAATTCTGGGAAGTAATGACATACGGCAAATTTATGGAAAACGTTTAATTTCATTAAAATTCACATTTTTAGTACCTTATCCGTGGACCCGCGGTGGCCGCGGTAATCCGGACCCTTTCTAATCCGGTGCATCCTGTAATCGAGTGGATAAAAGATAAAATACCCATTAAGATTGTAAGCATTTGCATTGATTCCTCAATCATAATTATTAGGCATAAATATATATGACGTTCAATAATTGGTAAAAATATCTTAGTGGGTAGTTTCTTTTTTATCCACTCGCCGCGGTGTTACATTTGAGATTTTTGCTTGTGAATGTTTGGTGAACTGTTTTGACTACATTTATGAAGTTATTTATCATGGCTCGGGTGATTTGATTGAAATAATTACTTTTTAACAAAAAAATTAAACCAACGAAAAAAAACTCAGAAGCGAAAAATCAAATAAACCATTTAGTATTATAAATTATGATCCTAAATAAACAGTAAATAAATAATTTTGAGACCATGCCAAACAGACAACATTAATTACATGGAGCGTAAAATAACGGCAACGGCATGCGATGCACACGGCAGCAGCAGCGCGGCGCACATCTTTTCACAGTTTGTTTTTTCATCAAAATTATTTATTTACTATTAATTTAGGATCTTAATTTATAATACTAAATGGTTTATTTTAGTCAATTTTTTCGCTGGGTATATTTTTGTTAAAAAGTAATATTTTTTTTAATTTTTAGTTGTTATAAAAAAATTTAATCTATATACATATATAAATCAATTGCTGTTCGTTTGTCTCGCTAAAACTCCGAAATGACTTGACTGATTTGGCTAATTTTGATCTTGAAATATTTGTAGAACTTCAGGGAATGTTTAAACGGTGAGAAACATAAATAATAAGTAATAGAATTACTAAAAACGACAATTTAATTTTACAATACAAAATGTTCCTAGCTGTGAAACATTTGATGCGTTTTGTCAAATTGTCATTTGGTCGTCAAATATTTATAGGTGCGTTCAGAAATTTGTCTGTTTCATAGCTGTAGTATAAGGTTCGATCTCTTTGAAAACTTAGGACCATAATTATTACCTTATTACCTTAGGAACATATCTTACTTTTTTATTTTATAACTGGCAGTTGAGGGAGAGGGACAGGGGAGGGAGAGGGGGGAGTTATTAGGTGGTCCAAAGTTTGCCGGGTCACCTAGTATTAATTATAAATATTGGGGGTAATTTCCAATATGTATCATGTGTACTGTATACAGTCAGTTTCATATAAGTTATTACTTATAAGTAATGGGTGGTAGATTCAGTTACCACGTAAAAAAGTAGTAGATGAAATATCAATCATCCCCTATTGTTATACCTTTAGGGGTAAAATTTTGTTTCCAAATTTTAATGAGAATAACTTCAAGGTATACATACACGTATACCTTGAAGTTATGCGTAGCGTAGTTATGAGTAGCAGTGATAGCCTATTGGTTAGAACGTTGGTCTCCCGAACGCGGGGGCCCGGGTTCAAATCCTGGCACGCACCTCTAATTTTCAAATATTATGTGCGTATTACAAGTTAATTATCACTTGCTTCGGTGAAGGAAAACATCGTGAGGAAACCTGCACACCTGAGAGTTCTCCATAATGTTCTCAAAGATGTGTGAAGTCTACCAATCCGCACTTGGCCAGCGTGGTAGACTATGGCCTGTACCCCTCACATTGTGAGAGGAGACCCCGAGCCCAGCAGTGGGACAATTATGGTTCGTTGCTTTACTTTTTTGCTATTATACATACACTACCTATCCAATAAAAAAAGAATCGTCGAAATCGGATCTTCCAGTACAAAATTATTGGGGTAACGGGTAAAAATTCCGTGGGTGAACAATCAATTATCCCCTATTTTCGTACCTTAGGGTAGGAATAAAATTTAAAAAAAAAATAACAGCAACTTCAAGACATATCCTATCCATTAAAAAAACAATCATCAGAATCGGACCACCCTGTGCCGATTGCTGCGTCATTATACATTAAAAAAATATGCGTGTCAAATTGAGAACCTTCTCCTTTTTTTCGTTGGTTAATAAAATAATCAAAAACAAACTGTTTTTTAATTACCTAAATAAATAATAGTTTAAAATAACTAAAAAACACGCTTTTATAGAAAACCCAACTAAAAAAAAATAGAAAATAAATTTGAATTAAGAATCGTGTAATTGTAATAAAAGCGTGAGGTGCATGGTCTCAATGAGTAGAAGGATTATCATTTTGATAATATATTAAAAAGCACCCCACGCTTTAATTAAACACCCACGCTTAATTCAAATTTATTGTCTATTTTTTTTACTTGGATTTTCTATAAAAGCGTGTTTTTTAGTTTTTTTAAACTATTATTTATTTTTAAATTTTTTTGTTTGATTTCGTGAAATGAAATTTAGGTTTTTTTTTCTTTCTTTCTTTTTTTCTTTAAATATTGAATTTTCATCGGTCCTCGATAAGTCTACGAAGTTTGAAAGAAATCTGACCATTTAAAGCTAATTAAAGCATGTAGTTAGGTTTTTCTTTCTTTCTTTTTTTTCTTTAAATATTGAACCTTTATCGATCCTCGATAATTCTACGAAGCTTGAAAGAAATTAGACCGTTTGAAGTGGGTCAAAATCAAGTCCAAAGAGAAGTTACAAATAAACAGACAAACAAACATACAGGGGAAGCTAATATAAAGCGTGTAAAATAAAAAGCTATTGTACAGTACCATCTCTGTAAAACTCTGTGAATCACTTCAAAAAAAGTGTTGTCATTCGTAAAATCAAAAAGTGTCGAAATTTTCCGTCTAGCCCCCTTTCACAACGCGCGATAAGGAACTTCGTTCCAAAAGTATAAAAAATAAAAGATCGTCAGATATTTTTGCCAACTATTGAACGTCATATATTTATGCATAATTATGATTGAGGAATCAATGCAAATGCTTACAGAAATGTAGAATTAGTAAACGGCAAACATATATTTGCACTCTAAGAGTGATCACATTATTTTGTGACTATAAATGTCGTCACATATTTTTGCTTTGGGCGGTTGTCACAATTTTTTGATGCACTTTTTTATCAGATAATTTTGTCGTCACTTTAATATGCTGTCTATGAATATCAGATATTTTTGTTGCGTCCGTGCAGACAGATATTATTGAACGCATTCTTGGGCAGATATTATTGCTGACGTGTCCATAGTCATATATTTATGCTCGTGACTGTACATATACGGCTTTGAGCGAAATCGGCAAATGGTTGATGTAATGTACTTATCTATAATATAGCATAGGCACTCGGCAAATTTTCTCTCTCTATACTCGGCTGATAAATACAGCGTATTTTGAATACGTGTACCTGTTTACTGGAAATTTTATGTAAGCTGTGGTATCTGAAATTGTATAGTTAAAAAAGTAGGACACTTCTCTATTAAATAATTATGGGCTATTTGAATGCGGGGACATCACAAGTTTTAATGTCTGGTGTTTCTATATCTTCCAAAGATTTATCTTCATAACTAAAGCATTGTGGTAATTGTACAATTTAGCCTCTAATACTGAACTCAGGCGATCACTTACAATTGATAAAAGCTAATGTCTGACTACTCCATATCTACGTGTAATACATTATGCAATTTCTCAAATAGGCTACAGTTCTGTTGTCCAGGTAAATTACAGATATTCGCTTCTCTTAAGTTCATTGTGCAAATAACCTGTACATTTTCCCAACGATTTGTACATTTTCGAAACAGGTGTTTATAAAAAACATCCAAAATAGGGTGCCAAATTAAATTTCAAAACATGCCATATTTAATCCACTTCAGATCGTATACATGTGTATATAGTATGTAACAACGCTTTTCGAACATTTATTAAAAGTTACAGGGGTAAGGGAAGCCGCATGAGCCCTAATTAAGCCTCTTTTTACAAAAAGGCCGATGCGTTGGAGGGACCCGACTTTTTACCCTTCCGACTTCTTAATGAGCTGCCGACCACCTATAGTGTGGATTTCGTGGGTCAACCTTTAATATTTTGCTATTATGAAAGTATAATAAGGCGAAGTTTAAAAGTGACTTTATTCGCTCTTAAAGGTGAATTGGTGAAGTTTAATGTCAGTTTTGTGGTTGGTTAGACCATGACACAGGGAATACACTGTACAAGGATTGACTGGGAAAGAATGTTTTTAGCAATGACTGCCTATTTTTCCTACACCGTAAGGTACAAAAAAGATTCAATAATTAAATAAAATACTAATGGGGGAAGTTATAATTATAATTACTAGTTGGCGCCCGTGACTTCGCTCTTGCAAATATTAGAATAACTACCAAGCGGGAAGTCGATAAAGGATTATCAAAGTTTGAAGTAAATGATATTGTCGAAGTGTCGAAGTGTCTAGTGCATCCGTTGAAAAATTTCCATACGTTGAATCCCTATTTCAACCCTCTAGAGTAGCACAAATACTTCATTTGCACTTCCCCACTTACCTATAAGGAAAGTTTTATGTTCCTAGGTCCTATTTCAGGCTATACGTTGACTGTCTTTATGTTTCGTTTTACAAGGTAAATTAAAAAACTTTTTTTATCGAAATAGCCTACAAACGAGCTGACGATCCACCTGATGTCACCCCATGGAGAAATAATAATAGTAATAATATTATTAATTATTAACATTTATAATATTTTCTTGTTATTACCTAATTATAGTACTTACCTAAATCTTCGTTATCCTAGTTCACGTCGTCCACAAACTGAAAATAGAATATCAAATATTTGGTGTGTATGTGTGTGTATATTGTAGCCATACCAGAGATGTGTTGTAATGAGGGCCGAGGTTGGCGAGAGTGTGTCCGATGTGTCGTGATCAGACGGCTGACGGCCTACCCCAATAAGCGCGGGCTTGACGCCGAATGTAAACTCGGTTACTTCACCAGTCACCTGCGACCCTGCCTCCCCGGGGGGACGGACTGTTTCCACTGCTCGCCCGGTATTTTATTAGCTGGCTCACTTTTTTTGGTTTTTGGAACGAAGTTCCTTATCGCGCGTTATGAAAGGGGGCTAGACGGAACATTTTCTTACGAAATGTTGGTACGATACTTTTTGAAGTGATTCAGAGAGTTTTACAGAGATGGCGCTGTACAATTTTCTGAATCACGCTAACTTTCTGAATCACTTCAAAAAACAATACTTAAATCGAAAGGAACTTCGTTCCATCCGGGTGTCCCTTGACATCTCTCAGTTTTTTTTATTACACACTTGTAACAATTAAGTTATATAAAAGTATGTCAAGATTGACTAGTGCACATACTTGTTGTTTTTTATGGAAATAGCCGGCACACGAGCTGACGATCCACCTGATGGTAAGTGGCTATCATCGCCAATGAACACCAGCAACACCAAAGGCATCACTGATGCGTTGCCGGCCAAGAAGTAGAGAACGAAAAGAAAGAAAGAACTGGCTCTCAAGCCTCCATCCGGAACACGATGAGTCGCATGGCGGCTGACTCATGCTCAAGGGTGGTAGCTATCCAGGCGAACCACATGGAAAAATAACAATCCAGTTATTTTTATGGTAGGAAATACTCTGTGGTTATTTTTTTATATTTTTTGTCCAATGACACTAAAAGTTAGTTTCAATTTTGATCGTCACACAATAATTGTATTAGAAACACAAAATAACACAAACTAGAAACACAACTAATAGGGATGTTGACTAATTTTAGGATTCAATTTTATTTTATAGCTAGAACCTCAATATTCACGAAAAAAATATTATAAAAATAATAATCTTCAATTTAAAAACAAAAATTGATAAATAATAATCATTATCAAACCCACCAAAAACGTCACGTGACGTCACTAAACGATATTCAACACTATCTGTCTACTAAGTTTGTTGAATTTCCATATAAAATTGTTCCAATGACGTCATATTCTCTAAATGGCGTTTGAGGTCACGTGACAGTGAGTACAATTTTTAACATTTTCAATTAAAGATATTTAATTTATTGTGATTGATTTCAACAAAAGTATCATATTTTAGGCCTTTAAATGTTACCACTAATATTTTAGACATAAATTTATATTAATTTATAATTAGTGTCAACATCCCAATTGACTCGAAGAGTATCATTATAGAACAAGTATTACAATTAGTTTAAGTATACAGTGCAATGGGAATGTCCTCAAGGCGGGCGCCCGGGCGGTGGGCGGCGTACAGTTCCGGTCAAGTCGCGGGCGGGACGGCTTCCGCTTGTCCAATTTAGCCACATTCAACCGCCAAGACGTTTGACACCTCCCTCCCCTCCCCTCCCCTCCCCTCCCCTCCCCTCCCCGCGCCGTTGCTGATTCAATAAAATATAACAGGTTGATTTGTGGACACCTGGTACGTTTGGCAGTATTAGAAGCTATGGCCTAGTTTTAATAGTCATCTACTAAAACAGTCTAATCTAGTCTTAATAGAGTAAGTGGAGACTCGAGGTCTTTTAAAAACAAACAGGTAGGTATTCACGATTTTTGTATTTTTTATAGATATTTCAACTCATAATACGAGTATTACATAGATTATGTACTTAACTGGAGTCTCATATTTCGCTAGAATCTCGAATCACAATTGATATTTACCACTTCAGCAACCAATGACTTAATGTAGTAACTATTATAATTATATTATTAATTCGTTATTTCAACAAGCCAATCCAATCAATAAATGTAAACGTAAATCTTCACCTAATGTCACTCAGAAATTAGGGAGCAGCCGTTCTTAGACAGGAGGCCAGCTGATAGATCCATGTTTAATAGTCAGCCGAAACGAGTTTAAAATTTAGAGCCATGAGAAGAGCTTCCATGGTTATGGAAGCAGTATTAGGCATTAACAGTATACTCTTCAGATAGGAGATCCAAGCTAACTCCAGATCCAAGGCAGGCTATTTAGTCATTGAATGTTAACGTTATGTATTTCGGTCGCAGATTTAGAAGGCCACAAATATAAAGGGGCTTTCCTTTGGTGTTTCTGGTGTTCATGGACGACGGTTACTATCACTTAAAATCTGATAAACTTCAACAGGAGCAAATTGATGAAATCAGCCTCTTCGTAGCAATCTCCTATGAATTGCTATCTAGACACGCGGCAGCGTGTCAAGCCAAGTTCAAGCAAAGGAACTGGCTAGCCAGCGCCGAGTGTAATATTACACGAACCACTTGGTGCCACTTTTGACCCTTTTATAACTCATAACCTCTTTAACGTAAACACATAAAACTACGTGTGTTTAATGATATCCATAAGGACATGTAGAAACCCAAATTTCATGAAGCTAGCTCAAACGGTTATAAAGATATGAAGGTCAAAAAGTCGTAAATTTTAGTACTGACTGACTGACTGACATATAGTACCTAAATCTAACCTACTTCCAGATGACCTAGAAGGATGAAATTTGGAATCCAGCTCGGTAATTGTGTGTAAGCGTAGGAAAAAATCAAAAAATAAAAAAAGTCCAAAAATAAGTGGTGTCCCCATACAAAATTTGTATGGGACCGAAGCAGAGCCATCTAGCGGCAGTGAAAAGAAAAACTTTGGTCCCATACAAATCTTAGCCAACTCGCATTTACATTGTGAGCCCGTTATGTCACGTAAAACTCGCACTAAGGCCTCTGTGCACGCGGGGCTCAATATGGCATACTTTAGCGCATGGAGTATTGAAGTAGAACGAGGGCCATCTTATATGAAGGGAAAGTTGAAAATGTTTCCAGCTGTTTACAGAAAATATAGGTTCCAATAATGGCCATTTCTAAATGGCGCTAGTGTGTGACAGATATATGGACATGGCTGTTATAAACGGAGTGAAGTTTGCTGAGTTATGCTACCCTAATAGCTAGTGTCCGCCAAATAGATATTCAAACATAGCTGTTTTTGACTGCATCGCAGCCCCACCCGTAATTTTACGCGTTTTTACGGACAATTTTCCCTTTGCTATCCCTTGCGGAAAGTCGTTGTAATGTGTTGTACCATGCGTGTTTTTCATAGAAGCTGATATACTTTGGTACACCATTAAAACAACGCGCAGTGAGGCAGATCTACGGTGGCGGTGCGCGGAGCAGTATGAGAATCGCCTGTTTGTCATATTTAGCTAGATATTTAGTATACTCGACTAAATAGTATAAAATTAGCTGTATACCGAATACTCGTTCCATAACCAAATACTCGTTCTTGTAAGCAGAATAACTTTTGAATTCAGTTAATCAGGATAAATATATTATGAATATAATTATATATGATAATATGGTTGCTTAAACTTATTTTTATACCAGTTTTAGGGACTCTTCAATAATCATACAAATATTCGAGTCACCGTAAAAGCTAATGTTTTTCCGATTCACTTTCCGGTTTATGGTCATTACTATTTAATTTACACCTGAAACTGGTCATCCATGAAACGTCTATTTAGTCTCTAAGATTTGTGGACAGGGTATATTTTTCTTTACAAAAAGTAATGATATCCCACCAAAAACATAAATGTAAAAAAGGAGAGCCAAGTTCAATACAAAAATTATGCTTGGCTGTGGGCTTCGCCGCAAAAAGAATAGAGATCTAAATGAGTGCCAAGTTCTATGCAAAATCGAAATATGTATTTATAGGAACAAAATAACATTATGAACAAGTATTAAACTCTATTTCTTTGCTTTATTGGATACCTATAATAATTGCTGTTATTTAAAAATGTGAGATCTAAAAGTAGGTTAGATTTGACTTGGCCAGTTTTCATTACATCAGACATTTTAAAAAGTTATTCAACATTTTAATTCTGATAAAAACTGGCCAAGTCAAATCTAACCTACTTTTAGATCTCACATTTTTAAATAACAGCAATTATTATAGGTATCCAATAAAGCAAAGAAATAGAGTTTAATACTTGTTCATAATGTTATTTTGTTCCTATAAATACATATTTCGATTTTGCATAGAACTTGGCACTCATTTAGATCTCTATTCTTTTTGCGGCGAAGCCCACAGCCAAGCATAATTTTTGTATTGAACTTGGCTCTCCTTTTTTACATTTATGTTTTTGGTGGGATAAATTTTTACCACCGTTTTACCATTTTTGCAAAAGTTGCATCAACTTTCTCGTGTTTCACTTGAGCTAATTATATGAAGCGGATTAATACTTTTTTTAGTCGACGAAGCGTCACTGATGTCTCTACTGAAGTACACAAACTAGGATGATTTTCTATCATAACGATGAGTGAATAATTCGTTAATGTTACAGCTACGTACAAAAGGACACATAAGAATCCTACCGGAACATAATAATCTAAAATTTTAACAAAAAAGAACCGACTTCAAATGAAGTACATCCAATAAAAAAAAGAATCATCGAAATTGGTTGGCATGATATTGAGTTATTCGTCCATTTATCGCGCACATACTTAATGCAAATTTAAGACTTACATGCTTTTGACATGGATGCCATTTTCAGATCTCGCTCAAATTTATGTGGGAGCACACGACAAGCACCAGCTTTTGATTAAAAAAATAATCATCAAAATCGGTTCACCCACTCCAAAGTTCTGAGGTAACAAACATAAAAAAATACAGTCGAATTGAGAACCTCCTTTTTTTGAAGTCCGTTAAAAATTAAGTCTCAAATATTTTTATCTAGCTCCCAAACGGACAAAGGATTAACTGCCACAATCCTCACGCACTTCGACACGGGCCATTGGCATATCTAAATCGAGTGGAGCAAAGATCGTTTAGACAAAACGGAGGCGCACAATGAGTCGCTATCAAATCCCTGCGCCCATTGCTCGGGGCACGGTCGGCAGATGTATGACCAGCCGTAGGTATTGTACGTACGATCTCCTCGTGCCATACTATACCTAAGTTATTGTGCCATTCACTGACACTTAAATCTTGAGTGACTATTAGATCATAGATTTATCCCTTTGACTGTTCCAAAGCGTTAAACAACTGACGAATAGACGTAGATGTGTGCGTTCAAAAGGGTTGGATTTATGTCTTGTTATTTGTTTTTGCCTTAATTATAATAATATGTACTCGTATAATATTACGCATCGACAACATAATTTATGACTTTCAACACATTATATTGAAAATTGAGTTTGTATATCACTAAATATTTAAAATTGTGACAATATCAAAATATATGCCTGTCTGTAGCTACAAATGATTTAATTATACCCAATAAGTATATTGACTTCCTTATGATCATATTTGCAGTGTAACATTTTTACAAGTTTCGTCGAATCCGCTGTAAATATTGAAACGAAGTTCCTTATTTTACTATTAAATTATATGCGGAGAGATTACGTATAGGATCCATTGCATTCAATAGCTTTATACACGGCAGATTTTTCGACGCGTGTTAAATATTTCAACGGCCATTGTCAATTTCATAGGCCGGCCGGTGTTACGTAAAAAAATATGCAAAACCTTCAGTACATAACTGCTGATAGTGCGTTCGGGAACCCTTTTAACGTCAACGATCGACACAAAAGCGCCTCATCAAACGTCCATCTCCCGGTCTCCGCCTCTCCTTCTTCATTTTGTGCGCCGTCGGGCGTTAGTGGCAAAAAGAGCGAGAGTATGTGCTGACCCGATCATTAAATAGATTGATGGTACCTGGGCGCAAGGCTCGAGCGATAAATAGTGGCGATTCGGGTAATCCTGCCGGCGGCCGGTGCCTGCCGATGGGCGGCATCCATTCTCTTTATTGCACCGTGCTTTATAGCAGCCCAGGCTCTCTGCCTTGATGCCTACGACGCCGGAGCGACTAACATATTGGCTACGTTACTCTATACGAGCCCGGAGAGAATCAAAGCACGTCCACTCAACTGACTTTCACGACTCACACTCACAGTATTTCACTATTGTGAGGCTTAAGTCGAGCGATAAACTTGGCGTGTAAATGATTAATTTGAGATGTTTTTGTTTGGTTTTTTGCTCGACGTCATATAGCCAGAGTTTATAATCAATTAAGGCAGGTTAGAAAAAGTTATCAGTTTTATGGTTTGGGCAAAAAGGTGGCGTCAGTGGGCAAAACAATGGCAAATTAGCGATGACGGTTAAAAATGACGTTCGGATTGGTCCGTGGGTAATAAATGCGGCGAACAACGGCTGGCGACGCGCCACCGCCATCCACCGCCGTCCACAACCATCCAACACCTCTTATATTATTAATGAACACTCGAATTTGCATTCCACGTTATTATTATTTGTGACACCTTGTCAAAAGGTTTAATTAATCGCTGACTACGACAGTTTTACGATATATTATTTTTGTTTAACGTATCTAATTATGTTTTATATTATTGTCAGTTATGAGAATTTCAGCATGAATTTATCTACTTCAATTTAAATTTTGGAATAATTAAAAGAGGATACGAGATAAGTTCCGCCGTTTATTAAACCTACTTATTAGAAATACATTAATGTAATTATTTTTGCAACTAATATCAAAATTTAGAGATAATTATGTGTAATTCCAAGTAGGTAGTTAATAAATTTACGTAAGTAAATAAATTTTATTTTAAGAGTTTAAATTAAGGATTAAATTAGAAAATATAAGTTGTTTCTTTTTTGCAATGTATTTTTTTCTTAGATACTTGACTTTTTTAATAAAGCTCCAATAAACATTTACGTTAAAAAAATTGTAAGTTTTGTAAATAATAAACCCATTATCCAGTATCAATGCGATAACTGAACTTGCATTACATAAATAGGTAGATAATATTGTATTCCTAATAGAGGAACAACCCAAAACAAAAGTAAATTAACATTTGGTTCTTCTGAACAAGACTGTAAAGATAAAATTACCTGTTTTTTTTCTGTTGGTAATACCAAACCGACTTCGTAGACTTGTCAAGTTTCGCCACTTAATTAATGACCATGACATAATGGTCGTTTTTTAAGTTTTTTTACCACACAGATAAGGAAATGCAGACATCAAGATAACAAGATGGTGCCATCTTATGGATGTCTACTGTCAGCTCCCGTGTACCTAGTCTGCATCTCTCTCGCCCAATATTTATGAGGACGAAATGTTTAGACCGGTTTAGAAGATTTTAAATTGCTTTGCATATTATTTAACGTTTATAACCGACTTCAAAAAAAGGAAGAGGCATTCAATTCGACTGTATTTTTTTATGTTTGTTACCTCAGAACTTTTAATTGGGTGAACCGATTTTGATGATTCTTTTTTTAATCAAAAGCTGGTACTTGTCATGTGGTCCGATGAGCGAGATTTGACGAGTAGGTTTTTAAGTTTTCCATAATTTTGAAGTCGGTTATTTTTATCAAAAATTATTTCATTCGGCAATGTCGGCAATGTTCGGCAACGACGAGGCACATTTATTTAGGAAACTAGCGCTTGGTTCGTGACTTTGCCCGCGTTCTCCGGGATAATAAGTACGTGTTCAGTAGTTTTTTCGTGAAAAAGTAACAAACATTCATAAAATCTTTCACATTTATAATATTTATTTTACTTAGCGTGGGATAGCGGTAGTTTACTTTGCGTGTCTTTTAATGACGTGATAATTCTTGACAAAAATAACCGACTTCAAAATTTGTGATAACTCAAAAACCACTCAGATCTCGCCCAAATTAAACCACATGACAAGTACCAGCGTTCAATAAAAAAAGAATCATCAAAAAACCCAGTCAAAAGGTCTGAGGTAACAAACATAAAAATACAGTCGAATTGAATACCTCCTTTCTTGAAGTCGGTTAAAAAAATAATAAAAGTTACGAACCAAGATGGAATATACAAAATTATTCTGAAGAAAAAATTGTATTTATTTCTCCGTGTTTTGGTTGTCTTTATCTTTTTAAATAAGATACAATAATATCAATATTATATTATAAATAGAAAGAAAGAAAGAAAGAAACATGTATTCAGTCGCAAGCATGCAACAACATTAAGGTCTATGATAGGATATATTTTAAATTAAAATTAGACAATACATAAAGAAACAAAAACTATGATTGAAACGTTGATTAAACAGATTTTCTAAACTTATAATCTGTACGTAACAAAACAACACGTGATGTGTAACACTCACGATCCCAAATGTATTGCGGTTGAAAGGTACATGGAGGGAGGGATCGCAAAACGAGTAAAAAGATCATTCATAGATCTGTACTAAGTGACTACTTCACATGCACTTGGCACTAACAAACAGTGGTCGAGGATACGTGAAACAAGAAAAAACTTCAGCCATGTGCATGTACCGATGGGGACGAATCTAAAAAATGAAACCACCGCGGAACAATCGAAGCGAACTTATAAAAAATGTATCATACGCTGGCTTTCGAAACTTGCCTGCGAATCTACCATTTTAACCGCGATCGGGATATCCCCGAGCTACAGATAAAAAATAAAAATACGTACCCCGCATTGTCATATTATTCAGGCTCGCGTTTTTGTACGGTTCAAACTGAATTCTTTAAAATCTGAAGCTTTGTCATTGATTTCGTTTCGTATGCATTAGTTTTCATTTTGCTGCAGCGGCTTATACTTATAATGTGAATTTGTTAACATTTTAACAAACAAATCACAGTTTCTTTAAAATTGCTTTGTAGGAGCGAAAAGCTGTTGGATATAAACCAAACCCGATAGGCAGATATGTTAGAATCCGGCTCGTTTAGAATGTAATAAATGAAGATGATATAAATAAAAATGCTTAGAATGTAATAAAAAGCATTTATTTAAAGTGATAAGCATTGTAAATCTGTTGTGAGTTTAATTTGTTAGATATTAAAGAGTTATTGCGCAGTCCTCCTGCCTTGTGAAATGAAATATGAAAAAATATCACAATTTATTGAATTCCAACTGTTTGTTTTTTATATAAATCTATGCTGTGTTTATATAAATCTAAACAACTGATATAAAACATAACAACAACAACGAGATGACAATAGTATCTATGTTCAAGATTTTTCTTTTTCCTCTCCCTTACTATTCATATTTATCGTGCATAAAATAAAATGGAAAGGAAAAGATCGTAGGTGTTTGAATGACGTGAGTAAATTACAATGCAGCGTAAAAAATATCGAATTGTTGAATATCGATGGCAAGATATCGCCTCGGGGATCGATCGGGAGCCATCGCTGGGAGGAACCCGCACAGCCGGAAGTCCTTCCTTCTCACACGGCCTTTGATACACCAGACAAAAGCATACAGTTTCATGACAAATTCGATGCGCACATTGTATCATGACAACTGAATAACCGATCGCTTTGTCCCTGCGTCGTTTAATAAAATTTATTAACACGTCATTTTGCACAAATTCTCCACCGAGTTACAAGTTGAAGTGTTTGCGTTAGGCAGGCACAAAGACCAAATCCTACCATTGTTGCGATCGCGAGATATTAAAAGCACGTGTGGCCAAACAAAGGTTGCGTTATGCGGGGGATTATTTGCCAATTTATGGCGCTTTTTGTAAATTCCGCTGAAAGCTCGCGCCGGAAATTTGGCTCCATTTCAACAAATGATCTTTTAACTATAAATACGCGTAATGTATTCGTGTGACAAAAACGGTCTGATATACGATGACTCCCACCTTACTCATGGGAATACATTTTTCGTTGATGTTTGTTTTGTTATACATAACCATATATTAAAATATTTAAAAAAGATGTATCGTTTCGATTGAACACGGTGATATTTTTCACGTCGATTTTAACAACTTGTTTAATGATCATGATCGTATGATTCTGATGTCTATATCCCGGTCTGTATACTTTTCATAAAAGGTTATTTTACTTTATTTGTATATAATTACATATTTATTTCCATTTATTTATTTTGTTTCGCCCAAAAATTACGGGAAATAAGTATACCTAATTGTTATAAGTACTTATTTAGACAAAAAACTATAATACACTTTTATTCCTAATTGAAATGTGTGTCAAAAAACAAAGAAATAATTACTTGTGGCTACAACCTTCGATAACAGTTCTGTTATTAGTGATCGAAGGCTAAAACCCATTAACGGCCCATTACTGAGCAATTCAAAATAATACTTACAGTTAGTGAATAAATTAACCAAATAAAAATTTTACACATTAATACATGACAACTTTCATTCATTTGTTCATAAAATATTTAAAAATCATTTTACTACACAAATTTAACTTCACATACAAAGCTTGAGATATTTCTTAAATAACAATAGTACCTATTAAGTTTTATTTCAAGTAACCAGGACTTGTTTACAGGATTAGAAACATATACCTATGTTACTAACATAATTTAACCTCAATACATTTTGTGAGTCACCGTAGTAAATTATTTGTAGTTTACTTATTTTAATTACTTTATGTAAATACAAATACTTTAACATGTACACCATAACGTATACAAGAGGTTAACAAGACATTACTTAACTTATAACCCCACCACATCTCACATAAGGAGAGAAAAATCTCGTTGTCTATCGATAATTTAGTAAACCGGATTAAAGAGTCGTGTAACAACACTAGCTTCGGTAAGAGTCGGTCAGAGGCTGGTGTCACACAAATCAGAGTAAGGGGCTATTAGAAGCGATAAAATTTTACGACTGTTCGCTACTTTCTGAACACCGCCCGATGTGTCGCGGCCTAATGCACCTCTTGTCAAACGAGAAGGTTTACATGAGTCGATTAAGTAATTTTTCAGAAACTCAAAATAAGGGTTGTTTATTTTATACTTTGTCTCGCTTAAAACAAGTTTAGTCGATGACTTTATTTGCAAATAATAGTTTTTATTAATAATAATTATGACTTACTTTTGAATAAAAATTTTAAACAAAATGTATGTCCTAACAAAATCAAACATTATCTGTACTTACAGTATTGTGTACAGTAGAGCCAGTTCTTTTTTCTTTTTCTTCTTTCTTTCTGGGCCGACAACGCATCAGTGATACATTTGGTGTTACTGATGTTCATGAGCGGCGATAGCTACTTACCATCAGGTGGATCGTCAGCTCGTTTGCCGGCTATTTCCATAAAAAGAGTATAAATATTTACGACAAATTAACGAAATGCACCATCTCACACTGTACTGTTTCTATATAATACATAGTGAATGCATAGTGAGTTGCGTTGAATAAATTATCCTATAATTATGCTACTCCTGGTGATTATAAACTGTGTGATCAACCCCACAACTTGACTTATAGTATGTCTGCTTTTGCTGTAATAAGCTTAACTGAAACCCTGAAAATTACGTTCACAATTTCGTAACTCAATTAAAAAACCAACCATTCAAAGAAATCGTAGAACTGTCACAAACTACATAATAGTACAAGCAAACTGTTCTAAATAATATACTTCAGTATTATTTAGGCAATGAAATATTAATTTTATATTATTGAATAACAAAAACGACTCCATGTAAGCCCATTCTTTCTTTAACCATTCCGTCACACTAATTTTGGACTACATTTAGACACCGATTATTTCGGAAATATTTCTAGCGATTTACTTAATTACCTTTGTTTACGCAGTTCATCCAAATAGTGACCATTTAAAGTAGTAAATATCCCTCCAGAAATAGTTTGAAGGTGGTCTAGGGGAGGAGCAAGCGATCTATGCTTTCCGAAACACATTAAAACTAATGTGTAACTATATGGTTATTCGATACCCAAATAACCATAATCCATTAACATTGTAAGCTATTATTATGACTAATAATGAATTTTATGAATGTGTTTGAAAAGTAACTTTTACGGTGATGTATTTAAAATAATAAGTACGTTATTAATTTTGATGGTGAAAGATTTTTCCAGTGACATTATGTCAGAAATATGCTTGTAACTTATGATTTCATTCACAGAGATTCAGACACAATATTTCAACACAGTTCTAAGGATCATGAACGACAAAACTTAGTAAAACAAAATGTGATGTAAAATGTTGCCAAGACGAGACCTAATATGGCTCTACATCAAAAAGTTATCAGTTGTCATGTAGAGCCAAGCTTCTAACTCTACACGCTCTAACTATACAAGTCCTATGTTCACAAACTCTTAAACTTAAACCTTACTCAAAGTAGGTTTAGCCGTTTCGATACGAAAAGAACAACTGTATAACAGAAAAGTAATAAACAGTGCATAAATTTACCTAAAGCCTATGTGACGGCAGCGAAACGTATGCACAAAAATTGTATTAAAATTAGATAATTATGTCTATCAGTACTATGTAATATTAATACAGAAAATATCAGAGTTAGTGATACCATAACTTATTTACATAAATCTAAATAAACTGACATGTAGTCCTAATATCTAAATTAGTACTATATTAAAAAAGTATAAGTATAGTATAGTATCACTATTACATTTATTATTCAGATCAATAATGCTTTCAGGATGCTGATGGGACTGCCTCGTTTCTGTAGCGCTTCGGGTATGTTCGCCGATGCGCATGTAGACTGTTTTTACACAACCATGCGCAAACGGTGCACATCCCTGGTGCGCAGGATTCGGGCCAGTTCCAATGGCATCCTAAGGGCGTTTGCTGGTAGGCTGGATTGTCAGTACATGAACCATTGTAGTATGGTGCATGTGCTGACTGGTTAGGTTAGTTTTTA
Source organism: Thymelicus lineola (assembly GCA_963932265.1). Taxonomy (NCBI): domain Eukaryota; kingdom Metazoa; phylum Arthropoda; class Insecta; order Lepidoptera; family Hesperiidae; genus Thymelicus; species Thymelicus lineola. Next base: position 10,620,727 of record OZ010697.1, read on the forward strand.
GTAGTGTAGTTTGTAGTATACTAACATTAGTTTTTAAGGTATGTACTTACTAACAACAAAATATGATCCAAAGTTGGTCGAAATAAAAAATTATTATTATTATTATTTTCAGAAACGGATTTTATTCTCAGCTTTTGAGCTGGTTCTAATACCACATTTACGGGCCGTAGCCAAGTAAATGCAGCGTGTTGTGTATTTATTATTATTATTATTATTATTATTATTATTAATAAAATTGTTATTACTATATTGAACTATTTCTATTCACAATACTTAATTAGTAATTGTTATGCAACAGACATATCATTACACTTGTCGACTTCCCATTGTTATTCAATAACCACAAAATCTATCTTCGAACGACATTGTTAACAAAATATATCTTTGCACTGACGTTTACATTATCTGTACCTTTACGACATTATTCACTACGTCTACCGTTCCGACTTGTGACATTTCAATCGACAGCTTAGTAGGAAAGTGAAAAAATCCGTCAGTCGGTCGGTATATGTCGGTACCCCCCGCTGAAAAGCTTTTGCGGTCAAGAATGTATCAATTTGGGAGTACCGAGTAAAAAATTCGACTATAGGAAGGCAATGGCTTTGAAACGTAACGCAGGTATGATACCCGCTGCGCTGATAAATTTATTAACACTTCACGTTATCACCGAATTGAGATTTCAATTAGGAAGTCGTTTCCTGTCGCTTCTGTTATTTTACTTACTTAACGTGGTACAAATTCCATTGGATTGAATAATTTGCATGTCACTATGGGCTAATTTGTGAGATTCCTGCAATAGGGATGTTGACTAATTTTAGGATTCAATTTTATTTTATAGATAGAACCTCAATATTCACGAAAAAAATATTATAAAAATAATAATCTTCAATTTAAAAACAAAAATTGATAAATAAAAATCATTATCTTTGTCACCAAAAACGTCACGTCACGTCACTAAACTATATTCAATACTACGAGTATCTGTCTACTAAGGTTGTTGAATTTCCATATAAAATTGTTCCAATGACGTCATATTCTCAAAATGGCGTTTGAGGTCACGTGACAATGAGTACAATTTTTAACATTTTAAATTAATGATATTTAATTTATTGTGATTGATTTCAATAAAAGAAACATATTTTAGGCCTTTAAATGTTACTACTAATATTTTAGACATAAATTTGTATTAATTTATAATTCGTGTCAACATCCCTATTAAGACCTGATGTAACCTCAAAATATTTACTGCTAATAAATAAATCATTCTTTTCCAAAAAAGCGAGTGAAATTGTTCAATATGCGAGCGCATGTCATGATGTTATCACCAAAATTAATGTGATAAAGTTGGGAACGGGATTTAATCATGGAATTTCTGCTAAAAATGTTACAATATTTCTATTATGTGCCTACTCATATTTAATAATTATATTGTTAACTTTGACTATCAGTCCATTTCTTCAATTATATTTATTGCAATTATTTCCAGGCACGATAAAAATTATTTTTGTTGAACGGAAAGTTTTTGCTGCATGATTAGAGATTATTAATCTCTATTTTACGTGTTTTAAATATTTTTCTATTTCTTTACTAATTGTAAAATCTATTCTTCCACAAGTTTGTTGATGTTTTAGCGTAGTATTACTGTGAGTATTATTTTGGATAAATACCGTTTTGAAGCTTATTGTGTTGACTAGGCTACTTATTATATCTTCACTCTTTAAAAATAATAAGAAAATGTTTTATTATGGTGTGCGATTGAAGAGTCATTGTAACGTAAAGTATATAACTGTTAAATACAATATTTATTGTCTTTGCGCAATTTAAACAAACTTGCGAATTTTATTACAAACAATAAATTCGCAATTTGCTAAAAATTAAACAAAGACGTTTCCACAAAAATAACGTTTTCTATTTTTTCGTTCAACCCTAACAATTATGAAAGGGTAGCGGGTAAAAGAAAGTCACCGGCAATAAAAGTAAACCTTTCGGCAGCAAACGTTGTACCACCGAAGGTTTACTATTTATTTCTATTAGCCGACGGTTTAGGGTTCGACAGTTTCGACTAGGGACCTCATAAAATCAGAACCCCGTCTCTACGTGGCCGGTTAAACTTTTCAACGAAAATTCCATCTCGCTGCAGTTGTAAACGACATTGACAAAAAACTCCCAAACTCACCATTGAACGCGCGCTCATAAAGTAATTTGCACAAATTTGCAAAAGGGTAAAACTACGCGGCGTTTATTTGAAACACCCGTTATGTTATAGAATTATTGAAAGAAGATTGCATGAGTACCGTTATCCCTTAGTTTTTTATTAGCTAACAATTGAAGTATTATTAGTAGCGTATAGAACCGACACCGCGAACACCATGTATGTCGCAATGCATTGGCGCCACGTGGCTTCAATCTGCAATGGATTCGATTTTGAAAGGAGAACCGGGGCTCAATTTTAAAAATCGAACCTTCCGAGCGGGACACACATTTTATTCGAGATGTCTGTTCTATGACATTGTACTTCAATGTAGCTAAATCGTTTAGTTGCTGCTCTATTGTTCCTAAAGAATTTCGATCACCTTAGGCGAAGTTGGGAACCCTTTTACAGTCATGCTTCACGTAATGAAGGTACATTTGGTGGGCGCCCGATCCGGCATAATTAGGGGACGCTTAACTACCGTCCTGAAAAAGAAATAAACCGTTTTATAACTCAGACTTCCTTAACCCCACGTAAAGCCGCCCATAAAACTCATAGGAAGATCGGATCGACGATATGAGGCGGAAATAAATCGCCATTTAAAATCAATTTGTGTAAAGGGTGTTGGTGAAAGTAGTTGGGTGACGCGGGTCAGTCAGTCCGCCCTCGGGCTCGCCTCATTTCTTTACTACACTTACCTTTCGATAGGAAATCGTACAGTTTTCTATTGAAACAGATTAGGGGCATTCAGTCGAGACCCCAATTCCCCGCGGTACAGCGGTATTGTTCGTTCTGTTAGCGGAGTTTTGTTTTGTATCATACAATTTATTCAATCCTTGGTGGATTGATTTCATTGAGTTTTTTTCCTGATTCGTGGTTACTGTCATCCGTGATACCCAAGGCTTGGGTACCAAAGCATTACATTCTATCTTTCAGCAATCTTTAGCAAAAAAGTTTCAAAAGCATGAATGTCGTTAATATTACTCTTAATTAAATTGGTCAAGAAAGTACCACGCTGCTCCAGTACAAATTGAAGCAAGGGTTAGAAGCCAAACCAAAGTCACATGCAAGGTTCAAACCAACCCCATCTCACTTTCTTCTCTATCTGCCGTTGCTCTACGCGAAGAACTAGTACTAAATTGTACGTGGATATTAAGTTGATGATTGAACCTTCAAACTTTACAGCACATCGAAGCACTAAAGCGTAAAAACGCGAACGTCGTGTCTCGGTAAAGAAGAGACTGGGATCGAAGCGCGTTCGTTTATTCGGCACATCCAGGGATATCGGAAGGTGAACTTAAAGGGGTTATGGGGCTTAAGCCGGGGCGGCGCAGCGTATTGGGGCTTACCCGTGATTTACTCGTTACGTCGCTTCGCGGGCTCGCAAGCCTTTCTTTTTTTGTTTACTTAACGGATCACGGGTTACCCTTTATTGGCTAAAGTCGGGAAACTGATATGCGTGGCATAAAGTTGGGCGCGGCTTAGGTCGCGACAGATTTGTATTGGATTTGTTTAAAATACACTACTTTTGCCGCCTTTTCGATCATCGTTTGGAGGAAATTGCGTTTGATTTTCTGTTACGTCCTACTATAATATAAAAATATTATGGATGTGGAAGTTTGTAGGTATGTTTCTTGTTCTGTGGAACTGATTTTCATGACAGGAAAACTATGATCTAGAATTAGATGTACCTAGGGTTATTATCTCGCAAAACGTGGACGATGCCATGGCCCGAGAGCTAGGGATCCATAATTTAAGTTTTGTGTATTTTTATGCAATAGGTAACGTAATTTTTTTATCTCTACCTAAAATATCAACAAAATGAGGAATTAATGCTAGGTACAGTTACTATTAAGCAATTAAAATAAAGATTACAAGCAAACTTTTAACAGGCTCTCTGTTATTTTTTTTAATCAACGAAATTACTACTTGAGGTCATTGAAGTATAATGTCATAGAACAGGCATCTCGAAAAAAATGCGTGTCCCGCCCGGGAGGTTCGATTTTCAAAATTGAACCCCCGTTCTCTTTTCAAAATCGAACGAATCCATTGAAGATTGAAGCCACGTGGCGCTAATTCATTGGGACATACATGTTGTTCGCGGTGTCGGTTCTATACGCTAGTAATAATACTTCAATGAGGTAGACACATATTATGTTATTTTTTAACCGAGTTCAAAAAAAGGAAGAGGTTCTCAATTCGACTGTATTTAAAAAAAAAGAACTTGTCATTGACTTAGATTAATCTTGTCGTACTTCCATAGACTGAGCAATTCGGCACACATTCAATTCACTTCTTAATGCCTCGTCGTTGCACATTAATCATCACGTAGGATCTTAATAGGACGTAAATGCCCACAATCTATTTACTTACATTTATTGAAAGAGCCCGTGAAATTGTTCCTCTCACAACGTTTAGAAATATTACGTTCGCGCAATTTTTCATTGCACCCATTCCGGTGAGACAGCGGCTTTTTATCGCATTTTCGACTCTATTTTTAGTTCATAAAGTTTTATTTTCATTAAAGTTTGTTATTTTTTGCATTTAAAATATGTCGTCACATAAATCACATCTAAACAAGATATTAAAGTAAAGCTTGTGAACAGGAGGTGACAAAAACTGTTCATTGTAGGCGGTGTGAATACTGTGAATAGCCAAACTGTGGTCAGAGGCTCTTTTCTGGCTGTCATTCTATGCGTTCCTAGTAAGTAGCTATGTGGATTAATCATGGTTATGATAATTAAGTAAATAATGAAAAGAAAAACTGATCTATAAGCGTATGATTGTCTTGATTGCCTGGAAGAAATCGCTATGTAGCGATGAGACCGCCTGTTGCTTTGTACCTCCTTCCAATTTATCTGTTATCCTTTTACGAATGTATAATTATGTGATGTGTAAATAATAAAGAGTTATCTCTCTATCTATGATTTTAGGAAATATATATTTAGCCCACAGGTTCTCAAAGTTATCTTAACCACCGGGCAATCTGAAAGATCACAATTTCCCAAAGCTCTCCTAAGTTAAAAGAATGCAGACAAATGTACTCATCTATAAAAATTGGTTTAATAAGTGCAAAATATTAAATTTTGCTGTTTTATTAGAGCACCAAAATATCCCTAAATGTCTTTATGACTTCTACCGTAGGTACGTGTCTAGAAACCATATAAACGCTCGAAGAAACTTTATACATCACGCCATCTCGAAATGCCAGCAAACAAACAGTAGGACATAAATGCCCACAATATGTGAAATAATTATTTAATAGTAATGATGATCTGAGCCGATAACTTCTCCATTAAATTTATAAGCACTACCTCTGGATAATATTCCAATTGATTATAACACCATATATATATATATGATTTTTTGCTTTTTTGCTTTAAGGGACTCAAACTTTTCTTTGAGTAAACTTAAACAGAACATTGATACAAATCACTAACATACATTTTACAAGACATTTCCAAACTTAGTTTTACTAACTTTTAATCTTGCTCTAATACCAGTAGCGACACCTATTAGCTTCCGCTACTCACAATTCCCGATCAAATTCATAAGTACAGGGCACGTATTGTACAAAACCCCTCAGACTAACTCTGTTTGCACACACAAGGTACCCCGGGGCGTTATTTTTTTAAACTCAATGAACCGTGCCAGTATTTTGACAAAAAGCGACGACATGCCTCTAAGTGGATTATTCCTCGCGCACTGAAGAGATTTCACGTCACATTTATCCCGCTATTGTCTAATACTACACAATACGCTTGTTACGTAGGTGTTGTTTGGTATGAATAAGATTTAAAACTTCTAAACTTTTTATCCGGAGACTAAAAAGTGCGATAAAATTTGGACATCTGTCTCATTGCTTTGTGGAATTCGCGGCGAAGGGCCTCTTATCTTAGAACGAATAAAAGAGCAAAGTTTACTGGTCCGACTTAGTACATTGTATTATGAAACTTTATCTCTTCGAGATGTCGTGCAATTGTAAACTGATTCGTCTTCTGAAAACACTATTTACCAGCAAAGAAATAAATCGTTTTCTATGAAAATATAATATTATGTACTTGCAGAAAAAGTTGAAGAAATTAATGAGTGACGAATTATTTTCAGTGATATTCCAAATTTCAACGATTTTAATAACAAGTTTACTTCTTGTATATACATTTTATACCTAAAACAAAAGAGACACAATCACTTTCCGTTAAACCAATAAATTTTACTATGATAAACTTATAGTTTACGGCGTACTAATGACAATTTTTAACCGACGAAAAAAGGGAGAATATTTTCAATTCGACAAGTATATATATTTTTATGGCAACAATTTAGGTCAAAAGGTAGTAAAATGACACTCACTTATGCCACTGATAATTAATTATCTGTGCAGTTAATTTTCTTTCCTATTATTTATCAAATCAAAGGCCTGACTCTACAAGCTTTCACTCTAGAAGCGCTACATCTTGGTCAAATAAACTTTCATATTTGTTTCTTCATGCAATAGTTCTACAAAACAGACAAATTATAGAAGCTGTAACTAAAACAGGCCTATATCTAAGAAATTGCTATGGCATGTGTGTTCGCATTTATAATAAATTACCAGATCAATTGAAAGAAAAATCCTTCAAGTTATTTAAAAATGAATTATTTAAATGGTTATTAAGTAAATGTTATTACTCCGTAGAAGCATTTTTGGATGACGATATACGAACTCGTTTTTAATTTTACATCTTAAAAATTTTATTCATAAATTTGAAATATAAAAGTTGACTATGCACTTGATATTTGATAATTAAATAAGTTATTTAATTGAATAATTTGATTTGACTGTTATTTAGTACATTATTTTAATTGAATCTGACATTAAATTATTTATTGACTTAATTTCCTAATAAGAATTGTATAATATTAAAATTAAATTTTACCTTATGTTGCATGCTGACGAAAGCCAAATATGTATGAACTAATAACTATTTTATAAGATCTTTTGTAACCATATTTGAAGCAATAAATGAATAAATGAAATAAAAAAAAAAAAAAAAAAAATTACTTTTTGACGTAGTTTTATAGAATTGTAGCATTGAACACACACTCTTTCACTTGACATGATACATATATTTTCTATAATTTATAATGTAAGTCTAAATTGAACTTAATCCAATGTATTTTAATATTATTTGTATTTTAATATTATGACATGACATAGTTAAGAGATGGATGTAATGTAAGTAGTGGATCAGTAGATAAGACATTTTTTTATATTATTTTATGTATAAGTTTGCATGCCTTATAAGGCGGAATGTGGCGAACATATTTAATACCTTTGTACCCATATTCGTGCAAATAAACTGATTTGAATTTGAAGTATTATTACTAGCGTATAGAACAGAGACCTCGAACACCATGTATGTCCCAATACATTGGCGCCAAGTAGCTTCAATCTTCAATGGATTTATTCGATTTTGAAAGAAGTACGAGGGCTCAATTTTGAAAATCGAACCTCCCGGGTGGGACACACATGTTGTTCGAGATGTCTGTTCTATGACATTATACTTAAATGAATTACAGATTGTTATGTCAAGTCTTGTAGAGCTAGAAACTCTTACCTTTTCATGAGATTTGACCTTAATCTTGGTCTATTTTACATGAAATGTTTTGCGTGGGATTTTATTATTCAGCCTTATTATTCAAAACATTTCCCAGATTCTGTATTATATTAGATATTATCTTTAAATCGGAGGCGTTGCATTATAAACACGTGCAAAACAAGCTCACCTTTCGCGACGTTTGTCGATAAATCAAGTATTATTATAAAGGGGCATGTTCGAGTGGCCATATTGTCGCTTTATGGATGTTATGCCATTCATTACAGGCCATTAAACGTATTATAACGCGTTCACCAGGATACTGAGACCTGCCTCGCCCCCCGCGCCCGCTGACCTGAAGGTAGAAAAAGAATTCGCTAATGGAATAAAGGGGGTCAACGTGCACTGGACGTTTATACCTCAGGAAGCTTTGTTTGGGCGCGATGCGACAAGCCATTCACATATCAGATAATAAATGACGAATTCGATAGAAAACCCCGTTCGAACAAAGCTCTATGGTGAACAAATGTTAAGAAAAATTTATATTTTCTATAAAGAATACTCAAAAACCACCGACGCGCCGCGCCGGGCTGTCTAGCAGAATTTTGAATACGCAAAAAGTATTTTATTATCCCTGGGTGTTATAAAATGTTTCATAAATTATTTAAGAGCGAATCTATTTTTAATAGTTTACTGAAATGTTTCAACAATTCTGATGTAAGAAATAATTATATTTAAACATAGGTGTTGTAAAATTTGCAGTATTGAAAACATCGATATTAATATCGACCCTAAATAAACAGATATTGGATATTATTCTATCGTACCCTGGTCTATTTAATAAAATGTAGTAATAGTATTTTTTAAATAGTTATTACGAGCAAATGGAAAATTCATCATTTCTGTGTTGTAGACTGAATTGAATGCAAGTCTACAATTTATAATCTGATCGGAGTAATTATAAAGTCTTGATATTAATTCGCTACTAATAATAAAGTCACTGCTGCTAGACAAAAAACAGCTGAGCCAAAACATTAAGAAAGACATCACTTTTTTTCGCTTACAAATCTTTATGAAAGAACTTACGAAACATTCATTGATAAAAGATTAATAGTTGCAGCAAACTGTTTCTTTGGCTAGTTTTAAAGTTTATGGCGTGGAAATAACAATTTGCCGCGGGTTACCAAGCTGCTGTGGAACTTGGCTTTGTGTCCAGCAGAGGGCGTGACCGAGTTCACACAAAGTCGTTCCCTGAAAATGTTTTGTGTCCCACTATCCAAATATTTACTTACCCGAATACTCTTCTCAATAGAAACAGATAAATCTCATAGTTGACTTCACATTGACTTGATCTACCTAGTACCTACGTACCTATATTGCTGAAATAATAATAAATGAGTAACTTTTGATAAATCTTGACATAGGTACCTATTTGATATCCTCTTAAATCTCTTGTAAATACTCTGTATGTATGGTTTCTACACTTTTTATTAGATGAAAATCCTTGTTTTAGGTTTTGAAACTGTGGTGCTCAGACTGGCAGACGTCTAGCCTTTTTATATATTACCTACTTATGTAGTGTGCTAATTACATTGAATCATACCGATGTAATGTTATTAAGTTGAACGTTGATTTAGTAACACCAAACAAAACTTGGATGCCATTGCCAATTGTGATGAAAACAAATTAAAAAAAATTCTTATTGCAAAAGCAAAACCGTAATTTTATAACAAGGTATGATTGCCAGAAGCTTCAATAATGAAATAAGCTGAACGAAACCATTCAGTTCTTTCTTACGACTCAGTAAACTTTATGGCGTTTTTTTTCGAATGATTAGGTGCTGTTGGCCCTAATGGCCTTTACAGCTTCACGCGGATGAAGCCGATGAAGTTTGCAAAGTCAGAGTGGATCGGTTTGTTCGACATGTCGAACCCAGTACTGAGTAGGTACAGGCCGCTGACACTACACGAGGGAGGGACTGGTTGAAACCGTTGAAACGCCTCAAAAGAGACACTTTATAGCGTGGAAATAACAGTTTTCTTTCGGATGAACGTCCAACCGTCTTTGTGTTGTTCAGAGGGCGTGACCGCGTTCGAAGCGAAGCCTTCCAAAAATGTCACTATCCAAATATTTACATAACCGAAATCTCTTTATTTATAGGCTATGTGAATCGAGTAGGTAGGTAGCTATTAGGTACTATATCTACATGCATAACATCTCAATTATTTTTTGCATTTTAACTTATGTATGACGTAGGTATACCTGCCAGTATTCAGAATACAATATTTAAACAATATAACACATTATTTATTCTTAAATCGAAATATAGCTCTTATGCATCTCATAAATCACTTTATTAAAATTAACATAACGTAAAAAGTCGAAGGAGGCTCTGCTGAAAATATATTTTTTATATTTCGGATTTTAAAATTTTATGAAAATAAGTAAAACTATTAACAACGCTATCATTTTAACTCGTTTTGTCTAGAATTTTACAAGGCATAATAATTTACTTATTTTGCACTTCGACAAGACATCGTAACTTAAATTATAATTTGGATCATAGCGTCATCTAACGGGCTTTTTGTGTAACTTTTAGTCAGTATCCACAATAACGGCCACGTATCTCTGGAATCAGTTCGCAAGCTAATAAAATAATTTAAACAAAGATCGATAGATGGCAGCACTATGTAGTTTGTATAATTTATGGTAGATGGCGTTGGTTGGCGAAAGCTACACGTACGTACAGTCACGAGCATAACTAATATACATAACAGCAAGCACACATCAGATATCTACCCCAGGAAAGCGTTCAATTATATTATGTCTGCACGGACGCAGCAAAAATATTTGATTCTTCATAGACAGCATATTAAAGTGACGACAAAATTATCTGATAAAAAAGTACATCAAATATTTGTGACGACCGCTCAAAGCAAAAATATGTGACGACATTAGTTACAAAATAATGCGACTACTCTTGGAGTGATACTGTAATAGATAGCAGATAGTTATATGTACATAGAAATCGTGGGATCGTCTTGCTCAACTTTTGAAGACTGGGGTGTCCCTAGATAAGATAATTGTTTAGTAGAGTCACAGGTAGAGTTTTAAAAATATGAAAATATTGTAATGAAAGATCAATTAAGTTGATAGCAACAGGTAAACGATTAAATTGCTTATCATGCAATGCTCAAACATTTATATTATCGTGTAAGCTGTAAGAAATCTCTTTATTTATTTTTATTTGCTCTTTCTCTTGATCTTTAGAAACTTAGCTAAACTAAGCTGCCTTGTTAATCAATCACAATGAACTTATTTGACGTCAAGGAATGCTAACTGCAAATAACTTAGTTTTTCTCTAATACTGTTATTTAGTTTACATTTTTTAATTTCAATACCTAACATCATGTTGAACTATGAAGAAATTATAGTTACTTTGTGTCTCTTTAACTAATAATTTCTTAGGTATGAGAATTTTTTTTCTTATCAGAAAAAGTTTTCTTTTATTAAACGACGAAATGTGGATTATTCGCTTTCAGTCTAAGTCCTGAGGAGTCCTGACTCTATCATCAGATCAGCTATAAGATACTTAATTATTTTATTATGATCGTCAGTCAAGCCGGAACAAGTTTGGGTGTAATCGGATGTTGAAAATGCCAGCACTATGCAAATTGTCTACTGCCATCTTAAGTAAACGCGGTAGCGGGATAATTGAGGGGAGCCATTCACTTGCCAGCCATCAACGGGCACTTTTACCCCACTTTTTACCCCACCACGCTGATCCAATGCAAATTGGTGTAGATACCTACTAGTTCTAGTTTCTCCGCTACTTGGTTGTAATTTAATTTACAAGCATAATAAAGCTGAAAAGCTTTTCTATTTGTTTGTTTGTATAATATCTCTGGAACTGCCAGTCCGATTTAAAAAAAAAATGTGTATGATAGTCACATTCATGAGGAAAGCTATAGGCTATAATAGTAGGAGTTTAGGGGTAGGGTAGTTAGTTACGTATTATGGACTTGGTACACGAAACAAACCGAGGGTAGGTTACTAGTGATGTATAAAAGCTATAAACACTCATAAACGTCCTTTGACGACAAAATCCCTTTCGCTCCGTTACGAGATAAGTTCATTAAAGATCTGAAAATATAAACCGATTATATCGGAGACCGGACACCGGACACGTGGCGGGGGTCCGAGTCCCACAAAATGGACGCATTACTTCAAAATACTTAATATTAAAATTAATATTATGTTCGTCAAGGATTCAACACAAACACAAACAAAATATATAACAATACACACGTATTTTGTACAAATGTACAAAATATACGAGTGTTAATGTAAAAACAATCATTAATTTTATACTTATATCATCGATCATGATCGATCCATGTAAGTCTGTCGAAATGTCGGTATTATAAAATACGAATCTTGAGTAACCCTTGTATTTAAAAGAATCACTAATGTTTTCGTACGTAATTAATTGTATTTTACAAATTATTTGGTCATCATAAATATAATTATTTAATGTTCCTAAGCGCCTCTTACTTCAATTCTCTTTCATTTGATCATTCCACTCACAAAACATCTAATAATTAGTTAGATGTTCTGTGATTCCACTTCACTTCACATTTTTATTATATTTTCTTTACGATAAAGTTATGAGGAGAATAAGGTACATCACGCTAGACAAATACAGAATTGTAAGCTTCATACACCTTCAGGAACATTTGGGCGAACTCTCAGATTTTTAATGGAAATAGCCGTCAAACGAGCTGACGATCCAAACCGCAAATATAATCCCTCCGAAAGGGGTCCTAATAAAGCCATATGCATATTCTCACAGATTCATCATACTCCGTGCATGTCAAGACCAATCGACCAGTTGACGACCCGTGTGGCGTAATGGTTACCATGCCGGATCGCCGCGCCAAGGGTCCTGGGTTCGATTCCCAGCGAGGCGGTAATTTGAATGATGAGTTTGAATTTCTGTTCTCGGTCTGGATGTGAGTGTCCTTGTCTTGTGTGTTGTCCATGGCACCCACGACACAGGGAATCCTAGTGTGGGGCTATGAGTGTGAAGCGTTATTTATTTATTTATTTAATTTCCAAATTGACCATAGTTTCCTTACTTTAGTTCATTTTTTGAGCGAGTCCTATTTTCTTACAGTGCATTTTTATCGTTAGGGGCCGTCCATTAATCACGTGATCTTTTTTTAGCATTTTTTAACCCCCCCCTCCCCCTTGGTGATATGTAGTGAGGTTTAAGACTACCCCCCCCCCCCTCCCCCAACATCACGTGTATTTTTCCTTTCTTATACTCTGCGAAAAGGTCTTTATACAGATCACCTACTTTCGACATTGTTTTAATCCAAAACATGCCGAGCCGGTAGTCGGTGGCGGCGCGTGAGGCCTTCGTTCGTTGCCTGGCAACGGCAAGTCAAAGTCACACTACACGCTGCTTTTCTATTTAAAAATCGCGCGTTTGACAAAAAAATAAATACACGTGATATCTTACTACACCCCCCCTCCCCCTTCGTGATATTTTCGTGATTTTTGTCAAACCCCTCCCCCCCTTTCAAGCCTCACGTGATTAATGGACGGCCCCTTATTTGTAATTTAAAAATACAGCTGACAAAAAAATAAAAGAATTAAAATACAAATGAATGTAAATTAATCATTTAAAGTCAAAACTAATTTCTATTTACTTTTCATTATTTGTTTCAACTACTTAATTCAAATTATTATTTCAATAAAAGGTAGTGCCAAGATTTTACCAACTAACTCGTCTACAAAATGGACTGTAGTTTTACCTAGAGGCTCGAGCTGAATTCAAAGCCAAACTCTTAAGAAACCCTGACAATGAAACTACTAGAGCATCTGTTTAGTCTAGGCTATAATCTACGAGTATTACAGTAATCTGCCGAACCCTTAGTATATTATTGTGTATTCTGGAGTGTTTGCAGCCTAATCGCTAGTAAACAATGCAGCTCGTTAGGCGCTACAGGTCATCGTTACTTCGGATCGCAGTGGCTGTTCAGTCAGTATACAGTCGGTGTGTGGGCACTTCTTGCAGTATCGACGTGCGATGGTTCTATCGAACTAAAGGTGAGTTCTATTAACCACATTTACGCTTGGACTTGGCTCAGACAACAATCAAATGTGATGTGATGACTGATGATGACAGTTAAAAATTAAAAGTCACATAATATGGCTAACGTAATACGGCTAACGTATGGTTGATTTAGGGTCATTATTTTTGTTCGCATAATTTTTGGTCTGTGGAAAGTTGTCACGTAAAGTAATCACTGTTTATAGATAACCGTTTATAGAAACTTAAGTAACAAAATAGTAACCGCACTTGCTTCGTGTAACACATGCCTTAGCCCACACTCGGATTTAAAAGAACTCTTTAATTTGACGTATTTTTTTTATTTTTAAACTGATTAAAATAGAACAAACACATAATTTTACCCTACAGCAATGACGCGATGAAATGATATGATGATGATGATACCTTAATGCTGCGACAAAACTGCGCCAAAATGTTGCAGCTGACTTTAGTCGATCGCAGTGATGTCGCACATAGGGACCAAAAATATCGTTTCTATAATCTGAGGTCGGATGTATGAAACGAATTCATGCATTATCAATTAACATACAAAGTCGTAGTGCTACCTTTTGTCGCAACAGCACGTATGAATAACACCTTATGTACATGTTCCCAGGAGTTTCTGTGCGACGGTCGCGAAACGGTCAATCCATATTTTTTGACAATGGTGTAGGGTTTGTAGTGTTAAAGCTTATAGAGTTCAGGGCTCGGCACACATTTTTATTGAATGCCTCAATAGTCTGTGGTGTGACAGTTGACACTTGACAGTTGGCGGACTTGGCGGTAAACTTATATTCGTGAGGCTAATTGATTGGAGTCCGCGGCCGGATCGCCCTGCGGTGTCGGCCTAGTCGCGCGCCCGCAATTTGTCAACACTGCGGTCGACCGACTATCGCCCACATCCTCGTCTGTTACTTTAATTATATTATTATTATGCTACGCTTATACACTAGAATTTGTCAATGGCTTCGTTGCCTCTTCATTATACTTAGCTAAGAACCCATTCATGAATTTCATAATTTTCCGGCAATTGCGGTACAAGTTTACCTAAAAATTTCAAGACAGGTAATTAAAATTAATGGTGTAAAATTTTATATTTATTTCCCAATAAGCCTCACTTCATAGAAAACTGTGAACATTACCGATTTTACCGTTTTCAGTTTCAGTTTTACTGTTTTTTAAATTAGGAACATCTTCTATTATTATTATTACCACTTAGTGATTTACGAAGCTGTCAAAGGGATAACAGGGTTGTTTTAAACGCCTGATAAAAACGAAAGGCAAATGTTTTAAAAATGGGTATAATTAGGTCCTTATATATGTTTGAAGGCGGTTTGGACTGCCTCATCAGAGTTTTTTCCCCTGAAAGAAGTTGTCTAAATTACGAAAAAGATGGTAATCTGTTGGAGCAAGGCCCGGGGAGTATGGTGGGTGGCGGAGACATTCCAATTGCAGCTCCTCTAATTTAGCGACTGTCTGTCGTGAAGTAAGATGTCTAGCGTAGTCC
The DNA here is from genome assembly GCA_963932265.1 of Thymelicus lineola. Lineage (NCBI taxonomy): Eukaryota > Metazoa > Arthropoda > Insecta > Lepidoptera > Hesperiidae > Thymelicus > Thymelicus lineola. The sequence continues at coordinate 10,636,122 of OZ010697.1, forward strand.
TGAAATAGCAGTGGGCCAAAAAAAACTATAAGAAGTCTATGGTCTTAAAAAACCGGCAAAAATAAATAAAATAGGAAAATATCTTAATATATAGGTATAATAATAAGAGATGGGGGACTTTTCGCATTTCATTAATATTCGTATTCTAATTCATACTAATTTTCAGCTCTAATGAATTATTGTAAAGTTTAATATCTATTTTGATTGGAATATCTAATTTTATACTTACTTGGTACTTGAACATTGACAACATAATATGTCTTTAGTTTTAATTCACCGTTTTTTAAATTTCCTTCTACAAGATGTAAGTGGGTGAATTTCAACAAACTCGAATTTTGCCTAATTACAGTGGCGAATTTAAATTTGCTGTTTCTGATAAATTTTTTTGGCCTAAATAATAGATAAAGAGTAGTACTAATTAATCATATACTAGAGATCGAAAAAAAATGATTAGTTCATGAGATATTTCCATTTGAAATTATCAAATGCCACCGAAATTATTAAAGGACCACCGGAATTAAAATCCAAGCCACCGAAATTGATTAAATTTAAACTTGATGTTTCTAATACACTTTATTTGGCATAAATACTATGTAAATAGTAGTGATAATTAGTCATATAGTAGAGATTGAAAAAAAATTATTTGTTCCGGAGATATTATCAAAATAGACTATCAAATGCCACCGAAATTAGGACCACTGGAATTAGAATTTGATCCACCGAAATTGATTTATGCCCATGAGAAATCATTGCAGAATCAGGCAGGATCATTTAATACTTTAAAGATATTATGTACATTTTGAAGAATAGGAGTCTAGATGAACGGAGTCCTTTTAGCGGTAATTAGACAGGCCCATTGCACTTCTGAGCCACATTTATAAGCTGTTTTCGAGGGTCCTCACAAATCGCATTGCACGCAGGCTTGACGACTTCCAGCCTCCCGAACAAGCAGGATTCCGAAAAGGCTACAGCACCATAGACCATATACACACATTGCGGCAGATTATACAAAAGACCTACGACTATAACTTGCCGTTATGTATAGCCTATGGGGACTATGAGAAAGCCTTTGATTCTATCGAGATCTGGGTGGTACTAGATTCTCTCCAGCGGTGGCGGATCGACTACCGGTATATCGAGGTGTTGAAGTGTTTGTACTCATCCGCCATCATGTCCGTCAGAGTACACGACACAGCAACGAACCCCATCCAACTGCAGAGAAGTGTCAGACAAGGATGTCATATCCCCAAAACTGTTCACCACTGTGTTGGTAGATGTGTTCAAGCTGATGGAGTGGAAACAACATGGCATTAACATCAATGGCGAATACATCACACACCTACGATATGCCGATGATATAGTCATCCTGGCGGGTTCCCTGGAAGACCTTGGAACAATGCTCGGGGGACTTGAACAGCGCCTCACAACGGGTGGGTCTTAAATCATGTCGAATGTCCATGTCACACCCGTATCGGTTGTTGATGACGGCGTTGCTCTCGAAGTTCTAGACGAATACAATTACCTGGGTCAAGTGATCCAGATGGGTAAGTCCAACTTCGAGAAAGAAGTCACTTGTAGAATCCAACTTGGATGAGCTGCGTTCGGGAAACTCCGTCATATATTGTCTTCCAAAACACTACTTCAGTGCCTGAAGTTTAAGGTGTTCGAGCAGTTTGTGGTGCTTTAGTATTGGCCTAATCCACAACCTTTAGAGAAGCGCAGCGGGCTATGGAGAAGGCTATGCTTGGTATTTCTCTACATGATCGCATCAGAAATGAGGAGATCCGTACGAACAAGGATAACTGACATAGCTCGAAGAATTAGCCGGCTGAAGTGGCAATGGGCGGGCCACATAGTCCGAAGGACCGATAACCGTTGGGTAAGCAAGGTCCTCGAATGGCGCCCACGTCTCGGAAAAAGGAGCATAGGATGATAGGACGCCCCCCGACCAGGTGGACTGACGACCTGAAGAAAACAGCGGGCATCCGCTGGATTCAGAAGGCTCAGGACCGGTCAGAGTGGTGCAAGTTAGGGGAAGCCTATGTCCAACAGTGGACCTCCAAGGGCTGATGGATAGATGGAGACACGCTTGTATTTCTATGGCCTGTACTTCCCTATACGCTTTGATTTGCCACCGGAGCCACCGAGATTGCGCCACCGGACTTAGAATCAGAGACAAAACTTGAATTTTAAAGAAAACTTTTAGTCACAGGTTAACTTTTATTTCACAATTGTAGCTGAAAACCATTAATGGAACCCTCCATAAAATTTCTAGATAATCTGCTTTGTACTTTTACTAATATACATGACATCGGAATTGGATGATTTTGTATTCCTGCGCCACCGCAGTTAGTACTTACGTGTTTGGCAGGAAAATTACGCAGCCAGTCGGTCATCCTAACACGCAGTTTGCAAGAGCACAACGGAACGGTGCGGGGACAGCCAGTAAGGTGTCTTCCAAATCGTGAAGTAACAAGTAATGAAGTATACAAAATGCGCCACCGGTATTGCTTTTTTTTGTAGGACATTTTTAAAAGATGTTTTAAGAGCTGTTGTTTAATCTTAAATTACTCCATAAATATATATTAGTTGTGTTATTTAATGTATTTCTAAAAAACATTCCCTTTCAATGAAATTTATTTACCAAAAAAAATTAAATTAATAAAATATGTAAATAAACGCAGTTTGGACAGTACACCGGAATTAGATTTTAGGTCTTAGATATTTTTTTATTAAGAATCTATGTATTAAATACCTCTGAATACTTCACTATCATGTAGATCACTACTTAAACTACCTATATAAAATTATGCATAATTGTAGTTTACCTCCACACATTAATTTTCAACCTCGCCGTCTCAAAAATGCACTTGGGAAATTCACCCAAGTACAATATTTCCGTGTGCGAGCAACAGATAGTAAAATAAGAGAGATACATAATACAGAGAGAGAAATTGGATGGAAGAAGTTTTTCATTACTTCACGATTTCCATACTAATATTTATTTATTTAACCTTTATTGGCCACAATAAAATATCATGGTACAAATGGCGAGCTTAATGCTTAGTGCATTCTCTACCAGCTAACCATTGGCCAAAATAGAAATGCGCGAAAGGCGGTTTGGGAAGGTAAGTTAATAGACATAATACCTACAAGCTAATACTACAATTATTATAATATTCAACCACATACTATGAAAGTTAACATAAGAAAAAAAGAATTTTACACATCTTTTAAAACCGTTTATTGGCCGTGGACCAAGTTACTTAATTTCTCGTAAACAGGGACTGAAATAGCTCTTTTTAAATGGTTTTATTTACCTTGTCCTGTAGTTTGTTTGCTCCCTTGGTAAATAATCTACTATTTTTCCTTTGCCACAAAAATAATTCTATAGATAAGTGTTGATCTAATTGAACAACACATTAAAAGTATTAATGAATCAAGTAGCTGTTGTAATTTGTTATATCTACTTAATTTCTCAAATTCTTTTTTGCATCCAAAACTTTTGCCAAAACAACACGCCGTCAAGGCTGTCTGTTACGACTAGATTTCATGAAAGTCTACATTACGGCTTTCAACGCCACAGTTACTCAATGGAACACAACAAAGGGGACACCCTGAAAATCAGCAGTTGGATACCGTCACAACAAAAGCTGAGTGTGTTCCTTTTTCGAGTAATTTTGTCGTAAAAACTAGCGAGATAAATATTTTCTATTTCGTCTATTTCTGTATCGCCGTAAGCGACGCCGTATTTGCCGCAGCGTCGCAGCGTCGTCGGCGTCGTGTCACGAGCATGCAACAAGTGCATTGAGATGACGCGGGAATTTTTCCGAGTCGTGTCTTGAGGGGGCGGGGCGCCACGCCCAGCCGCGCGCACGCCCACCCACCCGTCTTGAGATACTCCCCGCTAACACCTCGGATAGATAAGACAATCCGTTCACTTATCTTTCCCTAAACTAAGCCTCGGTCCTAGAACTCGGTTACTAGTCTAATACTCTAACAAATTAAGTCAAATTCTCGTTTAATCACGCAGTCGTGATAATGCTTATAAATTGTCATTAAAGAAATGAAACTAGTTATTTCTATTGAACGGCCATTATTTATGAATGCGGTTAATGTGAACGAACAGGTTCAGTCCCTATGCATTTTTAATTACTAATTATACTACGCTAATTGTTCTGCTTCTGTGTTAAAGCTGTTACCTACCAACTAGCTGCTAACTTTAAATCACCGAAGTTTCAAGTTTTGCACATCGAAGGACTAGCGATCTTATATAGACATCTCTCTCCGCGCTAACCGCAGCCAGTGGACCAACAGAGCGAGATACGTAACAGGGCGTCAAAATGAAAAAGCTCATTATATTTCCCTTTCAACAATGGAACTAAACAAAAATGTTTGATGGCATAAAACTTGCGCGCGTCCCTCTCGCACGGTCGTGCTTAATCGCGAGTGCGACCGAGAGGGGACCGACGCGCATTTTCCCGGCAAATGAAGCGTGGCCAGACCACAGATTGACCGCAGAGAATGGAGGCAGCGAGTGACAGAATGGCGGCGACTCAGTAGTAGAGAGTCGCGCGAACGGTGAACACGCGTGCAGCCTCCACGGCGCGTTGACTCATCTGGCCGTCGCGACGGTGTGACGAGTGACGGACGCGGTAAATACCTGTGACCTACGTGGAACTTACGTTAGACTGTTTGCAAAAAATATAACTCGATTAAGACATCGGCGCTGACGCAACGTGCGGGGAAATATCTCGGATATAAAAGATCTCAGCTGATATTGACAGAGCGTGCGTATAAGCGCGTGATTTTTCAATCAATCAATCAATCAATCAATCTATTTATTGTGGACTATAGGTACAATTTTAGTTGTAATATAATTATAATAGTTTACATGTATAGGTCTCTCTATGTCCTGCCTCGTTGAGGCGTACAATAATAAAATAATATAAAAATTACATAATATTAAAATTAGATTAAATTAATGCTATCCCTATCCAAATTAAATTAATTTTAAATTACAATTCAATAAATAAAAATTAAAACCAATCAAACGCATGTCTATAATAATTTACAATTACAATATTTTAAATCAGACCATCCAACCGTCTATCATAAAAATATAATTATATCATATTATTACTTTGTCATTTAAATATTCCTGAATGCTGTAATAACATTTGTCAATGAGCATAGAAGCAAATTGTTCTTTAAAACTATCCACTTGGTTAATGTTACGTATATCTGCTGGTATTCTGTTATATATAATAGGTGCCATACAAAAAAAGCTTTGTCTTAACATATTTGTTTTGCTCGGTACTATTTGCAATTTATTAGGGTGTCTTGCTCGTGTCTTTAATTCAAAATTATCCATGTTTGTTTTAATAAAAATTGCACATTCCAGAATGTACAAACAAGGAAGAGTTAATATTTTTAGTCTTTTAAATTGTGGTTTGCATGAATCTTTTCTTTTTATATTGCACATAGCTCGTATGCACCTCTTTTGGGCTTTAAATGCAATATTTTTGTTCACAGAGTTTCCCCAAAATATAAGGCCGTATCTTATTGTTGATGCAACATAAGCGTGATACGCAGTCAAAACTGTGGATTCATTAACAATTGATCTAAGCCTTCGAAGAACATAACAAAACTTGCTCAGTTTTTTACAGACTTGTTCCACATGTCCTTTCCAGTTCATTCTTTGGTCAATATGTAGTCCTAGAAATGTTGTTCTGTCAGTTTGTTGAATATCCGTTCCTTTATAATTGATCATTAAATCATTTTTATTGTTTAATCTTTGTTTAAAATTAATCATTTTAGTTTTTTTAAGATTTATTATCAAATTATTACATTCAAACCATTGTATAATTGATGTCAACGATGAATTAATTTTTCCAATTACGCTTCTTAGAAGTTGGCCGTTTCGTTCGAATGTCGAAAATATTTTGGCCTCTTCCCGTCGAGGATCTAGTGAGTCATTAAAATGACGAAAGTCAAGTTGAAACTAAACTTCAATCGTCGCTACTATTGGTCGTAAACATAGAATTAAGGAAGGAACTATGCACATTCCCGTGGTTGTTTACATGTTGCTATTGACTTCTAACGTGTGTAAAGTTTGTTGGCAAATTGTTTTGTGATTGAACTATTAACGCGTATATCTACGAGTGAATTAGGCTATGTTAGTTTATAATATAAGGTATTGGAAACCCAAAGATCTCAACAAAAATTATTTACAAGTACAGATAACAATAATTTTCGTTAACACAAAGATACTCACAACAATGAAGAGGAAAGGTTGATTGGAACTCCGCCAAGTTGTGTCTCATAAATATTAAAACAATAAGTTACTCAGAAGGTCAAAGGACGTGAAGGAAAGCGGAGAAAACAAAACAATAGTAAGCGCCAGCGCACGAATTTGATTCCGATGCGCGGTGTCCTTGATCGTGAGAACCGTGACGTAGTACGTCACACGGTGGAGTGACGTAGTGTGATGCAGTGAAGGATGCACCTGCCGTTCGAGTCCAGGGGCCGGCGGCGGCGTGACATGGCCGACCTGGAGCCCTGGTGGTACCAGGCCATCATCGACGACACCCTCGGGGAACATCCCGATCTTGGTAAGGCTCTGATACTGCTTTATTAGGCTATGAATAAATACGTGCGACCGTGAATATCCCGTGAATAACCGTGAATAGCCTTTAACTGTTATCTGTACATCCTGAAGGTTGACTGGTAGAGAATGCTATTTAGCATTAAGTCCGCCTATTGTACCACTCTTTGGGGTTCAATAAAGATTAAATAAATAAATAAATAAATAATATCCACTAATTACAATAGGTAGAGCTATAATGTTCAAAATTTATTTTTAAAGCATATGTTAGGCTACTATCCACTTAAAGCTAAGTACCTAGCTACAATTTCAATACCATACATATACTTAGTAAAAAACAAACGGTGCAAACAACGCATAGCCTTAACAAATGGAAATAGATACACCAATCTTTATACAGAAGATACAGAAGTTATTTGTACAACTTTATTAAATAATTAAGAATTCAACAATCATATTAAAACTTTGTAACAAACATTAATTATATAATATTTAATACATTAATACATTATTTATGTTTCATTATTATAATTTAAATAAAGAAGCCCTGTTGCTTGGAGTAGAACTGATCTGCATAGCGATAAGGCCGCTTTTATATTTGTCTTTTCTCTAGTTCTACCTCATACTACTTCGTATTTGGGTATTTCATAATGCGTTTGTCGTATGTATAATAATAAATATAACGTAATAATAGTTATAATAAGAACGACTGACAAGAACCAATCAAGTAGTACTTATAATTTTACATGGTTATCATAACAACTCAAGTTTGGTCAGTTACTGTTTTTGTTGGTATCGATTCACGGATGTCGGATAGTGAAATACTAAATGACATAAAATATTGATTCGGGTTTTTTATATTTCCCAACGATTCTTTGAGGACTTAGTTGCTGAGCGGCCATTTATTTTTATTTATTTAATACAACATTAAAGAAGAAATGTTTATTTATGTTTATGTCATATGAATTTTTTCCTAAATATTTCTAATAATAACCAAATATTAACAGTAATTTAACGTACCCCCGTTCATTTTTAAAGTAGACGATTTCTACTAGGTACTAGATTATACAGCCAGGATAGACAGGATACCGTGACGTTTTCATTGAGTAAACTGGTATAATATTTAAGATATTTTTATTTTATTTTAATAGGTAACAAAAGTAAAAAATACTGCAGAATCATGTTTTTAAAGCATTACACTCCCTTACTAGAATTAATAAAACATTATAGATACACACAAGTCATTTAAGACAAATATTTATGTCACATAACACCACACCCGGCCACGAAAAAGGATCAAATAGGACTCCGGAGCGTGAATGAAAGTTTAATAATTAACAATTAATACCTATGCTTATAAATACGTTAAATGGTTTTTCTTAAATTATTGTATAATATTATTGATTTTTAATGTGCTAATAAATTGAGTAATATTAGCAATATAATTCTCATTTTTAGATTTATGACATTAACATATTTATGATATAATTAAATTTTAACGATGCTTAAAATTTGTTATTACTGAACGCAACCAGTTTTAAGTGAGCTATGGCATCTCAATCCCTGTTCTAGATGATTAAGAAACCAGTAAAGTTACTTCCAAATAATGCGAATTTTATTCGGTTCCAATGAGTAGGGTCGATGTGCCAGTATACGGCCTATTAGCGGAGTTGCGCTTTTAGGTGAGTGAAAAGAAATTATGTTATTAACATGCAAAATAGTCATTTAATATTTATTTGGATCCCTAATATAGTAAAACGGCCCCCTGTGCTGGTATACCCTAGTGTGCCAGTGTCCGGCCACCCCTTAAAAGTTAATAATAGGCTCAGAATACAACGAATTATTACTGATGTACAATATTTATTATTTTTATCAATATATTAAATAGTTGCTTATATCTTAATACTAATAAAGTCAAATCTAACCTACTTTAAGATCTCACATTTTTAAATAACAGCAATTGTTATAGGTATCCAATAAAGCAAAGAAATAGAGTTTAATACTTGTTCATAATGTTTTTTTGTTCCTATAAATACATATTTCGATTTTGCATAGAACTTGGCACTCATTTAGATCTCCATTCTTTTTGCGGCGAAGCCCAAAGCCAAGCATAATTTTTGTATTGAACTTGGCTCTCCTTTTTTACATTTATGTTTTTGGTAGGTTTATTACCAACTTACCCAGCAGTAAAAAAATGTAACAAATATTTTTGTGTTAAGAATTATCATGTTTATGTTTAGTGTTATTTAATTTGAACTGATTTATTTGTTATGTATAATAATATAATTTCTAGTTGTATAATATTTTACTTGTATACCTAACGAATAGCCGCTGTCAACACATATATTTATATTAAGACACGAAACGTATCATGTCGCGTATAATCAAGATAAAGTGAAATAGGAACAAAAGACTTCAACGCATACGTCAAACAAGATACTAAAATGTAGAGAGATGAAAAAACTTCAACATTTTAATCAAAGATATTTAAAAAAATTAAAAAAATTTTGAATTCATAATGACTCTAGCTAGTCTAATGTAAATTTTCAAAAGGGCACCTTGAAATTTATCGAAACAACTTTACTTCCTGCATCGGTGTTTCCTCTAAACTATGGCATGGGGTCCTTCAAGAACTGGGTCTATCGTTTCCTTCTAGGCAGGCAACGCATTGGTGACGGATTATTGTTGCTAATGTCCATGGACAACCGTTGCCCATGTCTTCAAAATGGTTTCTTTTGAAAGGCAATAATCAGGAGGTGGTTTGAGACCACTAAAATAATGCATCAGACACATTCAGTCCATTGATAAAGTCGATTTTCCACTTTTCCCATACAACAATTTGAAGATAATATGTAAAGATTGCACATAATATAGACTGTCAACACTAAAACTCTGATCTGTCATTGTCATCACAATTTTTTAGCGTAGTGGATACACGCCAGGTATCCACTAGTACAGTGTTCTGCAAACTTTTTGTGTTCAAGGTACACCTACGAAATCGGGAAATTTCAGAGATACACCTTGAATAAAAATTCAAATTTCAATACAATACAATACAATACAAATACACTTTATTTGTACACCAAATTAACAAACAAGCAGAAATACTTAAAAAAAATAATGTGGCATACAAAAGGAGGCCTTATCGCTAAAAAGCGATCTCTTCCAGGCAACCTTAGCATATAGGAAACAAAAGAGAAAATAACAATGAGGCGTAGGGTGTACATAATGAATATCGTTCTACAGTTACAGTCCATATAAACTAAATAGCTAATACCAGTGATGTTAAAAAAAAGGGAAATTTATGTATACTTTTTGAGATATAATTCTTTCACCTGTGATTTAAAACAGTGAAGTGTCTGAGCACGGCGTATGTTTACTGGTAGTAAATTCCAGAGGCGAACAGCCTGAACAGAAATGGATTTAGAGTAAAATGATGAAAGGTGGGGAGGAGTAAGGAGTGAGAGATTATAGGAAGATCGGAGCATGCGATCATGTGATTCAAATTTATAATTAAACCGCTCTTTGAGATACGAGGGGGTAATTTCAATTATGTAATTATTGTTTATTCTTAAACTTACACTTACACTTTAAAGTACAAAAGGTATTTACTTTAAAGTACAAAAGGTATTTAATGCGAAACATGAGCGTTATGATAAGTTTTGGAAGTGAGAAGTTCGCAAAGAGTACTTTTTGATGTGAAACATCTATAGGTAAACCTGATTTTTGGTGCGGTGAGTGGCGACGCTTCTCCGCACTATATTATTATGGTAGGGCAATATGAAAAAATATAGAATAACACAATGTGGGTAATCATAAATAAACTTAGTTTGATAGGCGGTAACATACAGTAGGACAAAACTGTCATCATTTTCTGGAGACAATTCGTAATATTGTATTTTTTCATCATGCCATATTTAGTTCCTGTCATAATCTGTACTTTTATGCCTATTAGTTGTATAAATTAATTTCGATGTTTCACATCTGCCAGCCGCCCCATGACGGCACACATTTTTGGAACGAAGTTCCTTATCGCGCGTTGTGAAAGGGGGCTAGACGGAAAATTACGACACTTTTTGATTCTTACGAATGACGACACTTTTTTTGAAGTGATTCACAGAGTTTTACAGAGATGGCGCTGTACTGTACAACTTTCTGAATCACGCTAGCGAATTTCACAGAGTTTTACAGAGATGGCGCTGCACTGTCCGGGTGTCCCTTGACACCTCTCATGTTTTTTTTACAAATTTTTAAAAAATATTAAATCTTTCCACGGCACATCAATTAATGACAACGATACACCAGTGTACCACGGCACACACTTTGCGGAACACTGCACTAGTAGTTTTATAGATATGCCCTGAAAAACTAACTTTATGCTTTAATGTTACTTTATTACAAATAAGGATACTCTAATTTTGGGTTATTCCGCTATGATATAATTTATACCAAATATAACAGTTTTCATTATGATTAATCATTTAATTTTCCTGCCATACGACTGTCGGATCACGTAGCTTATAAATAAACTTATCTACTTCGCACATGCATACGTACACACAACAACACTCACATACTGAAACCAATATTAAAATTAATAGATCAGTACAATTTTACGAAACCAATGACTTCTCATGACGTCTTCTCATTGATTCGATGATTTCAGTCTGTAGAACACTAGATTAAATTACTTATCAAAATTCGACAAATAAATAATTGTAAGTATCGTCCTAATCATTCACTTGTAATAGACTTTTTGATGTCACAATTTGGTATAACGCCCTCTAAACCACAACAATGAAACATGAATAATTGCTCTAAAATACCAGGAACTCTTTGTTTAACCCTATGAGTACTAAACTTTGAGGCACAAATGTATATTAAAATCGAAACCGGGAGGTTTGACGTCTTAATACGACTAACAGTCTGGGTCGTGTGTACAATATGTCGCTTTATAAGATCCTGTAAAATCATCACACGTTTATGGCAATAAATTAATTAATTAAATTAAATAGATAAACAGGGTTTTACACCTGAATCATACATCCATCATAACTACAATCATACAGTTATAACATTTTAGGACACGGTTTTTACGGAAAGCGCAGGACGCTAATGCCGGATTGGTTTTGTCGGAGCCGCGCTCATTAGCCCGCATTGAACGACCTCATTACCACGAGTGCTTTTACTGTGGCGCGTTCTCACTCGCCACTCACTAATTGTAATGTTGGCGAGTTAGCGCTGAAAGTGGAGGTTATTCCGTGTTATCTGTTTCGGTTGGGATGTTGGGCTAGACAAGAGTTTGTCGCTTCGTTCATGAAACGTGATTGTGTCTCCATTCATTATTTACGTACAATGGCCCAACTTAGAGGCTAAGTACGGAAACTGGAGCCCATCACCATACCGTGTCTCCATTCATCACAATCTTCATCTTCTTACAGCTAACTTGAACTTGACATTGTCAACGTTTATTTGACGACCCCGTAGCATAGTTGGAATGGGTTACAAAGTGAGGGTCCGGCTGGAGCAGATATTTTTGTGACAGATTAATATTTTTCAGGTCATGGGTGTTACTGTCTTATTACGGATACATATAGACATCAATGTCTCATGAAATAAATGCCATCCGCGACGCAGGGAATACTAGTAGCTATGGTGCGGAGGTTTTAGTGTGCTAGATGTTCGTATGACGACCGTTATTATACAAGTATAACTATACATGTAGATTGTAGGTGAATGGGAAATCATAAATTCGTTATAAATTGTATATAATATTATTATATTTTATTTTTTCTGACGAATATCTATGTGATCTATATATGTGATTTTCTTGCAAGAATTTTTTTAAGTAAAAATGTAAAGAAATAAAATAACCTATGTACTTCGAAACTATTCACCGATAGTCAGCTAAATCACATCGAGTAATTTCCACAATCGGATCCTTTCTCAATTGTTCATCAAAAATATAAAAAAAAGTTTTGTCCGACGAATCATCTTAGCAACTGCTCTGTGGCTGTGGCTGTGGCTTTTATTGTAAAGCTATAAGCTACTGTTACCAGAATAAAACCAGAAGTACAATACAATACAATACAATCAGAAGTACCACGAGAAGTGTAGCTTTCACCTTAATACGATTATTGGATTCTAATGATAGATTCCTTGCGCCGCCGCGTCAGCGCATCGAACATCCCACAGACCGCACTCTGTCCCGCAGTTGCGGCTATAATTTGTATACCCCCAGCTTCCGTAAATAGAGAAACCACAGTTACTTTAAATGTTTTTATACCCACCCAACCCGTTACTCGTCGACTTTAAAAGAAATTCGAGGTTTAAACTGCTTAACCGCATCTTATATTGATGTTACTAAACTCGGTTCTGTTTTGCGTTACGGTTTTTCTGTTTACATAAATATCGTATCGTATGTAGACTTGAAATTATAAACGCTACACACTCATAGCCTCACACTAGGATTCCCTGTGTCGTGGGTGCCATGGACACCACTTAGACATCACTATAACACCCATGACCCGAATACAAATATTCATCTGTCACATAAATGTCGGCCCCGGCCAGGAATAGAACCCGGGACTCCTCGATTAGCAGTCAGGGTTGCTACCAACTAAGCTACAGGGTCGTTAATTATAACAGGATTATTATCTGTAGGCTCGCACTGATGTGTAGAATAAAATCATGGATGGTTTTTTTAACTTAACCTAAATTTTTTGCCATAAATTGAGCAAATTTCACAATATCTTCATAAATTATGCAGTTTGACTTCTAAAATCTTTTACTAACAACCACAGAAGTATAAGTTACTTAAAATAATGGTGATATAAAATATATAGTACCTTTACTTTGTGCCTTTGATAGAGTTAAAACTTGTTTTTTATATAGGTATTCAACTTATTCTTAAACTACTAAAACTTATTTATGGTAAACACAAAATGAATATTGCTAATAACATCCGCTTGATAAGTAATTTAGTAGTTACAAGTACTGTAAGATTTGACAAAGTTTTAGTGAGTAATAACACAAAACAATTGAATGCTTAAAATGTTGGTTTTATCGTTTAACCATTTTCCTCTACCAATCTTATTTTTATGGTATTTCCAATTAACCATAGCTGTTCAGAGATAAAAGGCGAGTAATTGATTGCATTGCACACGTTAATAACATGTATTATTAATTATTTACATGTCAAAACAATTGCGTACCGATTGCTTTGTTATCTTATATTACTCGTATTTATAACTCAGTTACAATAATAAAATATATCGTACGTACGTATCATAGTAAACTGTGCGATAAGTTTAAAATAATAAATAACTTAAAGTTCCTTAATATTTCAGTAAGGGTTTAAGTGCAGATCCTGCAATATTAAGAAAAACTTACAAATGAATAATAAAAGCCGTAGATACTTATTATTTTCAACATGGCTATCTTACACTGTAGAAATCTCAGAGCTTCAAACAGTTTAATTCGACATCTTACAATCATAGGTATTGCTACAACGCCTACAACATATCTAACTTGGTCGCAGTTGCCCTTGGGTAAACCCTCCACACTGCAAATAATAATAATAATTTATTTATTTATTTATTCATTCATTCAACTATTTGCTTACAGTCAATGACCAAACAAAAATGTGTTAAATTTTTTATCTAAAATTGCAATTATAAATTACTAGGAAATCGCCCTCGCTTTGCTTCGGGAAAAATAGTAAAAAAAATATAACGTAGCCTATGTCACCCGGGGACAGTGTAGCTTTCCAACCGTGAAAGAATTTTTCAAATCGGTTCGGTAGTTTCGGAGCCTATTCAATGCAAACAATCAAATCTTTATAATATTAGTATAGATAATTACAATTTGAAATTAGAATAATAATTAATAATAATTATAATTATTGTCAACAGTGAAGACTGGGAGTCCGGACTACATGTGCTCGCAGCTACCCACACACTGGCGGTCCAACAAGACGTTACCCAGCGGGTTCAAGGTAGTGGCGCTGAGCGACGTGGTGGACGGAACCGTGGTCACCGTCCGCGCTGGCAACGACGAGAACTGCTCCGCGGAACTCCGGAATAATACTGCTGTGATGAAGAACAGGGTCGCTAAGTTCAATGATCTGCGGTTCGTTGGGAGAAGTGGACGAGGTTTGTTTAACATTACTTTACGATTTATTATATCCTAAAGCATTGTGCAGGAACAAAGCATAGGAGCGGCATGGTGGAGTATGCTCTAGGCCTCTGTAGAGGAGATTGTGCTGTAGTGAATCATTAACGGGTTGAAGCCATAGCCTCAAAACTAAGTACATGTGTACGGTACTTCATGTTAAGCAATGTTAACCAGTCGACTTTTGGCTGAAGAAAACAGCGAAGTTACGAGTAAATAAAAGTAGAATTTATAAAGTAAACAATCATAGATTAACTTAAAAAATCATTTTTGTCTGTATTAGAAAAATAATCTAACATTTTAACAAAAAAATAACCGACTTCAAATGAAGTTCATTGTACTTTTGACATGGATAACATTGTCAGATCTCGCTCAAATTTATGTGGGACTACAGGACAAGCACCAGCTTTCAATTAAAAAAAAGAATCATCGAAATCGGTTGGCGCGATATTGAGTTATTCGTCCATTTATCGCACACATACTTAATGCAAATTTAAGACTTATATGATTTTGACATGGATGCCATTGTCAGATCTCGTTTAAATTTATGTGGGACCACACGACAAACACCATATTTCGATAAAAAAAAATCATCCAAATCGGTTCACCCAGTCCAAAGTTCTGAGGTAACAAACATAAAAAAAAATAAAGTCGAATTGAGAACCTCCTCCTTTTTTTCAAGTCGGTTAATAAAAATCATGAGCGCAATGCAATAACGCGTGTAAACCCCGGTACAGTTACCACCTATTCCTACTTCCTAGCGTAGTCATTACAAAATATTCCATTTGCGTATCGCTGTAAAGTGTAGTTTAGGAATTCAGTTAGCTGTTAGACCCTCGTGGTTATTGCGCCGGTTAACTAATACAGTGGAGTTGGATAATAATTGGTTAATCCGTGCGCAGTGATTTGCGTTCCACCCGGCGCGGCGGCGTCACTAACTAGGTTATAGGTTCTATTGTCTATGCAACTACACAAATTTCTGATAAGTGCGCGGTAATATTATTTCTGACTATCTACTGAGTCGATAATTTTAGGTGCTAAGTTTCGTACTGGGTTTAAGGGACGATGGCTAAGAGACTAGCTTACATCATAAATTCAACCTAAATATGTTGCGTTATTTCTCTGTTATTTTTCTAAAACCTATTGTTTTGAAATTGGTGAAAAATCTTCAAAAAATACCCTCCGTAATTTATAACCAGTAATTAACGCTTATGTTCTTCGATGATATTGAAAAACAAATGTCCCCACCGATATGTTCTATTGTAAGAAATAAAAAGTGAGAAGAAAGAAAGAAGCATTTACGATACAACCCTGAAAAATCCATGCTATTAGCGTCTAACATCATTAAAGCCTTGGCAGATATGGTGATAAACAAAATAATCGTTTGCGGTGAAGAAATGATCGTTTTCTACATCACGAATGTGAAAATCTGCGTTTGGCGCGTCAACGCTAGCGCACGACGCTTAGTAATCACGGGTAATTTATTGTCAATTTGCGTACCTAGGGATGTTATTGCTTAAACAAAATTTCATTGTTTTTATAATTTGTTGCCTTGGATTTTAATTAGGAATTTGATGACTTATACAAAATCATTTTATTTTAGAAAATTGTAAATCTCTATCCACCTACTTATTAAGTTTAGTGTAACGAATCACAAATAGAAATAGTACAATTTAACCTAAAAACGCTTGCTTTCACCAGCTCTGAACGGTCGGGATAAGTCAGATTTTAATTTCCAAACCGCAGCAGTAAACGACGTTCGCACTTTACTGGCCCATTGTGTTGCGCCGGCGCAGGCCACGCCATTACCAGCCCACGGCCCACATCTACCAGTTATGTAAAAAGTTAGTAAAGACGCACAGATCATTTCATACGTACATAAAATAACGATTGCATACCTAGGGTTAAGTTGGAATAGATAGATTTTGTTAAGGATTTCTAAGGTTCTCCTAGGCGCGTCCAGGGTAGAAGCATCCTTATGCGACCTGTTTTTTTTAATAACAATACACGAGGCATTTTTCATTTATTTTACCAGTTGAGTTAAGGATATCCATATTATAACTAAACGGAAACACGTTCGTTAGTACCCCGGATTCTCTATCAGAGAGACCCAGTATTTTAGATAAAGATTAATTACTACCACCGTCTTAGGTTTTTCAGATGCTATCAGGTTCAAGTAGGTGTGCAATGTGTGCATTGATTGGAGAAACACTATAAGCACATCTGTCTGTGTGTCTAACTAGATAAGTGGGCAACTTCATCACATTATTAAATGATGACATATTCGTACGATTAAAATATTAAATTATTTTATTATTATTAATTAATTTGTTTGACATAATGACTTTTTAATGACAAAATTTGACATTGTTTTAACATCAAAATTTGACATCATATTTACTTACATAAATAGACATGTAATACTGGCATACATATGTAATTTAATGTTAACATTGCATAGTGGTTTCTTTTGTGTTATAATTTGCATATTTTTAACTACTCTATCGAATTGGGGACACCTGTAATGTTAGATGTAGGTAGTGTGATTTTAATAAATAAATAAAGCTTGTCTTTGTGACGTATTATTAGGTCAGTAAAACTAATAACATACGCAATACTACTATGATTTTTTTTTATTGTGTAACCTATGCAATTAAAATCTAATTAGATAGTTGAACTTTAGAAAATGACAATTTAATTCCATAATATCACACACATGAGATCTGCAGTCTGATTCACGTAACATAACAAGTTCTATTGCAGTGCAGTTGCAGTGACGTTCCGATCAAAATGACACTTTCCGTATTCTCTAAGCTTTCGCAAGCGCTGTCAAACACGCTCACGTCACGCGAGCGCTTGTAAAAACGCTCACGTCACAAAAAGGTATTCTGTTGATGCGCGTCAAGATTTTCTGAATTTTTTTTACTGATTGCATTACGATTTACGAGGCAAAGGGAAGATCTTCATTCTACCATATTGACATAACATATGACGTTGTTTGTGAAATGAAGCACAAATTATTACTTTTTTTATAAGAAATATCATTAAAATCCTTATTGGGATAATAAGTAAATATTCTTCAACGTTTTTTAATGGAAACATAATAAATTGTATTTGATTAATTAATAAGTTTATTTGTTCTCTCATAGACAACACAAACACAGAGTACTAAATAGTCGAAGAAAAGTTTGACAGGCGCGCAGGATGAGTGCAGTTGACGCGCAGTTAAAAAATTATGACAATACGGTTTAGACGCCAAACTTCAACTTGATTGTAGCGTCACTCCAACTTGATTGCAGCGTCACTGCAACTTAATCGATGCGTCTTAAAGTTACGTGAATTAGGAGGCTGGTTTACGTTTAAGTATAAATCAACTATCGGTTCTTAGGTCAAGGCGCTATTAATAGGATAGTGTGCGCGTATAAGATGTGATTCCTAGAAAATTATGACAAGTTGCGTGGTACACGAAGGGAGCGCGTTTTGTAAGAAATCTGCGATAATATAGGTCTATGATGTTACCTAGAATAACAATGTGAGAATATTTTACATACAGTCCGAACAAGTATAGACGAGACAATCGGACGGTAGGATGTGAGGGGACCATAATGGTAGAGAGCGATGCGTTTCTGAAACTCTAACGCCCCAACTCAGAGTCACTAAAGGTTATTTAAATCGCTCCTTAGTACAGAATTTGTATGGCGATTCTTTAGTAAGGAGCAATTTAAGTAACCATTAGTGACTCTGAGTTGGGACGTAAGGGTGACGTATAAATCGTACTCAGACTTTGACTTTGCGCTTTGGCTTTGACTTTACTAGATGATGGATACTTTGCAATAGCAAAAACTTAAAAAGTCCTATAAAACGGCTAACGTTAAGGAGATTTAGAACCACTTTTTCATTCGGATATTTGTTAATAAGAAAAAATAAAAAGTCATATAAAACGGCCAATGTTAAGGTTGACTTAGTACCAATATATACACTCAGATAATATATCACCGTACATAAAATATTATATTTTGTTAACGAAAACCCAAAATTATTCTACTCTACTTGAAATATTTTTTTCTTTAAAACCGGTGAACATAAGTATTAGGATCATTAAGACAAAAAATGGCCTCGCCACACAATCACCAAATCACCTGAAATAACACAAAAAAACACAATCAATTAATAACAATTCACAACAATATTAACCTAACTTAGTAACTGCACCTATAATCAACCAATCAACCATATTTGACACCGAATGGAATAGAAAAGTAAGAGTAAGGTACATTATGTTGTAAGCGTACCATGTAAGCCGACACCGGTAGTACGAGTAGATTCAGTGCCAGTGGTTCCGACGTGGTCATCACAACATGCGGCTAACGCGACGTGATGCGAGTCGACAGATCCGAGCCAAGGGATCGCTGGCTTGCACCAAATTTTGATATCGGTAAGGTGATTGCACCCGTTATGGACGCGTTTATACATTTTTTTGTAAATTTGCTTTATAATTCGTTGGTTGGATATAAGTTAATTATGAGTTAAAGAATCTCAGGGAAAAGTTTTTATTTAATATTTGGAGGTTTTGCTGTGCATAATGAAATCAGAAACAATCCTTCCCGTTTGAAGCCACAATTGAAATATTCACGATATTGTATAGGCACTCTCTTATAAGGTAAATGAATAGTATGTTCTCGGTCTACAGTATTTAAGATGTCGTCGACTTGCAACAAATCAAAATAAAGTCATTGTAGTATACTTTTGATTTACTCGTAATACAAAGCATTATATTTCTCAATTTTATATTAATGCCTAGAAGTCGATCACTGGAGCAAGTACCTCATCGATTATGTTACTTCACAGCGTTAATACAATAAAACAATTTTTAAAGGACCCTGTTTAGGTTTATTTTGGAGCATACCTTTCAAATAAGATCAAGCAACCTGACGACAGATTCACAAGTTTTAGGAATTTATTGGTTTACTTTTTCAATCAATTGGTTTCAATTTCAATAAAGTTAGTGTCATATTAATAGTTTATCTATGAGTGCGATATTACCGCTATCCTTTTTGCTTAATATATGTAACAAACCTCAAATAATCCGCATTGGAGGAATAAATATTCAAATAAATAACTCTACACAGTCATAACCCCACACTAGGATTCCCTGTGTCGTGGGAGTCATAGACAACACAGAGACTAGAACACACACTCAGTCCTCATCAGTCTTTCTGACTCGCTGGGAGTCGAATCCCGGACCCTTTGAACTGCGGTCCAGCATGGTAACATTCGTATATTCCACTATAATTATTAGAAGATACTTGTGACATGGACCGCTGTGACATGGTCTTCAATGAAAGAGCTCTTCTTCGATGCCGGCAATGTATTGGTGACTCCTCTTGTGTTTTACATATCTCTCAGCAACATTAACCATGCAACACTATCTGTTCGTTTTGTCAGCTCTTCAGGCCATAATAAAAACCTGAAGATTTCCGTACAATCTCCGAATCAGATTTTCCGAGGTTACTTTAACTATAATATAGTATATATAATATCAATCATATCAAATTATTAAAAAAAAATCTTAGTTTCTCTCACTCAGTGGCTCCGCTTATCATCAAACTGAACAGATAATTAGGAGCGAGCGGTCGCTATAAACGGCATGACCAGAATGTGACCAAATCATTTTGTGTACCGGTCATCATCGAATTACGGTTCGGTTCTTGTTTTTTGTTCTTATTCCCGTCTCGGTCGTTTCACGCCGGCAAATGAGCGGCAAACGACTTTTCTTTCTAGTTATCAGCAGTATTGTTAGCATCTTTCATTATTCTTTTATTAACTTAGCCACACATCGCTGTGTTTGCAATTGTTTTTAATTAATATTTACTTGCCAGTGAAGCTGAATCAATTCCGAAGTAATAAGTAACAATTATGTGATGCATAAAGTTTCTCTCTGTAGTTGTCATGTTTGTGATAACGAAGTTTCCAGAGTTAAATAAATATCTAAAAATATATATCTGGTCGATATTATAACGTTATGAAGGATTGTCGAAAGTTGAGTAAAAACACCTTCGCTTTTCATTGCACTTTACGTAGGAAGCGAATTAATTTTATTGATCCTATAACATAGTGTAAAATCAAAGATAGTCGCAAACAAAGCACGATTTATAATAAGTATTATTACGGTATTAATTTAATGAAACAGTGCATAAATTGATAAATAGGTAGTGACCTAGTGACTATGAATCACCGTATTTATGACTTCGAAACTTATCTCAATTAAACTACAATTGAAAGGAATATACCGGCTACGTCACTCGTATAATGGTATACATTAGTTATATAGGTTATTATTTTACATATATTTATACGCGCTTTTTCCCTGTACAGTTGTGTTTTGATAATGACTAACCATTTTATAAGTACGAAGAATGATTTTATCTATTTAAATCATTGTGTTTTTACAAATGTTTAGAAAGTCAAAGTTACGAGTTAGCGGAAAACGGACAAGAAATTCAGAAAGGAATCTTTTTCCAGTCACAATCCAGAATTATGACTAAAAAAGAAAATGTATAGAGTAGTATACACCTACCCAGGAAAAACGCGAATATACAGCTTAGGTACTAACCGGATAATGTAATTGGGATTTTTTGTGTTAAATAGCCGGTAAACTACCTGATAGCAGATCCGGTTAATTGATCATTACCACATGTGAGCATCAGCTGGTGTCATTTATACGTTATGTAGTGGTTGATGATTTGAAAAAACTGTTATATATTGGGAAACATCCCAATATAGTTTTTTTGTATCATCATTAACCAATAAACCATTAATCCCACCAAAAACTTTTTAATGTAAAATGTTGCCAAGACGAGACCATTATGATTCTATATCAAAAAGTTATCAGATTTCATGTAGAACCAAGCTTCTAACTCTACACGCCCTAACTATAAACAAGTCCTATCATTTCGTATCGTGTAACGTTTGTGAAGATAGAAAACATTAAAAGACATTAAACATTTATTGAAAATGTTTATAATTCCTCTATTGACATCATATCCCGCGAATTTTTTTATCTGGTATAATCCAAACTGGAAGCGCTTCGAGAAAGATAGTGCCCTCGTCTCGGCGGGGGCATGCCGTGTCCCCAGATTGTCTAAAGGAAATTTTGAGTGATCAGGGCAAGAGTATTCACCATTACTAAGTTAATGCGCTTTATCAACACAGGCTACATCTCCAAATACCATCAGATGAAATGTCAATTAAGCTCTAACATTAAAAAGTTAAAAATCTGTTGTATTGATTACCTCGCGTTATAATCTAGATATTACTAGTATATTATGTACTTCACAATACACGTCCTCTAAGTATCACTTTATCTTTACATGTTAAACAGCATTATATGACAGAATATAATATCTCAACACTAACACATTTACATACATTTATTGTGTTTAACTGATCATATCCAACTAGCCTAGTCTAAAGTTACCGCCGCCCAGTAATATTACACTGTAGTTTCACGGCGTATTGATTCTCTTTACACGGCTTCTAACAAACATTATATGTTCATACACCGTAGATATTCATTCATATGAGAAGTCTTAATATTTTCACAGTTGACTCACAACGAATGTTCCTGTTCATTGATCTTACACGTCCCAAATAAAGGCACACCTACGTCTCTTGTCCCAGCTAATGTAAGCGTTACCGCAAAATGTTTTCCTGCAAAAACGTGTCATAATGCGACGAGAGCTCGCGAGTCGTCTTCACTCACAAATGTCACTGAGGATTTACACTCGATCGTAAATCAAGATGGCCGCCATTCCCTCTTACCTCACCCTTCACGGCCCACCTGCGCCTGCGCACAATAATTGAATATTTCACGGACCGCTCTCAACACCTCCAGGAGATGGCCATTTGACTACAATGTTATATTTTACAGCTCTCCGTATATTGTGTTAGGTCCTAAACTGTTGATGAGTGATCATGTGAAATGCATTAAGTTTAATAGCGATTTTAAATGCAATATTTCACATCGTTCAAGACACACCTTTGCAGTTTAGCTGCCAATGTTTTATGATGATTTGTTTCCGTGTTGAAATGTATCGTTGAGTCTAATGTTGCTTTGTGACAGGAGAGCGACATTGATGTTAGGATTTTGCGTCGGTAAAATTTACATCTACAATATCAATATCTATACATATAAGTACATAAAGAACAAAACCACGAAATTACCATTATTTCGACACCTAGGCAGGCATAGTTCAAAACAAACGTAATCTTCCAACGGGTATAGGGCATAATGTAATATTAAAACGATAGGTAAAAACGTTACCTAAATAATATTACATAAGAAAATATAGGTAGATAGAATTTAGATTATAGAACAGAGTAATGTTACAACAAGTCTTGACGTGTTCCGTTGTACAGGAAGCAGCGAGCGTGTGACAGACGAACAATATCGTTATCTCTCGTGTCTATGGATAACCACAAATAACACAAATTCCTAGAGTACTTTCTGATATTGTTGATTTTAAGCAATGTTAACAAACTTAAATCTTTTTATAAATTAAAATCACATCGAACATATGAGCTCGAATACAGGTGAATACAGTGATTTGAAAGTGATTGATTGATTTTCTGTGTCCAAAAAATACGAAATTCGAATATCTCCTCATCAAATTAGGTACTCAAGTTGAGAATTCATCATGTACTCCGAGGCCACTTATTCATTCAAAAATGTCCCTAAGTTCATTTTGAAACAGTTGAATTTCAAAACTGTAACCTTCATTCACACTACGTCTGCAGTATTATTTTATTTATTTATTTATTCTTTATAGACCAGGGTAGAAGCCTTTAAAAATAATGAAAAGTGAAAAAAAATTATAATAGAATGAAACCTATTGCAAAAGGAAGAGAATATAACAAAAAATAAAGGAAAAATAATTTACGGGCGATCTGAGGTCGGGAAGTGGGGGGGAGGGGGGGTTTAAGGGTAAAAAACGGTTTATCTCAATTTCCAGCAAAACTATAAGTCCTATGGAAAAAAGTTAAATGGCAAAGTTATAGGTAATAAAAAGGTCTACAATTTTTGTATTTACACTTTTTTCACATAACCTCAAAATTTATGTGAAAAATTCAAAAAACCAAGTTTTTGGTTTTTTATTTTTATCTTTTACAAAAATTTTTTTTTTTAACGAAATTTTGTGAAAACTTACCTTTCTATGTCCCAAACATACTGTAATTTTTTTGATTTAAAATATTTATTTTTTCACCTTATTTTGACTTAATATCGAAAAATCACCCTAATTTTCAATCGAAAATTCACCTGTCAAAATATCCGCTTTTTTAAAAAAATCTGTGAGCTTTTTATTTGCTAAAATCTCTACTTTCTGATGGTATAAAAAAGATATACACTACTATGGTAAATTTTCTCAGAAAATGCAATGAAACGACAACTATTTTTGCATGTTTCTTGCAATCTTTATGGATTTGTAATTTTTTTGCTTATTAATTTATTAATTTACCATGGATTTTGACGTTTTTTCGATTAATTAAAGTGTAAATTTTAATAAATGGCTCAAAATTGTACATAAATATTAAAAATATATATTTAAAAACTCGAACTCGAATAATTTTTGTGAAAATAGTTGTCGTTTCATTGCATTTTCTGAGAAAATTTAACATGGCAGTGTATATTTTTTTATATACCATCAGAAAGTAGAGATTTTAGCAAATAAAAAGCTCAAAGAGTTTTTTAAAAAAGCGGATATTTTGACAGGTGAATTTTCGATTGAAAATTAGGGTGATTTTTCGATATTAAGTCAAAATAAGGTGAAAAAATAAATATTTTAAATCAAAAAAATTACAGTATGTTTGGGACATAGAAAGGTAAGTTTTCACAAAATTTCGTTAAAAAAAAAAATTTTTTGTAAAAGATAAAAATAAAAAACCAAAAACTTGGTTTTTTGAATTTTTCACATAAATTTTGAGGTTATGTGAAAAAAGTGTAAATACAAAAATTGTAGACCTTTTTATTACCTATAACTTTGCCATTTAACTTTTTTCCATAGGACTTATAGTTTTGCTGGAAATTGAGATAAACCGTTTTTTACCCTTAAACCCCCCCTCCCCCCACTTCCCGACCTCAGATCGCCCGTAAATTATTTTTCCTTTATTTTTTGTTATATTCTCTTCCTTTTGCAATAGGTTTCATCCTATTATAATTTTTTTTGTTTTCAAAAATTATCGACCCTGGACTATTATGTACACATAAACAATTATATGAAAAACAAGTGAGGTACTGCTTATCTCTAACGAAATTTCTTCCAGCAGACCTGCGACTGGAGAAGTGAAAGAAAGGTAGATAGCGTGCACACAGTAAAAACAAGTAATACCTATTTAAATATAATAAACATAACTATAAATGTAAATAAAAATACATACCTACATATTATTGTGATGTCAATGATTCAACTGCAAACCAGCTTTTAACCGTATACCAAGTCATCGTTTCACGCATTGGCTTAGCCATACGCTCCGCTAATCTAAAAGGAATACGTAAACAGCGCCTAACCTAAACCGGCTGAAATCAATCATTTATACTAAATCGAGAGAGCGCTACACACGAATTATCTGCATTAGACATGTTAATCCACTCATTTTAACTGTAATTTTATTCCGTATTTATCGGTGCATTCATTACTGTCGACCGCAAATCGGGCACCCAAAAAGCTCGCCATTTTCCCCATACGCGCCGCCGATAGCCAGGGAATGCCGCACAACACTCGGTAAAGTGTCATTCAATACACACCACTATATTTTAATACACAACTTCAATCGTCCAAATTATAAACGATTTGCTACTGGTGTATAAGCTTGTAAGAAAAGTTTTGTCCGAATCGCGATCCATGATTCACGTAGATCTACTGTCTACAATTATATATTAATTAAAATTTAATGATTCCTCCAAAAATTAGCAATATCATTAGTTCTCTCTTCACGTCATTATAACTTCCATCTATCCATCTATCAGCCCTTGGAGGTCCACTGCTGAACATAAGCCTCCCCTAACTAGCGCCAATCTGACCAGTCCCTAGCCTTCTGAATACAGCGGATACCTATCACTTCATTTAAATTTTCTCTTATTTAAACTCTAACACCCCAACTCAGAGTCACTAACGATTACTTTGCTCCTTAGTAAAGTATCACAATACAAATTCTGTACTAAAGAGCGATTTAGGTAAACATTAGTGGCTCTGAGTTGGGGCGTAAGATTGATAGATATTTTTAGCGAAGTATTATAATTTACAGTTTGTTGTTTGTTCCAGGGAAAAGTTTTTCTCTTACAATAACGATATCAACGTCGCCGCCTCAAGTAACCACCTACATCAAAGCCATCAAAGTCACCGTGGATGGACCTCGGGAACCTCGCTCTAAGAGCAGTAAGTTACTTTTACTTTACACTAACTCTAACGCCCCAACTCACAGTCACTAATGGTTACTTAAATCGCTCCTTAGTACAGAATTTGTATGGTGACTCTTTACCAAGGAGCCATTAAAGTAACCGTTAGTAACTCTGATTTGGGGCGTAAGTAGCTAATACCTTCTAGGCTTTTCTAGATAATGTAGTCAGATTGAATGTACCAGGTGAAGTCCAAAATTATTATTATTATTCCGGATAAATTGCAGCATCCAAACTACTAGAGAAACCAATTATTATGATACTCTAGTTTAATTTCCGGATGAGGTACACTTTTACTCGCATGTGACCGATAATGCTTTTTTTAAATGTCCGATTCTTGAATGTCTATACCGACTGCAATCTTATTAAGTTATTACACTGAAGTTTAAATATGTGAACGTTTTGTAACCTGAACAAAAAAATATGCGTTTAATAAATATCTACGTTTACATAGCCCATATCAATTTGATTACCTGCGAATAGACAATACAAACACTACAAAGGCGGCTGCACAAACTACATTATCACTAATTCAACACAATCGGTACGTACATTGGGTAATGTAAAACTAAATTTAATTTAATTTGATTGGACATGTCATGCCCGGGGTCCAATTTGTTATTATTCGTCGCCCTGTAACAAAAACCACATTGGGACGTAAACAATTAAAATATATTATGAGCAAGCTATATTACTCGTACGTCGCAGGTACAGATATTTTGGTTTTTCTATAAAGCTGAATAAAACTGTACTACAGGTTCATATTTGCACATTTAGGCATTGTGATATTATGCCCATTTAACAGTTAGAGCGATAGGAAGTGTAAGGAGCTTCATCTATCCTTGACTTCGAATGTCTTCTGTTTGTGATGCATTTAATGGACAATGCCAACTATTTTCCATTAGAATTCGATGGATTTTAACACACTTCCGAAAGTATGTATAGTGGCAACATTTTTATGCCTAGATGACCCTTAAACCAAACTTGAAATATTTGAATGTATTTTTTTAAACAAAGTTTAAAAGCAGTAGATTGCATGTAAGACTAAATTTTTTGCGATGGCCGCGAAACGGCCCAGCCATAGTTTTTGATTAGTAGGGATTATAGATTTAAATCTTGTAGAGTCAGGCTTGATAGAGTTTGGCTTGCGTTTTATAGTAAAATCGTTGCAATCTTGTGAGTTTTGGCAACCACTTCATATGTTTTTGGGATAGGCTTTTACTAAGTACATACTTACTCTACTACCTAAGAATTGACACGAACCTAATACAATTATATATAAAACTTCTATAATTAATCATTGCAATGGGTACCAAATGTGTTGGTTAAAATATAAAGCAAACAATTCTATTATTATCGCGTGTATTTTAAAGTATTTCATTAGCGATATGATGGATGCCACGCTGATGTGGCCGCTATCATTACTAATAGATAACTGTTTTCTTCCCACGGGACTTGTCGCTTATCAGTAGGTGGCCTGCAAGGACGTTCTCCACTTTAATTATATGCTTTGAATTGTTTCAATTAGATATGGTTTTTACTTTTCAGTAGGTATCATAGTTTATAGGTTTTTTTTTTAGTTTAAACAGCTCAGTTTCAGTTAGTTACAGTTTCAATTTAGGTTCACAGTAAATAATGAACGTTATTTTCATTCTTCTTCTTTTTGTTAGTTAAGAGTAGCGATGATTTTATTATCTCTTAACCGAAAAGGAAGACTTTAGCAATGTAAAAATGTTTAAAACTATGTGAAGGGTGTTTTATTTGTAATAAAATAAAATATGAATTTTTATTGAATATCATTTGAATATTAAATCAATCATTCCTTTGTGAAGTAGGATAACAGTCTTGTTACCATCTGGTAACAATATGATATCCTTCTCCTGCTTTATAAAGGAATAAAATCTTATAAACATTAGTTTTAAAATAAGTAACAAACATCGAAGGAATCCAAACATCCGATGTATATTGTAAATTAAAAAACGAACGTCTTCCGGGAGAATCAGTCACGCGAAACTGTAGATTTCGAGAGAATAAAAAAATTGGAAATATCGAAATTAGCCATCGGGGCACGTTACGCCATATGCGGTGCCGGTGGCGGACAATGGCGGAATTATGTCAGTAATAAGTTCCACTCACGCACGAAGCAACTGTCTGTCTTTGTACCCTGGCCAGCCTTGGCGACGGCAGACGATGACGGTCGCCTGGGCTATGTCCCATATGACTCTGCTTTTTGAATTTATTCTTGTTTGTTTCTGTTTTCCTTGGCAATCTTATTGTACAATAATTTATTACAACGTAAATTTAAACATAATTAAGTGCACTAACGAATTGGGGATACCTTTAATGTTAGTTTTAAGCCTATGAATTAAATAATAAATAAAAAATAAAAATCCCGTGTGATGGCAAGTGGCGCTCAAGTCCAGCATAGTTGTTAAGCTAAGGACATATTCACTTTATTCTTGAGGAATAGTAATCTAGAAATATTCCTTTTTGGTGTTGTTACAGATAATGTGATTCATGTGCTATATGTCAAGTATTTTCTAAGAATGAAAGATTCATATAATGTTGAACTTGAGCGCTCAATAAATTTTTGCTACTAGCGATCGGGTGATCCAACTAACGACACAAGCTACCTGGCTATGAGCGCTTTAACAGTACATAATTATTAAAATAATATTATTTACTTGCTGAGTAAATATTTTGAACAACTAAATAACTTTGTTTGCTTTTTTTAAAGAACATGAAGCTACTAATACACTCACCCAGCATAAAGTAATGTTTTTTCTTCCGAATAAAACATACAGTCATATAAAAAATATTTTAATAACAAAAAAATTTATTTCATCAATTCATCTACGTATCAGATTTTCAACATTGCCTTAATCGTTTTAAAGTCTATCTCACATAAAAAGAGGATTTAATATTTGTTACGCAGTAATGAAAACAATGCGAAGAACAAGAAATCACCCCAACTTGCATAAAGCTGAACGAAAATCCTGCTTATTGTATAGATATCCCGAAACAAAGAGTGGGGGCGAAAGGCTGTACTTAACGCGTAAGCCCCAAAGTCCGCGGGACAAGAAAGGAAGATCGCGTGCACAAAGGACTTAAAAGTTTGAGTTAATAGACTTAATTTGGACGCCCCCGTATAAGCCGCTTCGCTTGACCCTCCACGGAATGTGCAATGTAATGCTTGTCTGACATCGAATATCGATAAAACAATAAATAATTATTTAAAAAAAATAATAAACCCTTTTCATATAATTAAATTATTTTATCGATAGATTTTAAATACATTACTCTTAATTATTTTCTTATTACAAACATTATAGTTAAAAAACGGAGTAGTGCGTGTCAGGCCACGCGCAATGTAGAGTTCCGAAGTAGTAAGTTTATCAACTATTAATCTTTATCTACTTATGATAACATAGCCCTGATAGTTTCCCTTGTAAATTCATCATATATAACCTATTTTTGAGAATTTTTTCACTTGTCCAACTCCGAACGTTTAGCCACCACAGGGGGACACTACTTTACAAACGAATCCAAAAAATGGTTCTGGGAGACCCATAGTATTTTTGATAGACCTATTCAAAGATACTTCACACTATGGGGTAGGTACGCAACGAAAAAAAATCATCCTCACATTACCTGCAGGGGAAGTACCCTGAAAAATTATGAATATTCCACCCGAATTACACTTTTGATACTATTAAGGGAAAAGCAAGGAATTTAAAAATATGTGTAAGGCGCGGGCCACACAGAAAAGACGTAAGACGAAGACGGGGCTCGGACCCGTCGCAGACAGGACGTCGTTAAAACATATAGAAAAGACAAGGAACGGGCGTGACGGTCGGTGCACACTGGGCTTTTCCCGGCCACAGAGTACTTAATCACTACGTTTTAAGAGACCTGCTCTCCGCGTCCTTTCCGCTCCCCCGCTGGCGCCTACGCAGGCCCGCGTCCTGTCCTTTCTGTATGTTTTGCAATAGGGCGCCGACGAGTCGGCGTTCGTGTCGGCGTCCCGTCTTTTCTGTATGTTTTACGTCGCGACGGCGCCTAAGGCGCGGGCCACACAGAAAAGACGCAAGACACGGACCCGTCGCAGTCGCGGCGCCCGTTTAATCTACTTTCATACAAAATGTATGCAGCCGTCGCGACGTAAAACATACAGAAAAGACGGGACGCCCGACACGACGTTTTCTCGTCGGCGCCCTATTGGAAAACATACAGAAAGGACAGGACGCGGGCCTGCGTAGGCGCCAGCGGGGGAGCGGAAAGGACGCGGAGAGCAGGTCTCTTAAAACGTAGTGATTAAGTACTCTGTGGCCGGGAAAAGCCCAGTGTGCGCCGACCGTCACGCCCGTTCCTTGTCTTTTCTATATGTTTTAAAAAGTCGTGACGGCGCCCTGTCTGTGACGGGTCCGAGCCCCGTCTTCGTCTTACGTCTTTTCTGTGTGGCCGGCGCCTAAGGGTGTGTATGGCCTCCATAACATGTAGAACCTTATGCGTTTCTATCTTAAATCATGTTAACATGAGTGATCAAAACCAAATCAAAAGCCTTTAAGCCTTATACAACTTTAAAAGCATTAAACTCCAATACCGCATTAAAATGAAAAGTCCCATCACTAGTTATCATTATACGAGAAAAACAATTAGCTGCCAAACATTTGTTTGTCGATTGCACAACATAGGTATAAAGGACATGAGCCCAAAATGGGTAGCCAGCCTAAAACGGTTAAGCCCTTTAAACGTGTTTTTCGCATTAGTTTCAATCTGTGATATTCAAGTCAAACATATTTTTTTGAGTTTGAGACTGATTTGTTGAAGCTCAATAAGTAGGGAATTATTATAGTTTAATCATATCCATAGGGGATATGCATTGTGTAAAGGTAAACTCATAAACTAATTATCTTGAATTTTTTCAAGGAAGACCAAATAATTGCGCCGGTACCTTTTATAATGAGAGCGTAGAATTGGCATCGCTCCGTTTTTGGACGGTGAAATATAAAAAAGAACCTTTACTGCCTAATTAGATGATTGACACATGCCTATTTATTTGAAACAGGAAACAAATTTTTATCTAAATTGTTTCTGTTACCTACCTAAGTTGTATTTATGGATAATAGTAATTATTTGTTTAGCTTCAGAGGGTTTCCTGCCTATTGTGGTCAAATGGGGACAAATTCAGTAAAATTTCTCAGATGGATGAATTTCATTAATTAATATTAATTGTTATTAGATGATTAATACCGTTATTAAAATATCTTATTTTATACAATAAAAGTTAACCTAACTACCACAAGTTAACTTGATCAAAGAACAATGCCCAAAAATTATTTTTCATTTTTTGTAGCGTCTTAAAACGTCAGTTATACCGAAGCAATTCATTTATTTTTTTACGTATTTTAAAATTAATACCTGTGCCCGTATTACCCAGCGTAAAATAATTTTATTAATAAGTGATGAATTGACTATAATAACAATTATGTCAACAATGTCCATTTTCATTCGGGCACTCACTTCGATACATAGCTTGTATCAAGCAAGATATAGGGAGACTTCTGGCCAATATTACACACAGAATTTCGTTATAAATGTTGGTAACAAATGTAATACTGTCAAATTTCCATTTCCGGTTGTCAATCAAAAAAAAGTCAGAATAAAAAATAATGGTAAAAATTACGTTCTCCCCTACTCTATGACTCAATGGTTATAAGAATTCAATCTCAAAATACTTTGGTTCTGGGGTGTGTCTGCTGAAAATTCTTATATATCTAAGCTCAGAAATTAAAGCGGCGATTTTTCGATTTTTTTTTATTTTAAGACGCTAAAGTTGAAAATCAAATAAAACGATGTATGGCAGTTGGGCATTGTTCTTTAAGTAGAATATTGTTCCTATTTAAGAATATTATTATATTAAAACAACAATTTCATACTAATATCTTATATAAAAAATGAGGTAGGTATATCCACATAAACCTATCCTTGGATTCGTCTCTTTCAATCAGTAAACCTTAATGGAGGCCATACACGATCAAGTGTACTTGTCAAGTTTGCAGTTTGACTTGACGCAACATCCAGTAAACTTGATCATGTATGGCCACGGTATAACTATCTGGCCATATAGCTATCTCATGGACACTGGATGCCGCGTCAAGTCAAACTGCAAACTTGACAAGTACACTTGATCGTGTATGGCCTACATATGTAAGTAACATTATGTAAGTTACAGTAACTTATCCCCTAATTGTTCCAGACACAAACGTACCAACGCATCCCATCAGATCGATGGGTTTCCAAAGAACCTTCATGGACACGACGATAGCGCTGCGAGACTTCGAATGCAAGAACTCGTCGAGTAGGGCGCTACGAACCTTGTCCCATGAGGAGCGGGAGTACAAGACTAACGCGAATATACCTACTGGGGGTAAGTTTCATTTTATATTAATACTAGTGGATACCCAGCGTGTTCTACTACACTAAAAAATTTCTCATTACAATGACAGATCAGTGTGTCTAGGAAAAGTGGAAAATCGACTTTACCAATGGACCGAATGTGTCTAAAGCTTTGTTTTAGTGGTCTTAAACCACCTTCGGATTATTGTCTTTCAAATGAAACCATTTTGAGGCATATCGGTTGAATGGTTTCAGAGTCTATAAAAGACATCCACACAAACATTCTTTTGTTTTATATTATATAGATTATCAATACAAAAGTATGTTTGTTTCTTAAGTCTCCACGCCATAATAGCCAATAATTTTCAGCTAGCGCGAATTTACATTACAGAACAAGAGATTTATAAAATGAATAATCCAACACAAAAATAATATTTAAATAACAGAGCTTAAAAAAGAAAAAGTAATTTGAATTCCAATTTCAAAACGCGGTGTTTACCGTTGGAGATAATTGTGTAAATGATACTAAACAACAAACTAATTTCGTTCGTAATTATGTCCTGAATAACTGCAATGTCCCGGCTGTGCTAAGGCCGCTAAGTGTATTAATATCCACGATGATTACCATTGCATCTCACAATCACAGCCTCTAACTGACTGCCGCCTTATTTGCCGACGAGAAGGCCCACGCACTCACTAATCTACTAGAGTGCTGCTAAATATTACTTATACTATTTTACATGCAACAAAAATTTTGTCAGAAAACGTGTTTATTTTATGGATACTTGCCTAACTTAAAAAATACTTAATATTAATACTAACCTACCTATATTTATTACAAAAAAAGATCATTAACTTGAACGGAACTGGTTGCAGAACTGGTCATTTTCTATAACATGAATGAGTTGGTAACCTTCGCTCATATTAGGAACACCAAAGATTTCCATGTCGCGCTAACCACCCAGGTAAAATGACAGAAAAAAATGTGTTAAAAAAATATGTCATTTCTGCGGCGCCTAAAGGCGCGTTGACACGCGTTTACAAGGCAATCCCAGCACAGGTCCATCAGCGCGCGCATTACCTAAGTTATTAGCCGCAACACAATCAGCTGGCTCAGAGCCACCATGCTGCAATTCTACTTTGACTTAGTTAATTTTAATGCTGTAACTGCGACTTTTTTAAATAGAGTAATGTAATTTTATGATGGATAGATAAATTTTAATAAACTTAGTTAAGCCGTCACTACAATCAAATTGAATATAATGTATAGATGTATAATCTATACAAATAAATAAAATTGGAGTGTCTGTTTGTAATATTAAAATAACCGCTTTTTACTAAGTGCATTCACGGTAAATATACCAAAACAACATTTTTTACAATTTTTGTCTGTCTGTCTGTTTGTTTCGGCTAATCTCTGAAATGGCTGGACCGATTTTGACAGGATTTACACTGGCAGATAGCTGATGTAACAAGGAGTAACATAGGCTACTTTTATTTTAGAAAAAAAAATAGATTTAAGAAAAAAAACAATTTTCCAAGTTGCTTAGTATTTTTCAAATTAGTAAAGTTAAGAATCGTACAATCATCGATTCCTTATTACAAGTCATAGATAATTCATAGATACTATAGAGCTATGATGTACTACTATTCGTAGTAAGTTCCGAATATTGTATTAGTAAGCGCAGTGTAAGGCCGTAAACAATACGACGTTGTTATATCGGCTAATAGCGCTGGGTGACGGCATGGCGGCACAATCGGAACATGGCAATTAAGTTCTGATGGTACACCTTACTGGCCTATCGGCAATCGTAGATAAACTTGTAATACATGAGTTGATCGTACCTGTATTGTTACTTACTGAAATGTTCTGAATGTCTGAATGCAGGTATAACATTTTCATTATTATGAGTAGTAGGTACGTATTACCTACTAGTAACTCTTCGCATTTTTCTTTGGAACGCGCTTTAGTACACCCAGTCGAAAAAATGTTTTGAGTTGACGTAAGGTAGGTCCTTATATTTTTTACTTATAAAACTATTTAAATAAATACCACGAGCTTACTACCATATGTAGGTTCATCAGTTGGTTGGTTGCGTGGAGTCACTTGGCTTTCCAATATTAGATCGATATAATACAATGTTTTAAATTCCTAGGGCCGTATTTTGTCGCAAATTATTTGACCTAATAACCTGAATCACAGCTGGATTTTAATGTTATTTTTAATGTTGCCATCGCAAGAGCAGGTAAAATTGA
Source organism: Thymelicus lineola (assembly GCA_963932265.1). NCBI lineage: Eukaryota > Metazoa > Arthropoda > Insecta > Lepidoptera > Hesperiidae > Thymelicus > Thymelicus lineola. The sequence continues at coordinate 10,671,008 of OZ010697.1, forward strand.
CGTTATCCCACTATCTGTATTCCAAAGCGATACTTAACACCTACTAAAAATATACTTGATACTTTTATACCTTCTTAGTATAAAAAAAACACAAGGTACTTAAGTACATTTAGTCCTTAACAGATAGGTCCAGAATGAATCAAATTATGTTCCACCTAAATAGTTCATCTACGTGTAATGTTTGCAACAATGCATACAGTTTATGGTAGCTGGTACAATAGGGCTGTTATATCGGATAATGGTGTGTAGACTGTAGTCTGTAGGGTGAAGGCGCAATCGGAACAACACAATTACAAACTGATGGAACATCTTGCTGCCGCCGCGATCGACATCTATCGGCAATCACTGAGGTATAATACCGTATACGCATATCGGCATAGAAGTAGAGAATAACCACTTTTGTATTGTTATATCGCTTATATCAGTAAAATTGCATTGCGTTTGGTTAAGTCATAAAATAAATTCGTGGTGGAAGAAGTTGAAAAATGTGAATGATACTGGGTATATCAAAATTGAAAAAAATTTAAATGGCTGATTTTTGACGCAATATTTTGTCATCAAAAAATTTTTCTTCTCAAAACCTATCGAGTGGGGTATCATTGAATAGGTATTCAAAAATTATTTAATATTAAGTAGTTTCCTTTCATCATTTTTCATTTTAAGTAACAGTTTAGGATATATAACGATTTAAATTTGTTAAAACAACCATTCTCGCTAATTTGTTAACTCTCATAATGCAATGACAACATTGCGAATATTTTCGTCTAATAAAGAAGTCAATGAATCCTAACTAAAGAGTGTAAAATAAAAAAAATATTACAGCCAATCAAATCTTGTTTGTTTTTTCCTACGCAGCCCTGTAAAATTTAAATAGGTCCCGACTCTTAATCCTTCTATGGTTTAGTTGTTCAGTATAACTTGTAACAACATTCAAAACTACTGGGCTTATTTTTTTCTTTTCAATTTTTTACGCAGTCGGGTTTTTTGTTTTGTTTTTATTTTTTATTTTTTTTAATAAACAATAAATATAATAATATATCTTTGAAGTTATAGGTAATAACATAGAAGTAAACGTATTTTTATTTTGTTTTTATTCCGTGAAAAATATGAACGTGGGCAATTACGAAATAATATTTTCCAAAACTCAAATACAATAACGTTATATTACAGATAGATCGTACTGTGACTCTTATAAACCGCTATGCAAAGTGATGTAAAAACCTCATCATCAGTAATCTCAAGCGGATATCACATTGATAAATCGGGCATAGTTACTGGAAGGTCGTCAACCTGTGGAGAGCCCACGAGAGAAAATAATAACAATAACATCAAATGCGATCCGGAGAAAAAACAGACGGCCGCCGACAGAATGTCATTACGGTGGATGGCCATAGATTTACGAAGCGTAGAGGCATCACTACTTACCACGGTACTTTAAAATCTCCATTATGATGTGACACTTGTGACACGCTGTAATGTCTATATCAAGTTCTTGATTTACACATTAATTTCGTATAGCTATAGAAGAAATATTTTTATAGTTGTTTATAATTTTCTTGTAGAATTATTTTTGAAATTATCAATACTGTTGACGTAAATAGGAGTATTCCTATACGTATACGACTAGCATACTCGTTTCTATTTATACAATAACGATTTCCAGTAATGGAAACAATTGTCACAATCTTAATGCCATTATTGATTTTATAGAAAATCCACCACAAAAGTGTGTTTTTAAAGGCACAGTTTGAAAACTATGCCGAATTGAGGTGTTTCTAAATCAACCTACAAACTACCATGATTAAAAGGTTGTATAATAATTTCACACCTTTATTACTAATTTTACTAAAACACAAATTCACACCTTTCGTAAATGAGTTATTTAAAGAATCAGTTGCACAAAACATTCAATTGAACAAAATATTATATTGCACCTTATTTCCGGTCCAACATTTTCAATTTGATTGATCAATTTTGATGATCAATAATAGCAGGGGCGCGTGATTGGCTACCGCCGCGCTTCGATCGTCTTATTGTGCGACTGTTTCTTCTATTTTACTTTACAATCGACGCTCGGAAGCGGGAGGGATTTGTTAAAAAATGGAAAACTATTGAGCTTTTTCTGTGAACTAGAGCGAGGTGATGACGATACTCGGTTGCATGGACGCGTATCTCTGCGGTTACACTTACTCAAATAAAGTCAATCTTGGTGCGAGCGAGGGTCCGTGTGAAAATTTGATAACGAAACTATCTATAGATCGAAGGGGCTGCATCGAGGGGCAATAGCTGCGGTTTCAATCCGTGTTGTGCTACTGTGGGATGTAATAAGCGGTAATCGGATGTAATCCTGCGATTAGCCGCCTTCGCCGCGTCGCCGCACGCGCCGTGTTTCATCACACACCACTCAAAGTGGTCAGTACTCAATGCTCGATGCTCACTTCACAAACTACTCGCTTGCCTAATGATAGCCTCAGCTCTCATGCCAGATGTAATCAACAAGTACGGTAGCTTTGGATTAGAGTGGATAAAAGTATTGCAACAAAAATTTAAGGTGCATAATCTTTAAGGAGATAATGTTTATGTAATTTCACATACGATAGCTAGTAACAAATAATGATGCAGTGAAATGTTTGTTGATACATTAAAATGTTTCTATAAAAGCTCCTATGTTCACGGTTATAAAAATTTTTGAATTATCAACGGGCAATCACAATAGATTGAGCACGTACTTCCTAAATGTCTTTATTTGGGATGGCTATGTAATTGTATGCCGTAAAAAACATTATAATCGGTCACCATTTGGTTGTTTTATGGGAAAATAAATAAGGATTGGGGTAAAGTATTTTTTTCTGCATAAAAACCGTAAAATAAGATTAAACAGTCATCTGAACTTATAGTATCTTAATCTTTGGTTAATTTTGTCACGTATATAAAAAATAACATATAACATATAATAACATAAAGTATGCTTTCGTGTAGCTTTATTAACCTTTTAGCTCAGGGATTTATCAGAGTTCGATTTATTATCAAGAACTAGAAGCCAATTAAAGTAAAAAAAAGAGTTCATTACTTTTTAACTTTTTATGAGAACAAAGAAAATCTAGTGATTTAAAGCATAGAATTAGCTAAAATAAAAGTCCTCATAAAGTTATAACAAATCTGTAAAAAAAAATTGTTTTTAAAAATCAAACAACTGAGTATTTAACCTCTGCCTATATAAACGTGAAATTCTACAGTAGGCTAATTAAACGAGTAGATACATTAAGTTGATGAAACCGCAGCTAATTGTTGTTATTCGAAAAGTATAATAACTATATTTGTTGTAGATGTTCCACATAAAGTATCTACGTATTTTCATACATTAAAACTCTTCTCTTTAGCGTACACTTAGAAAACAAAAGAGCACTGGTTGAAGACAAGTCGTAGAGAGCATTAAAACTATAAAAACGTATAGGGGGCGTGGCAGTGCGGGTGGAATTAAGCACTGTAGCCACAAACCACAGCTCCTGGTGAGATGAGCTGGCCCATCGGCCATTATCTTCACATCGAACACCGGTATAATTGTTTCTTCCAACCGCTTATGAATGAACTATACCAAACTCTTTTATTCAGGTATAAAAATAATCGATTTTTTTATGAGAGACTGGTGTGGTAACGGAAAAGAATATTATGTATTAATTCCGTGGTGCGATGCCGTAAAAAAATATTGGCCTTATCATTGATAGTCGTATGACTTAGCTAACGTATGTCACAAAAATAAGCCGTAAAGTGAATGCCTCATTACAATCGCTTTATAAACTCAAAATTTCCTACCTTTTAAGACCAAATTGATGCCAGTTTACAGTCTTGTATTGCCTATAATTGATTATGTAGACGTCTACTACCCAGACCTCACCGAAGTACTTTTTGATAAACTAGATCGCCTACTTAATACCTAACTGCATTTGGTTCATTTTCAATCTACGTAAATATGATCATTACACACAGTAAAAAATCTGAAATTTTGCACGTAGGTTCTTTATATAACGTAGATACCTAATACTTTTTGGAAATTCCACCTTTAAAATTTACTGTTAGAAAATCCACCAATTTTGAAGCAAGCCCTACGAAAACCGGTATTTAGCGTGTTGTATAGGAAAATATTTATACGTGTTAGCGTTTTTGGTAAACCAACCCCTAAAGTAGGCAAATAGAAAAATGCGCTGATTTTGAAGCATGATGCCCTACTAAAACCGAAAATTAGCTTTTCCTTTAAAAAATATATTAATGTGTTTTAGCGTTTTTGGAAAATCAATTCCCAATGGAGATTAGTCGGGCTTGAAAGTTTATACGAAAACAAGTTGATTCTGAAACAAGCACTGCGAAATCTGATATGTAGAGTCATGGTTAAAAATAAATAAATATGTTTAAGCGTTTTTCGAATATGTATATACTTTAAAGGAGGAAAAGGTTGAAAGTTTTTTTGAAAATTTGCTGATACGTTATAAGAGAGATGTGCAAAATTTCAGCTTTTAGCTCAAGAAGTTTGTACTGGGTGTGGACGTCAATAAGTCAAGAAATTGACTTATACAAATAAAAAAAATAAAATGTGAGAATTGGTGGGTGCCAAAAAAACTGATGTCGGATACGGTTTTAGCACCCAACAATACGTAAGATTTAGGTTTTTTTTTTATTTTTATAATTTGTTTTTTGTTGGCTTGTAGTTTGCAAATGAGTGATAACAAACAAAAGTTCACTCAACTTAAAAAAAAATCTTAAATACATGAACAGAATAACAAAAAATGAAAATTTTCTATTAAACGCTCGTAAACGTTTTGATAAATAGTATTTTTTACTTATTTATTTATTTGTATTTTTTTTTACAATTTTTGTTAGAATTTGTCACGCAGTTACAATTTATTCATCATTATTTATTCATATTCTAAATCGACCATGAAACCGTCTCGCCATTCCAGTAAACGTGAATAACTAATTCAGTTTAATTCGCGTTTCACCTTTCCCCTGCATCATTAGAATCGGCTACTATTTTCCATTGCACAAACACCAACGAATTTTCTCTCATTCAGCGTAAATTTGTAAGTGTGGAGCCAAATGCGTTAACCGCAAACCAGAGATTTCGAAAGGAAAACTGTGTTAGCTGATCGACTAAGGTTTACTCATACTTTTCTTATTTAAGGGGGTATTTCTAAATATAGTTTTGCACTGAAGTGATATCTCACAATTAATCGCAACTTTCCATATTAGTTTTAATAGTGACGTGTGAGATACTCTAACACTTATAATATAAAATAAACTTTATACGATTAGGTGATGGAAATCTCTGGCCGGGTTAGGTGTTCAATTCAAAGAGCATTACTTCGACGGTGCCATTTTAACGAATCGTGGCGCCATCTTTCGTCAAATAGTAGAAACTTGCTTCAAGAAGCTCTGAAATTAGAGTAGAATTGTACAGAATCTACAATTTGTTGTTTTCAAAGGGGTTCGATGTTGATCTTATCCATCGTTAAATATCTTTAACCATATATCAAATGCTTTCAAAATCATAAGCATGCATGATGCGAGGACAAACGAACAAAAATTCCTATCTTAGCTGTGAATCGAGCCCTACAATATTCACTCAGTTGTAAGTTCAGATTAGGTTGTTCGTGAAAGGTAGTTACGAAGGTACCATTCGTATACAAAAACAAATAGGCATATACTTACCACTTACCACTTACCATCAGGTGGGATCGTTGTCAAGCACTAACTTATTTCATGTAAAAAAATAAAAAAAATACATGCATATTTGGCCTTTCGCATATAATCCATAGGTTCCTCATCACAGCCGGGAGTCGGGCCCAGTACCATTCGTTCCAACCACCTACTGTGCAAGTATTCGTTGGTCAGTTGGCATTCAGCTCATCTCAGTGACTGACGGACAATAGCTAGTTATATTTGGTGTGAAACAGTCCACGTCTGCCGAGCACCAGTCTGCGGTCTGTCTGCTCTTCGCTCGCCATAACAAACCGACGTTAACCTGTGTAACTAAATGTATGGATACGATTATATTCCTTCGGTTAGACTTGTTTCTTAGGATAGGTTCTACCATATAATCGTGGAACAATAAAATAATTTCCTGTTAAGAATGCTTCTGTCCCAGGTGTAGCCAACAATTTGTAGCGTGTTTGCAAAACGCGACATTATTAACATTTGTAAAAAAATATTTAACCATGTTGCTTTGATTTGCGTATGAATTAATAGTGGTTTAAAGTGAACCATGCAAAGGTTATACCTTCTTTATCATTGGTATATTAAACCTTCATCCTGCACTACTGCATTGAAGCAGTTGTTAAAACTCGAACATCTGAACCGGAGCCGTCTAAAAAATAAAGTTTTTACTATCATCCATTTGCGGAATTGCGAACACGCACCTCAAATGGTGGTATTAAAGGAGCGCTACTTCATCTCCAAGGATCAGGTGAGCTCCGTAATGTCTCGCATTTGCGGTCAATGCCGGCAGGATACGCGCTTGTACCGTAATGAGCAACACATAACGAAACCTTACAAATAATTCCACCCACGAAAAAAACACACCGAATCACGTACTCCTATCCTTCGAAGGAAAACGCGTATCAAATAGCACCGTGCACAACCCCTTCTCTTTCCAACCGCTTGGGTGCGAACGAGACGCCAAAATAATAATCGTTCCCGATATTGGCTGATACATATTTGAGGTGTGCAACGGACTCAATACAATCAATTATTGTTCTACGTGTTCCTCGGCTACCTTCTGTCGGTAATATGGGTTTAAATTCGGAAAAAAATATTCTTGTAAATTGTAAACGGTTATTTTCGTTGCTTGCGTTATGAAGATGATTCCAAAGGGTAGTCAGGTATTGTACAGGTCCACATTGATTCGGTTAATTCTGATCTTTGGAAAATATTAGGTGTTCTGTTACTTATGCAGATCGAAAGAGGGCGGGAAACCCATAGGTACCTATTATTCTGTTTGTGGTGCTCCGTCAATAATGAAGAACATGATGATAAATAAATAACAAAGTATTAAAGGTTTATAAGCAGGCAAGTAGTTAGTTTGTTAAGTTAGTAAGTAGTGTTAGTAAGTAATAACTCAACCAGTTGTATCGTAACTTATATGTAATTTTAACCTGTATTGTACGATAACGTGATCTGTTAAATAACAACTTTAAATCAAAACCAGGAAAAGACATTAATATCAGTTCTAAATAGGTAACCCGTGTCCTGCGATGCGGTAATGATTTGATTTTCTTCGTGAAAGAACACGGACGTCGCTTGTCTTGCACACACGTAAGCGAGAAGCTCATTCACATCTCTGCAACACTATCGGTCACTTTCTGAGCTTCAAGAATGTTTCACTCACACGTGTAACTTACGGTTTTAAAAGAATATCAATGTCCTTTTTGCATTTTACAAAATTTTTGAGCTTTTATCGCTAGCTTTAGGAATTAAGGAATTAGGATTTAGAAATTTTCCTTCGGTTTATGTCGTAATTTTCGTTAGTAGAATATGACAGTTGGCTATTATCCACCGTAAGTATCTAATGCTATTCATCGTTACAAGTCAATTGAAAAAGAAATACGAATAATTTTAATAATCCTAATTTTTTTTTTGGAAATTAACCTATTACAAACAAGGCGAGACAACCAAGTTCAGACATTAGGTACAATGTAATGCTTTAAGATCGGCTTCAAAATAACTATGCAATCGTAAAAAAAACTACGATGACCAAAACAATGTTCACACTCAGCCGTTATAAGTAGACTGCTAATAATCTCTAAGCAGTTTACAGTTGCAACCGTATTAAATCTAGAAGGTTCAACACCACTTGACATTCCTGCAAAGTACTCGGTTCTATTGCGCCTATATCGGTACCTATCGAGTACCGAGCGAGGCACGAGATGTGATAGGATAGGTAACGCTAGCCCGCGTATCGTGTACCGCGGATAGTGTTACGCGACCGGCCGGCTGTATCAACGATCGTCAATCGGCCGGATTCATTCCTTGTAACAATACCTTCTGCGGGCTACTGAGTCGGCGGGGCGATGAGCGCAGCGTGGAGCGGGTTGAGATCGTATTGTTACAATTAATCATTGTTTTTTATCTAGTTAAGTAGCGTAAAGCTAGTGTCCTAGATTAACACATAAAAGCAAAAAGCAAAGCAACAACCCATAATTGTCCCACTCGGGCTCGGGGTCTCCTTTCACAATGTGAGGGGAACAGGCCATAGTCTACCACGCTGGCCAAGTGCGGATTGGTAGACTTCACACACCTTTGAGAACATCATGGAGAACTCTCCGGTGTGCAGGTTTCCTCACGATGTTTTCCTTCACCGAAGCAAGTGATAATTAAATTGTAATACGCACATAATTTCACACATGGTTTCGTTTCGAAACCACTCTACCGCGGGCAAAATCGCGAGCTAGTAATTAATATACCATTGAACACTATCAAATACATATATTGAGACCCAAGCGTTAAATTCGTATCCCTACCAACTACAATCAATTCTACGCTAAAATAATTTCATTAACAATTATTATTGCAATATTCGGTGACTATAATTATTAACTTATCGCAAAATTGTATAGGTATTGACACACAAAGATATAACTATATATAATTTCTGTTCAGCATTGCGGTTTCTAGCGATAATGCATAAATAATAATATGTGGTTTATAATGCGGTACATTGGTCAAATAAAAGATAATGGTAGTACAAAGGGAAACTACTTCTGATAGTCTGAAAACAAAAGATACCAAAGGAGGATGCCCATAGCCAGAAAATACTCTCAAAAAATAATGGGGTAATAATGATTTTTGTATAAAAAAATAAACTAAAATATTTGAAGTATTTTATTTATTTAAATATATATATTATATAAATATAATTATATTGAACATAAATAAGAATTATATAAATACACATATACCATTTTATAAGATATATATATATATATATAATATATATAAGCACCAAATATACATATATACATACTTATACTTATAGTTTTTAAAAGGTTGTATTCAAAGAAAACCTCATCCACTAATTGTCTTTTTGAGAAAGTGGTCCTGGAGACTAGCTTCTTAAAAATACCTCTGCTTCTCGCCCTCCTAATGTTCACGGGTAAGGTATTCCAGAGTAGTATAGCCTGAATAGTAAAGAAATAATGGAAAAAGTCACTACTATGTGATGGAAGATGTAGATTCACACATTTCGTGGCCCCGTCTTTAATCTCGGCAACTAACATTACCCGCATTGAGCGTGTCTAAGAATACGGCGCACTGAACTGAACATCATTACCGTTTGCAGACCATAAAGCATATTGGAACTTTTATTGTTTATCAATGGCCCAAACATCTGCGGCAACAACGACGGCAAAACATCATCCCGGCCCCGGGACTACTTCCTTACTAGTAGATACTAGTAAGGAGTTACTAATTCCACCAATTCGTACCAGGAGGCAGCGTGGTGGATTAGGTGTGCTCAAGTGGAGAGAGACCCATGCTCACTAGAGGGACGTTAATGAGTTTATTTACTAATTACAATTTAAGAACAATATCAAAAAAGAAACATTTATAAATCATTCAATGATTCAATCCAATCTTGATTCAAACCAACGACCCGCGTGGCGCAATGGTTACCATGCCGGATCGCCGCGCCAAGGGTCCTGGGTTCGATTCCCAGCGAGGCGGAAATTTGAATGATGAGTTTGAATTACTGTTCTCGGTCTGGGTGTGAATGTCCTTGTCTAGTGTGTTGTCCATGGAACCCACGACACAGGGAATCCTAGTGTGGGGCTATGAGTGTGAGGCGTTATTATTATTATTATTATTATTATAATAAATTGTCGTACGTTCCATTTCGTGCATTGTACCCTGAAATGGAACAGAAACTGAACTCATTATGAAAAATTAAATTATTATACTTGTATGTCACTTCATATTCCAAAATATATGTCCATTGTCCAGCTATGGAATAAAATAGGTTTGTAGTGTACAATATTGTTATTTTTATTCAGTGGAGTAGTTATACCCTTTTAAATCGAACAGAGGCTTCAGCGAGCCCGTCAAGCACAGGATGTATCGAATTACGCCAAGTTACGATGTAAATGATCACCAACAAAAACTTAACAAAACAACGAGAGATCTTGACGAGCGAGGGGTGAGAATATTCTTATGGGAGTTTAATGAGATTTATAAAGCTTCAGTAAAATATGCCGTGTTTTCAATGAAACCTGATTTATTTTTCTGATACGATATCGGATATTGGCGTGTAACTGGCGAGCTCTGAGCGTGATTTATGCACAAAAACTTTTTAAGAAGCTGTATAAAATGTTCGAATTAACTGTGGAGGAAGAAAATAATGAGCCGTCGAATAATAGACCGAAAATAATAAAATGTAGCGCTAACGTAATCTTCTGAAGGAGTCTATTTTGTAACGGTAGATATTCTTCTATAGTTCTATGCAGTTGAATTATAGAAAAGAAACAAATAATAGATCTCTTATTAGATTTCATAGCGTGTGACATCGTGAATCGTAAAACCAAGACAAAACACGAAAATTTTGATCAAACAATCAACCTATCAGAATTCAGAGCTAATAGGCCAAACAATAAGGACGGACCAAATTATTGAGAAAGTAAGTAAAATAAAAAAATGTTTCTCAATACAGTTTTGAATTAATACGCAGTCGCAGTCGTACATTGTATAATTAACTTACAGAAAACTGAAAGAAAATTTCTCAAGCGCCAAAAATTCCTGTAACCCACCCATTCACAAAAAAATATTTCAAAACCCAAACCTAGAAATCCTTTAACAATGAATATAAGCCATCGCGGGTAAATAGACTCCACCGGTGATGTACTTACACGGGTAACGACTGAGGTAGCTAACTAAACTAAACTAAACTAAGCACATTATGTACAGGTACACAGAGCTACGTGTGAAATTTGTGTAACAAGAACAAGCGTGATCAAAGGAGAGTAATTACCGTGCGCTAATCAACGCACTTGATTGGTCGCGACGCGTGTTTGCGTTCGACGCGGTTGCTTGACGAGCTATTGTGAGCCAGCACGAAAAAGCTTGGAATACGTATATCAGAAACTAGCAACCATCCTCGCTTTGCTTCGGTTTTCGTATTGATTTCTAATATTTGTTAAATACAATATAGCCCATGATACTCAGAAACAATAGAGCATCCTATTGGCGAAAGAATTGTTGAAATATGTTAAGATAAGTTATGTTAGGGCTAGTATAATGGTGATGGTTTGTTTTAATCGTATGAAATCTATGTATGTGACACCACAAGCAAAACTACGCAAACTCAAGATCGTCCTGAAAACCAGCGGTCGTAGCTTTACTGCGGACATTGCTGAGTGCAGTCCCTTTTCATACAGTTTCACTGCAAATCAATATTGTCATAGTTTGATAAGTTTATTATTTTTTTTCTTTTGTTTGTTATTGCAATTTTATTATCGAAACAAAAATATTATATTCTATACTAAATCGGTTCAGTAGTTCTTAGTTTATCTTAAACAAATAAAGTTCTCAAATGTGGGTGGTATAAATTAAATCAGCTCTTTAACAATGCGGAATAACATAGCCCTTTTTGTAAAAGGAGTCTATCCCATCTGCAGTATATGGTAAGAGTATATCACTGTGCGTCTGTAGGCGTGGAAAGCGTCTGGAAATCCACTGTTGGACATTCTGCCACCCATAACTTGCACTCCTCCAACTGGTCCTGAGAAACCTGCGAATACCCGTTGTCTTCTTCAAAATGTCAGTCTACCTACCTCGAGCCTCGGAAGTTCCTTTTCCCAAAGCGTTTGGCTTCAACCCATTAATGGCCCACTACTGGGCACGGGTCTCTCCTCTTGAGGAGGCCTAGAGCATACTCCACCACGCTGCTCCAGTACGGATTGGTGGAGGGGTTAGTGGCCAACCCGAGTGTCGGAAGTTCTCAAACCGCCCGAGGGCCTCCAACATGGCTTAACGACTGTTATAATAACGACCGGGACCGACGACTTTACGTGCTCTCCGAAGCACGGAAACGCTCAAGAATTTTTTTTTGCCACTAGCGGTCACCCATCCAACTACCGACCGCGCCCGCTATTGCTTAACTTTGTCGATCGCTTAAGATCGACGCAAGCCGCAGGGCTATGAGCGCTTCTCCCAAAGCGTAGTCGTTACTAAATGACCTTTCTTCCCCAACGATTACCACTTATTGGCGCTATGTGGCCAGCCCATTATCAGTATAGTTGACTAATTTCCTATTCTATAACTCAGATTCCATTCAAAATGTTTTACAAAATGAGGAAGGTAGGTTTTGAATCAGCTTTTTTGTTATTCGTATATTATTAGTACTGATTAGATATATCTTGCAATGCTAATAAGTAAAATAAAATAAAGTGATGAAAACAATATTAAAATAGCCACTTAGCCAGGAAATGTTGTCCCTATATTTTAATATCAGTATAATATAATGAAAAAGCTAATTAATATATAGTTGACTTGCTAATTATAATCGGCCGCTATCAATAAGTGGCATGAAAGAAGGATTTACTGTATCTATTCAAAGAGTAATCGTTCATATTGAGCAAAATACATACTTTTATTACCTACCCGTACTGAGCTAACCATTACTGATAATATAAATATACAGGGTGTCTCGTAATTAGTGGATCAACCGATGATGGCAGATAGCTTGAGGGTTGAGCTATCATATTATGTCAAAAAATTACCTTAGTTAAAGTGTCCCCGTTTTCGAGATATTGACCTTTTTTTAATTTAGAAAATTCGGCACATTTACCCTACTTTTTCCTGTTGAGTCCACAAAATATGAGCAGATATATTTTTTTTTTAGTAACTCTCAGATAGTGCTTTACAATTGTCAGTATGCAATTTAGTTGACATTATCAGGAAACCCAGAGAAAATAGTGTCTATTTTGATATTGTTGTTTTGGATTTTCTTCTACACAAAGTCGCGAGGTGGTTGAAAAATTGTCTGGTAAAATTGATGTTACCTTAATACGGGATTTTTTAAAGATATAGCCATTTTATTGTCAAAGGTCAAAGTATAATAAAACAATGTAGTTGTAGGTACGTAGGTAATCGAACGTATTACGTTACGTATTACGAATTCAACTAAATTCACGCTTCGGTCCCACATAATTGCATACGATTGCTCGAATCAAATTTGTATTATTGTTGCGATCATGGCTTTCGTTCAAGCTTCGTTGTTTTCATTTGCTGCAATTTCGTTAAATAGTACCGTGCGATGTTTTGACAGTTCACCACGCGGAGGGTGTTAATGTGACATTACCGGAGGGGGGGCGCGCGGTAATTATCCCACGTCAACGGCAGGCCTAGCCGGGCTGTCCGTATGGCTACGGCATGGCTACGGCAACTCGCATAACTATGTAAACAGAACCGAAGGATCATGTAAATTTGAAACATTTTCAATATTTCCTTCGGGTATATATTTACACGGATTGGTTGACTTGTAATAAGGTTTCCGAAGTAAATTAAGAGAAAGATTCCCCTGAAAAGGTTCCCTATATTTTTTATAGTTCTTTTTTATTTGTGTTCCAAATCCAGATAATTTTGGAAACTTGCAAAGCTAAAACAACTGTCACAATCAAATTTTGGACCTTAGAATACATTTCCACAGACAAATAATTGATCCTTTTATTATAATTTATAAATAAAGCCTCTAAAAAGCAGGTAACCATCAAATTTGCGTAAAGTTAATAATTAACCATATGTAACTGAAAATTTTACTGATGACGTTAAATGATATTAGGCTAATAAAATACTCGTCAAAAAGCTGCGGTTTTTCGTTTATCGCGAAATGCATTATTTTACATAACAACATTGTACGGGAACCGCAACCCCGAACGCACTGAGCGCTTTTATTTAGACACCTAATTAAATATTTATTAAGTGCATATCTCATTTATACATTAACCCGATTTTAATTTCATGAACGAGCGCACAAAATTAGGAACAGTGAACGGTCGGACCGCAAAATGAAGTGGATTCGTTCGATTCGCGGGCTCTAGTGTGCGGAACTGTGCGGACTATCGACGGTGCTGGAAATCATTATTGGATACACTTTTCATAGTGGTGGTACCAGTTAATACGATATTTCGACTGTGGTCTAATCTAATATACTCGCGCTTACCTAGCGCTAATGACATTGTTACATACAGCGCATTACAGTACTACGTTAAGGCATGATTCCACCAGTGTGCGGCACTGTAATGCACAGTGTACGACATAAATGTTCACGCTGGTCGAGTCACTCGGGCTTACAGTAACAAATTGTGCGCGAACATTTAAAATTGTCACGCACATCTGTATACTTTTGTGCGCGCACACATGTACGCAGTGGACTCGCGTCGACGCGTACACGCTTGTTGTTCACGAACTCAGTCTTGCTTTTATTCTTCGTTTCTTTTTAAGCAAACTAAATAATAAAACACAAGCTGCAGCACAAAGCACTACGTTTTCCTGCCCGTCCATATTTAACATCTGAAGACAGAAAACTCTTCTCAGTGAACATGTTTGTGCACAAGTGTGCCACACTGTGCGTTTACAAAAGTTACGCACAGCCTTGCCGGTGGAGACAGCAGCTAAACAAGATACTAGCTTAAAGTGCAATGCTGGAGTTTTGCACAAAATGTTTGTAAACAAATGTGCTGCACACTATTTTGGTGGAATCGTACCCTTACGTAGAAAGCGAGGCAATCGTAAAGGCATGATTCCACCAGTGTGCGGCACTGTAATGCACAGTGTACGACACAAATGTTCACGCTGGTCGAGTCACTCGGGCATACAGTAACAAATTGTGCGCGAACATTTAAAATTGTCACGCACATCTGTATACTTTTGTGAGCGCACACATGTACGCAGTGGACTCGCGTCGACGCGTACACGCTTGTTGTTCACGAACTCAGTCTTGCTTTTATTCTTCGTTTCTTTTTAAGCAAACTAAATAATAAAACACAAGCTGCAGCACAAAGCACTACGTTTTCCTGCCCGTCCATATTTAACATCTGAAGACAGAAAACTCTTCTCAGTGAACATGTTTGTGCACAAGTGTGGCACACTGTGCGTTTACAAAAGTTACGCACAGCCTTGCCGGTGGAGACAGCAGCTAAACGCGATACTAGCTTAAAGTGCAATGCTGGAGTTTTGCACAAAATGTTTGTAAACAAATGTGCTGCACACTATTTTGGTGGAATCGTGCCCTTACAAATCCGAGTTCATGATAATGAAGAGTCAAGAGTGTGCTTTCCCTGCTTAATATTCGTTGTAAGTATATTTCATAATATGATCAGAATCTGTGGGCATTCGAATAAAGGTATTGCTGTTGACAGGTAGTCAGTAGGTAGCTATAGCTAATCAATATCAGTTTTTCTTATAACTAAGTACTTACATCTTGAATAAGGTTAAGCTAAGAACTAAAAAAAGGTTAAGGTTAAAAACATACAATATTTTATTCCCCATATTCGTCCTATCGTAAAAATATTACAGTTAGCCAAACAACAAACGTTCTTAATGGTAGGTAAATGGTCACCATCAGTGATCATTTATAATGCAAACGAAATTGCAGACACCTACTATTTTTAAAATATGCATACAACTACGAACAATTATTTGAACCCGGATCATATTATACATATAGTACAAGTAGCGCACTACGTAACCACGCGACCTATGACTAAAAAACCAGCCTTGCGTAAGGTGCTTAGTAAAACCCCTTAAAAAGCTATTAATAGAATCAATTTGGAGTATCGAGGCCGTTAACTTATAGAAGACGGACCTATATGTTATGCAAATATAATAAAATGATGCCAAGGTAATATCAGTTAAAATACTCAATTATTATATTTTAGGGGTCCGTAGATTTGAATAGAAGTATTATAATTAACCTAGAATGGATGATTCTGTACAAAGTATTTTTTCCCAAACTTACTATCGAACAGACGGATTATCTGATGATTAATCACCACCGTGAACTTCGTAGATACGTTACCGCCTAATGGAGGCCATACACGATCATTATGTACTTGATCAAGTCTGCAGTTTGACTGGTCAAATTTGCAGTTTGACTTGACGTGCCATCCAGTTTGCATGAGATATATGTATATACGAGTATGGCCAAATAGCTTACCGTGGCCATACACGATCAAATATACTGGATGCCGCGTCAAGTCCACTTGACGTTTGATCAAGTACACATGATCGTGATGGCCTCCATAAGGGTCTTCACACGTTTGGCATGTCTTCGGCAATAAGATCGACAACCACGTAGCTTAGCCCTAGTAGGTACCTAAAGACCCTAATAAGAAAACGATAAATTTGATTTTATTTACATTTGCGACATTACATCGAAAGATCTTGTAAACATTTGAACGTAAATTTTCGAATGTGCAGCAAGTAAACAAGATTGTAAAAACTAGGATTATTTCGTCACGCAACACTGGGTACCATCGGAATAATACGGGGCTACAGACCAGCGACCTTCAATGGAAGAGACATGGCCTCGGCCAGAGTTCAGCAGGGACCACGAGCAAGGGAAGTTGACTTAAACTTAATGATGGACATGTGTCTCAAGTTCAAATCGAATTTATCAAAAAGGGTACCGTTATAAAAGACACCGTTTATTCCCCACTTCTTAATGAAATGAATACTATATAAAATACAATAATATAATAAATACATATTACATTTTAGAAAATAGTAGGAAGATGAAATTAATACGAAATATAAGTATGTAGTTCACCGAAAAACTGGCTAAATAATTTATTGACTCTACGTAAAATGAACAATTTTCGCAATAATATTTTAAGTTTTTATAAAATTTACGACACGGAACTCCCTATTCACGTGCCCGATGGGAACTTGACCGGTTTTTTATATCAGTATCAAACCTGCAGGAAAAAAAATATCGAATCGCTCTTGTAGAGCGTAAGAACCTCTGCACACGTCGTATTTTTACGCCGCCGAAAACGCACGTATACGCGCTGCAAACGCGATCGAACGCAGAAAACTCCGCACACGTACACATTGACACACGTACACACGTACATTTTGAACGCGCCGTAAAATCGTGTACGTTGCCCCGGCAAGATTATTGCCTAATTTCATCATTCATATTTAGACAGACAAAATTAGTTCCAGCTCCTGTAATTATAAAAATTTGTTATATAAATATATAAATCTATAGGGGTTTCGTTTTGACTACGGAACTTTAAAAAAGTTTAATACATTGCACCTGATCATTTGAGATGATAATAACCAGGATAAATTATTTTTATTCAACAATCTGCTTTTTTGTCATCTATAGCACGTTAACGCGCGTATTTGATACGCGCGTCGTCGGCGCTGTAAAAATACGTCGTGTGAAGGGGCTCTAAAACCGTATAAGGCTTCTATGTTTATTGTAAGGTTTACGCACCGCGTGCAAAAAGGGGTGATCAGTATATTTTGAGATTTTGTGTGTTACTTAAATAATATAAACACATATGTATATCTGTCTGTGTCGCAAATGGCATGGACATTGGCTTACAAAATACAAAACCCAGGAACAAACATATTTTATTTTATTTTTGTGAAATTGTGATTCGTGGTAGACTAAAGATTCGCCTGATTTCCATATCTCTCACTTAAATATCGAACCTGAGAACTTTCCTTTCAGACAAGCCTACTAACTTCATACATACATATTAATCATTATTGATTAATCAATCATTGTAAAAATAAAGTATTTTGAATTGATACCAATTTGGTTTTTGATCAAACATTTCGCTTTGTTTGATCAAATCACAACAAGTTAGTTCAAGGATAAAGTTATGATTGCGTGACAATGTCATTATTTTGACCAGTATTTAAACTGTTTCCTTAAAAAAACATGCATAATATGAATACTGAATATGTCTAGCAGTACCCCGTTTCACTTCAGGAAAATAGTTAGGTTCAGGAAAATAGTTAGGTTCAGGAAAATAGGTAGGTTCAGGAAAATAGGTTCAGGAAAATAGGTAGGTATGGTATGTCAAGCCGCACCTGAAACATTATTAATGAAAGTTTTTATCAGGTGTTTTATGTTTTTTTAGGTTTCTCTCTGGATACTCAACTCGCAAACTATTGGTACTTAAAAGGATTATGTGATGATAAATAACTATACCAAAAGAGATAAAAATACAAAGAAAGATCATTAAAGATAGTATTAATAATAGAAAAATATTATCTTCTAGTAGTACTATGGAAATTACCATCGAAGGATTTTCCACAAACAGATATTTTTAAGTAGAAACTTTAAACACTCAATCGTCATAGTTGGACTTATATGACGATAGATTAAAACTCGGGAAAAACCAGTATATCAATTACGTCACTAACGCACCGCGGTAAATGGAACAGTTGAACTATTAATAGCTTAAATATTTATTTTAATTAATATCTTTCACTACAAATACGGTATGGCGTTTTCATTTAATTTTGATTAAAATTTAAAAATGTAATGTTGCCTAAATAGCTGGCAAATAAACAACTTAGACAAGCTTCTGATACTACATGTCACCTTCGCCTGCACAATACAAGTCTATTTATACTTAGTTATTACCTACAGTGTAGACATGTTTTTACCAGTCAACCATCAAGCGATTTGGACCATACATTATGGTAGTCAGTCATTTCCACTCTTAAAAAGACCTTACGCCAGAGACAGGCCCCATGGAGCCTTGTATAAGAGCCCAGTCAAAAATATTGTTATGGGAATAGTCTAGCTAAGCAGTGGTCTTGCCATTGCACACATATATTTTCAATCATAATTCCATTAATTCAAACAAATTCAGATCACAGTATCAGTATCACAGTATCGCTCATGCAGTCTGCTATTAGCCTAAGAAAATCTACAACAAATAAATTAACCGTCACGATATAGGTACCTAATAGTATGGATATGTTAACAATATTTGCATAACATTATTATCATGTCGGGTAATGTAATGCAAATTAATTCAAACTATTTATAGATGGTACGGTAAAACATAATAAACCTATTATTTTTATAAAATTATATTACAAACATTCTACCTATATTGTGCAATGCTCATATTGCATTTCGACGCTTGAAAGGAAAAATTGACTAAGCGACATTGAGCTAACTTTACAGGAGAGTAGTTTAAAGTTGGAATTTTTAGAAAAAAATCATATACTTTTTTGTAATTCTCCTACCGACGTTATGCTTACTGTTTATTAAATTGCTCTCATGTAAAGTTAGCTCAATGTCGTAGTCAATTTTTCCTTTCAAGCGTTGATTTATATGCTACAGGCGAATACTCATCAGCTATTGTGATGCCCCAACTCGAATATGGTCGCTGCGTTAAGTGCGAATGCAGTCATTGAGGGAGCACCTTTAATCTTTCACAATGTCTTCCTGAACAGTTACTACAAATTGTTTACGTTAGAACTAGTAACTTTATCATGATGTCATTAATAATGTTGTTTATCTTCTCACTATACTCAGTGGGATTTCCCTTAATCTTGTTTTCAAACAGTTAAATCAATTATACAACAATAGATCAATTTGATCGAAGTGGAGTAGCGTGGTGGAGTATGCTCTAGGCCTCCTCGATAGGAGAGACCCGTGCCTAGTAATGGGCCATTAATGGGATGAAGCCAAGATCAATTTAACAATACGAGTTTTCTCCGAGTGGGCCCACTTAAGATATCCGTCAATTTTATATCTTACGCCGCAAACACAAATGTAAGTCATTTTCGTATTTACGTGAATAACTTTCAGAATTTTATATTAGTATGAAGACAATGATTACAATATGCTTGCGCCCCAACTCAGAGTCACTAACTGTTACTTAAATCGCTCTTTAGTACAGAATTTGTATTGTGATTCTTTACTAAGGAGCGATTTAAGTAACCGTTAGTGACTCTGAGTTGGGGCGTTACTCGCGTCATAGACATTATCTCGACATTCGATAAATCTCGAAAAAAAATGGCGAATATTTACAGAAAGCTAATTTTTCTACTGTTATACTGTTAAATAGATGCTGTTGAAATTTTTCGGAGAGTTTTAAGATTTTACAAATTATGTCTATGTCTAAGTTCGTCAATGCCAGGATTGCTGGTTTTTAAAATTAATTAGAAAATACGAAGTGCTTAATTATTTAATACATAAAATCTTGCTTAAAAACCATGTTAATATTCCTAGAATATTACTGAAACTGTTTGAGTAACCTTGAGAAAATGAGGAAAAGTTTAATTCAGGGGGCTCTTCACCCATCCATAAAATGGGACCTCTCTCTAGTAGTAGCAGATGACCCAGGGGCTAATGGCTCTTACTGGCCAAATAACCAAGCCATACTTTTTGACCAAGATTAGATTAGAGTAGAGGTCTGCAGAGAGCTTGGGGGCTTAGCTCTTAGTGAGATCTCAAACCTTTTAACAGTAAAAGCGTTATAAGCGTGTGATTTCACTGACTCATGAGTCTTTCATAATATAATCTTATGAGTAATTTCTTGAATGATTCGTTTTCTAGCAGGTACTAAATCATTTAGATAATTTCATCCTGGTATACGACCCCAATACCTAACCTATTTACAAGTTTAGTCTTGCCCTAGTCTTCAATATAATTCATTAAAATAACAGTAGGTACCTAACTTTTAATTCATCACAATGGTGACGATGTAGTCACTGAATAAGAGGAACCTATTGTTTTCCTGTTAAAACAAATTTAACCATAACAATTAATGAAACATCTACGTCAGGGTAACTGTATACGTGTCTCAAGTCGCGTGCTCCCCGAATATACATACAAAGCTGAATGATACTACTAAAAGAATTAGCATAATGATTTCTTTTATCAAGTGTGAGTCAACGGTGCACGCCTGCAATACGTAAACGGATCATGCGTACTTGCACAGCCACAATGATTTGTGGCATTTAATATAAACAAATAAATTGAAAGCTTTATTCCCACTCAAATTTTGTTAAAAGTGATGCAAACATGTGCGTTAGTTGGCTTCAACCCATTAATGGTCCACTACTAGTCACGGGTCTCTCCTCTGGAGGAGGCCTAGAGCATACTCCACCACGCTGCTCCAGTGCGGAATTGTGGAGGGGTTAGTGGCCAACCCGAGGGCCTCCGACATGGCTTAACGACTGTTATCTTACGATAACAACCGGGACCGACGGCTTTACGTGCCCTCCGAAGCACGGAAACGCTCAAGAATTGTTGCTACTAGCGGTCACCCATCCAACTACCGACCACGCCCGCTGTTGCTTAAGTTTGTCGATCACTTAGGATCGACGCAACCCGCCGGCTATGTGCGTTAATTAGTATACATTTAACCGCACATTTTAGGATTCCGAAATGAAATCGGAACCCTTATAATAGTTTCGTTACATATGTCCGTCCGTCCGTCCGTCCGTCAGTCTGTCCGTCTGTCAGTCTGTCCGAAGCAGTGTGCCGAGACCCTTAGTGCTAGAAAGCTGTTATTTGGGATGGGTATATATATTTATTAAAACTCCAGAATCTTACAATAAAATATTTAAAAACATTTTTTTTCAAGGTACCTCCGCTACAGGTAACTTGAAGATGAATTTTTCATTCGTCATTCGTAAAAAATATTATGGGTCTTCTAAGACCATTTTTGGAATTAGGAGTCCGTTTGCGAAATTGCTTACCTCAAAGCAACTGATCCCCAACGACCCCAACCAAGGGATCGCGTTAACCCGAAGGCTATGGCGAATTACATACCTATTATAGTAGGTATACCAAACTGAATCGTAATCTGATTACTAGTGTTATTCGCACAATATTGATAATAAAATATGAAAAAGCAAATATAATACATATTGTACCATTACCACGAGAGACCATAAAGCTTACTGCAGCTGTGGTTAAACACCGGAAAAATTAAATTCAACATAATATTAAGAACAATCCAGTCGTAATCACAAACCAATGACCATTTGCGAATATCATAACATTTTGCGTCTGCAGTGCGAAATGGGAGGGCATCGATGCGGAAATTTGGCAATGTAGCTGCCCGACGCAGCCCTACCCACGAGTACCTCCTTCACATTATTGCGCAACAATTTCTAATGTTCCGACCTTGCTAATTTTATTACCTTTTACACGTGTTCGCCCCTATTGGTCCACGTCAACCAACCCTTTTTGTAAATTAATTCTAGCAATTTTCTTATTGGTCGTTCTTGCCGACACTGTATGTATATAAGCCGTGTATTTTTACAAATAAAATTATTCCTCTGATAACCAGCAGAAGAGTATCATTAGTACAACATTACTACACTACTAAATTGGTGACCCTCCGAAGAACATTCTCCTCTGAAGAAACTCTGTCCGAAGAATCTCTGAAACGGAAGAATCCCTGCTGGAAGAACTTACGCCGGTGACTCTCAAGCAAGTCACCCGACACGAGGAATCCCTGCTCGACGAATCCCTCGTCGAATCACTGCGAGCGACACCCTGCTGATCCGTCCCTGCTGAAGAAGCGTTTCACACTAGGCCTACCTACCTACCGCAACCTGTCGTCAATCCATCGTCATGGAGAAACACGCACAGCACGCCGAAGCCACTTCCCAGCCACAGACCCAATCAGCAAGTCCACAGCCGCAGCAACCCGAAATCGCTGGAATAGCTCTTTCCATGCGTATCCCGCCATTCTGGAGAGACAAGCCACGTCTATGGTTCATTACTTTTGAGGCAGCGACCAGCGAACTCAAAAAAGGACAAAACCAACTCGCCCAGATGGTTATTGCACAGCTGGAGAAACAAGATATTGAGCAGATATCAGACCTGCTATACGACCCGCCAGCTACAGAACAATACATCACATTAAAAAATCGACTCATATCGGCTTACGAGGAATCGGACAACCGCCAACTTCAAAAATTACTATCAGAAGTCGAGTTAGGTGACCAAAAGCCTACGCAACTCCTTCGACGAATGCGAAGCCTGGCTCGAGAAAAAGTTCCAGATTCAACTCTCCGACTCATGTGGTCAAACCATTTGCCGCCACACGTCCGTTCAGTTCTTACCGTCAGCGAATCATTCTCCACGAAAACATCGCTCGACGAACAACCACTTCTCGCCGACAAAATGATGGAGAACACGAGTAATCACATCGCAGCCGTCGATTCATCAAAAAATTCTGAAACGCAATTTCTAATCGAAGAAATCCGAAAACTTTCAATTGAAGTTGCCGCTATCAAGAATTCACAGAATGCATTCCATTCATTCAAAAGTTACGACTCGTCACAAAATGGTATTACGCCGCACGCGTACAATAATAATAGTCGAAGACCATTCGCCCGCCAAAACCGACATCGATCTACGAGTCGCGATACGTCGATATCTACGCGCCAGCGAAGCGAGTCAAGATCAACCTACTGTTATTATCATCGCCGTTTTGATTCAGAAGCCCGAAAATGTACGAAGCCATGTACTTATAAGCAAGAAAGTACCAAATCGGAAAACTGAAACATACGTTAGCCGCGGCGGATCCTAGCGTATCAGACATTAATTACCGCCTATTTATTACCGATAAGAAAAACAACATGACGTTTTTAATCGACACAGGAGCCAATATATCGGTTATACCTCCGTACAAAGGTCAACAACAAAGCCCTTTAAAATTTCAACTTTACGCGGCGAATAACACAGTCATACCTACTTACGGAGAAAAAACCTTGGAACTCGATTTTAACTTACGTCGACCATTCAAATGGAAATTCATCGTAGCGAAAGTAAGCAAACCTATTATTGGAGCCGATTTCCTACGACATCACCAACTCATCGTTGACTTGAAGAATCAAAAATTAATAGATGGTATTACCAACTTATCATCGCAGTCATACGTCAAAGCATCAAACATACCTACTATCCGAAGCGTCCATATTCAAGATAAATACCACAACATTTTATCGGAATTCCCCGGTACTACAAGAATTTCATCAATGAAACTTACATCCATTCATAACGTCGAACACTATATTGAAACTACGGGAGCCCCACTGCATTGTCGTGCACGCCCAATCGCCCCACATCGATATGAAATAGTGCGAAAAGAATTCGAGAATATGATTGAACAAGGTATTTGCCGTCCAAGCAAAAGTCCTTGGTCATCACCACTTCATATCGTACCCAAAAAGAACGGTGACATCAGAGTTTGCGGTGATTACAGAAGATTAAACGCAATCACAACGCCTGACAGATACCCAATACCACGTATCAAAGATTTCACGTATCAACTGTCACAGAAAAATATCTTTTCAACCATCGATCTCAACCGAGCATATCAACAGATCAATATTCGCGAAGAAGATATACAGAAGACCGCTATCATCACTCCGATGGGACTATTCGAATTTCCCAAGATGCCACCTGGATTACGGAATGCAGCTCAAACGTTTCAACGTTTTATTCACGAAGTTTTACAAGGCCTGGATTTCGTGTACGCATTCATTGACGATCTTCTAATCGCAAGTTCCGACGAAAAAACGCACGAACAACATTTACGTACCGTGTTACGTCGACTGGAAGATAATGGAATCACCATTAATCCATCAAAATGCGCATTTGGACAACCTGAAGTGAAGTTTTTGGGTTACTCTGTCAACAGCCAAGGAATCAAACCGCCTGTTGAAAAGGTTTTGGCAATAACACAGTTCCCGAAACCGCAAACGATCGAAGATCTTAGGCGATTCCTTGGAGTTATCAATTTCTACCGTGACCACAT
Organism: Thymelicus lineola; assembly: GCA_963932265.1. NCBI lineage: Eukaryota > Metazoa > Arthropoda > Insecta > Lepidoptera > Hesperiidae > Thymelicus > Thymelicus lineola. The sequence goes on from OZ010697.1 coordinate 10,695,811, forward strand.
TCCAAAGGCCGCCGAACTTCAAGCCCCACTCCATGCCTACCTCCACAATTCAAAGAAGCGTGATAAAACTATGATTCAATGGACCGAAGACTCAACTAAGTCATTTGAAGCGTGTAAAACTGCTATTTCAAACGCTACTTTACTCGCCCATCCATCGCATCACGCAAAGCTCGCTATTTTCACCGACGCATCTGACCTATCCGCTGGAGCCGTTTTACAACAATACATAGATGACAAATGGCAACCACTGGGATATTTTTCGAAAAAATTTTCAAGCACGCAGCGAAACTATAGTACATTCGATCGAGAACTACTCGCCATCTACATGTCTATAAAGCATTTTCGAAAAACTTTTGAAGGACGAAGCCTGATCATCTACACTGATCACAAACCGATAACTTACGTACTTCGAAAACCTCCTTCAACGTCAGAGACACCGCGCCGAGCAAGACAACTAATCTTCATTAGCGAATTTACAACGGATATTCGACACGTCAGCGGAAAAGATAACGTTGTTGCCGACGCATTAAGCCGCATACCTATAGAGAGTATCACATGCCCTACCGCTATTGATTTCGAGAAGATCGCCGAAGCTCAACAGGAAGAGAAAAGTACCATAGAGCAACTTTCGAAACAGAGTAATCTATCGCTCAAACTAGTTACTCTACCACATTCGCAAAAATCTATCTATTGCGAGACATCAACATCATTCATTCGACCATACCTACCAGAGAAGTACCGACAACTCGTTTTCAACGCGCTACATAATGTCAGCCACCCTGGTATACGAACTACTCGAAGACTGATAACACAAAAATATTTTTGGCCGTCAATGAATACTGATGTCGCAACGTGGGCAAAACAGTGTATTCCATGTCAACAATGTAAAGTACAGCGCCATACAACAAGCAACATTACATCGTTTCCATCAGCTGATCGTTTTCAACACGTCCACATCGACGTAGTTGGACCGCTTCCATCATCACCCGAAGGCTACAGATACCTGGTTACAATGATCGACCAAGCAACCAGATGGCCTGAAGCGATACCTACAGACGACACATCAGCCGAATCAATCGCCAAAATATTTTACGAGCATGGATTACACGTTTTGGTTCACCGAAGTTAATAACAACCGATCAAGGACGAAACTTTGAAAGTCGCCTTTTCAACAAGTTACTGAACATCATGGGAACTCAAAGAATACGTACAAGTCCGTATCACCCTCAGTCAAACGGTATGGTAGAAAGATGGCACCGAAGTTTGAAAACCGCACTGAAAACTCGTCTATCAGAACGTACTAAGTGGATAAACGAATTACCTACAGTACTCATGGGTTTACGTGCAATACCTCGTTCAGACTCAGGTATTAGCGCAGCAGAACTTATCTACGGTTACAATTTACGTTTACCATCCGATTTCTTCACTGCAAGTATAGATGAGGAACAAAATCTCGACTACGATTACGTCACACAGCTACGTAATACTATAAACTCGATGAAACCATCTATACCTACAACTTCACACAGTAACAAGAAACCGATTTTCATTCATAAGGATTTACAAACCTGCGAGCAAGTTTTTATAAGGATTGACGCCGTAAAAACTCCTTTAATGCCTACGTACGAAGGTCCATACAAAGTATTAGAGCGGAATAGCAAAACTTTTAAAATTTTGTTGCCCGAGAGACGATCTGCAGTTATTTCGATCGACCGTCTCAAGCCTGCCTACACAATCAGTACTCCAGAGAACTCAACACCTGAAGCAATCAATCAAGATACCTCAGCTACATCACCACAGTCACTAGCGAAAACCAACGATGGAACCACAAGTACCTACGCAAGCTACAGTACTTCGTCAAGCCCAGTTCAGTCATCAATTCTGAAGACCACTAGATTTGGACGCACCAGCAAGCTTCCGGTACGCTTTCGCTAGGGGGAGAGTCATGTAGCTGCCCGACGCAGCCCTACCCACGAGTACCTCCTTCACATTATTGCGCAACAATTTCTAATGTTCCGACCTTGCTAATTTTATTACCTTTTACACGTGTTCGCCCCTATTGGTCCACGTCAACCAACCCTTTTTGTAAATTAATTCTAGCAATTTTCTTATTGGTCGTTCTTGCCGACACTGTATGTATATAAGCCGTGTATTTTTACAAATAAAATTATTCCTCTGATAACCAGCAGAAGAGTATCATTAGTACAACATTACTACACTACTAAAGCAAATTCTCGAAACGCTTGTTATTTTGTGGCATATAAATTTTTTTTAGAAAATCTGTGGTACTTAACGTTTTCCAATTTTTCTTTTTATACATAACTACCCCATTTTATAGGATAGACAGCCGATTACAAGATCTTAGCGAAAAGTTGTAACAATTTTCACTACAATGGAATTCATAAAATAGGTACTTACCTATTATTTTGAAAGTTTTAAAATTGACTTTGATGTTCTCTTACAATTTTGATTTTTACAGGGAATTATAATTACCTACCAATAGTTTAACTTCTATTTTCCCGAGCAGGAATTGTACGAAGATTTAACTACACTGATTATTGAGAATGAGAACATCGAGCCATATAAATTAACTACTAAACATTTACTAGTATTTACAATTTATATGATTCCATTGTCCTAGTGTTATAACTTGCCTTGACTGTGACTGTTTAGTTGATGTCAAAATGTTATTGTATTCGTAATTTTGGCGCTTAGTATAATGTGACCCAACTTTCGTAGTGACACTTACCAGTATGAGGTGTGTGATTCACCAGACAATCCCACCCGAGTTCCGTACGTGTGACCTCCATTATAAATTATAATCGAACTAATACCACTAGTCACAGTGTTAGCGAACAAGCGAAGAATCAGTTTGCGCCTTGCAGGAAAAAATTACCTAAGTAACTAGGTATGCTATGTTATACTTACTTACGTTAAATAGAAAGTAATTAATAATACTTCCTTAACTATAGTTTTTACGTTAACTAGAGAGCACTAAAGTTGTTTCCTTAGTTTTTTATCCGTTACTTTTGATATTAAATAACTTGAATTATATCACTACCTCATATCTCAATGTGCGAAAGACCCATTCATTTGCTTTATATGTACGACAAAGCAGCTCTTGTATTTGCACAAGTGATTCTGCTTATCTATCAATTTGATATGTTCATTTAAAATATAAACTTTGATTTTAGCAAAGTTTTCGCATTTTTGGCAATTTTAGCATCGTACTAATACCGACTCGTATAAAATCCACATAGTATATTTGTAACTTCAGATATTCCGAAGTTTTTAAAACACCTTAAGCGAAAATATCGCTCGGTCACTAGTATCTACCAATAGGACTTAATAACCCTTGCCGTTGACAATGAATGGTGCAATGATCAATTAACAATAATATGGTACTTGATATATGTATACTGTTGACGTCCTGAGAGTCGTGAGGAACGTGATGAAAAACAAGTAGAAAGCCATGGATTTTGATTAAAGTATTATCTCTATATTGCTATTAAAACAAAGAGAAAAAAAAATAAGCCAATTACGTGTAAAGAGAACTATGAAGGCATAGATAATTAAAGATTATAATTACCGACCCAAAAGCATGTAGGTTTGTAAATAAAGTAAATAGGTTTGTGGTTAAACAATGTACCCACAGATAAATATTGGTGGCGCAGAGGAAAGAATCTGAATGGTTCAAAGATAAATGAATTGCGGTTGAATTTTGACTACTAGTCAACAAGGAGCATACAATCGCTTTCTTAGTCCAATGTCTATGTTCAGTAATAATATCATGCAATTAAAGCTTTTTTATGACGTTTAGTAGATAGTTGACTTTTAACTTTGATATTTAAGACCGCGACTTGCTCTGCATAAAAGTTATTTCTAGATCTCACAACATTTCAACTTGGGTTTCACGTTATTATAAATAGAATTTAGAAACTATTGAGTTTTTTACCGCTATTTTTGGAAATTTGCTAAAGCGATACTCCCAGTACTTTGTCGGATTTTGAGCCACAAATGATTTGTGATAAAAGAACAGTTTAATAAACGGACTTATTTTATTATATTCCAGAAAGCAGCGGCAATATCCTCGGAGCCAGTGAATGGAACACCGGCTATCCGTCGACAGGGCCCGTCTACTCCGCCTACCCTCCGCTTCAGCCACCTTACTACAAGCCAGACCCCATACACCTACCTCCAGGTATATTATAACCCATAAATCAATAAAGGGGCCGTTCAAATATTACGTAAGCAGACTTATTACAATTATTTACCCCCCCATCCCCCTTGTCAGCAAAAGTAAGCAAAACAAAGACCCCCCCCCCCACCCTCCATCCATCCATCCATCCATCCATCCATCCATCAGCCCTTGGAGGTCCCCTGCTGGACATAGTGCTTACGTAATACTTGAACGGCCCCAAAATCAATACATACATACATTACAGACATTACATTAAAGACACTACAAGCAGCAAGGTCTCTATAGAAAAATCTGTGTCTAATAAATCGATACCTCCTATGTAAATTGTTGTAACCCACAAATGGGGTGGCCGAACGGATTATTAAACTTCTAGATTACAGGTACCTACCTAGTAGCTATTCTGTGAACGTCCGATGAACGGGCCGTCCAATCTGACGACCTGCTTGGCGCGATTGTTACCATGCCGGATCGCCGCGCCAAAGGTCATGGGTTTGATTCCCAACGAGGCAGAAAGAATAATGAGTTTGAATTTCTGTTCTCGGTCTGGGTGTAAGTATTCTTGTCTCTGTGTGTTGTCCATGGCACCCACGAAACAGGGAATCCTAGTGTGGGGCTATGAGTGTCCTGTGTAAAGCGGTATAATAATCTTCTACATAATATTTAAGTGTAACCATCGCGCCAAGCAGGTCGTCAGCTTGGACGTCCAGTTCATCGGATGCTCACAGAATGGTTACCTGTAACCTAGAAGTTTGACAATTATTTTGGCCACCTCTTTACCGATGCGCACTACAAGAGTTGTGACACAACTCTAACACGAAGAGAGAGACGATATGACGCGGCAATAATTTTAAATGACGCCATTTATACAAATTAAATCCATAGGATTAGAGTCTAGGGACCTATAGTACTTACAAAAGTATGTCACAGATACGAACTTTGGTAATGATGAAAAAAGCTTGACTTGATTGAAGCAACGCAAAAGTATGATTCACAAACAAAGTGAATGTTTTTGATGTGATTCATTTATAGAGAACTACTGTCGTAACCTCTGTCGCGTATTCCCCCGTGTGTGTTAACATCGACGCTAAACGTTTAATATACTATGCAAATACAAGTACTTACTGGGTTTCATCTATATCAACAAGGTTTTTTCCATATAACTATTGATGTATCCACAAATAAATCGAGTGTATGTTAATGTACCTACCTAATATAATATATTTCATAATTGGGATGTTGACACTAATTATAAATTAATATAAATTTATGTCTAAAATATTACTGGTATCATTTAAAGGCCTAAAATATGATTCTTTTATTGAAATCAATCACAATAAATTAAATATCATTAATTTAAAATGTTAAAAATTGTACTCACTGTCACGTGACCTCAAACGCCATTTTGAGAATATGACGTCATTGGAACAATTTTATATGGAAATTCAACAAACTTAGTAGACAGATAGTATTGAATATCGTTTAGTGACGTCACATGACGTTTTTGGTGGGAAATTTAATAATGATTTTTATTTATCAATTTTTGTTTTTAAATTGAAGATTATTATTTTTATAATATTTTTTTCGTGAATATTGAGGTTCTATCTATAAAATAAAATTGAATCCTAAAATTAGTCAACATCCCTATTGGAATTTCCTCTGCTTTTTGCTCAAGTTTTGTACCCATACATTACAGTAGTGTAATCATATATTATATTTTGTTTTCAGTTCTTCCTGAAATCCAGCTAGGACACACCGATTACAGTCCCTTTCAACCTGAGGTCGGCGGCTTCGTGAAAAGCAGTCCTAGCGGAGCGAGCGCCGGTCTCACGGACCTCAACGCGCCCGCCGCCATGCCAGCGCAGCGATACGACCCCAACTACTACAACTGGGGGGCGAATAACTACAACTACCAGTACAACAACAACATCAACAACCCCGCCTGCATCCAACCCCACACGCCCTACATCAATCCTAACCCTCAAATGATCCTACCTAACCTGTATTCCACTGTCAATCAGAACCAAATACATGTGCATGTACATAGCTCGGCCGATAAGTACAACCTTGAACAATATATTCCGAGTGAAATTAAAATAAGCGACCTAGGCGGTGGGATTTCCATTACGACGGAACTTCCAGGTACGACGGAAGGTGGTGGCCTTGTGCCGAGCTGTGAGGCGAGCGATGACGTGAAACATGGTCTGTACGGTACCGGTAGTCAAGAGGTGTGGAGACCCTACCCCCGCTAGCGTACTGACCCCAATCCATGTTCCGTTGTACATATTGTGATATAGTTATTTAAATCCGAATCTATTATACATAGCTAGATATACTTGTATAGAAATAATTTTTAAATTGATTAATGTTAAACATTAATTAGGTTAAGTGTTAATTTAATAGTGAATGTTAATATAAAATTGACATTGCAAGTTCTTGTGAGTTTTATTCCATTACCTTTTTAACTGCGGACCTATCCAAGTATGTCGCGCTTCGACCCTTCGATATTATGTAGCGATAAACTTTGCAATCTTAACGTAAAAGGAGCTGACAAAATTAGAAATTCTGTTTTAAGCTTTCTTAAACCTAGACTCGTATGGTCCAATCTAAAGTCACCGGACCTTAAAGATTCCTAAAGGGTTTCACTTTTAAATTTTAATAAAAATAACGCGTGCATACCTAGATACTTAAATGTAATAATTATGCTGGATTAAGCTAAGTTAGACTAGGTATCATACCTAGTTTTAATTTTGTGTTGTCATTAACTATAGTCTGTAATGATAATGATTCAATTTTTAACCGACTTCAAAAAAAGGATGAGTTTTTTTATGTTTGTTACCTCAGAACTTTCGACTTGGTGAACCGATTTTGATAATTCTTTTTTTAATCAAAAGCACCAGCTTGTCGTGTGGTCCCACTTAAATTTTATCGAGGTCTGATTATGTCATCCATGAGAAAACAATATAAGTCTTAAATTTTCATTAAGTATGTGCGCGACAAATTGACGAATAAATTATCACGCCAGCTTTCGATGATTCTTTTTTATTGTTATTGGGAAGGATGTACTTCATTTGAAGTCGGTTTTTTTTTGTTAAAATTTTAGATTATATACTTAAATCAATGTCAGAGAAATCTAGAATCGATAAGCATGTGATGATGATGAATCATTCGTCCTTATTCAATTATCAATATTCGAATACGAAATCAAAGCCAACTGTTAAAATCTACGTTTCCACTACTTACAAAATATGATTCTCGACTATGACTCAGGACTTCTGATGTCTGGAAATCTCGGGATATCCAAAACGTTAAAACTTTTGGTTCACATAACAACAGTTAATAGACGAATCTATTTTAGTACAAAACCTATGTACCTACTTAATGTGTACTTACTGCATTCAATAGTAGGAGGTATCTACCTATTCACAAAGGTCTTTAATTAACAATTTACAGGATGCTCAATAATGTTATTAAGGCCGATATTGATGATGAGAATAAAATAACAACTTTAAAATAAAAATGCGTGGGTCACATACAAAGCTGGATAGAAACATTAGATGATTGGTCAATAATTAGACAATACATATTATTATATGGACAATAAGTATATAACATATATACGCTAAGTACCTAATAATACTTCAATGTGTTGTATTATTACGTTAAGTTACATAATCCAAATCTTATTTACTTTCACTTCGCATTTTCTTTCGCAACGTCTCATTTTTACTTTTTCAACTTCCCGCCATTCGCAGAAATCGCAGATTCGCTACGAGTACAAGGTCACATCACAGGTCACAGTTAAAATATTGTAATATAATAATCTATTCATGAACACAAATGAAATATTTTCAAATTATAATTCAGTCAGTGTTGACAACCTAAAAAAAGGAAAAGGCACTCTAGGAGTGTCGACAGAAGTGAAAACTTAAACAAAATTAGGTACGTGTGTATTTTAATGGGTCATACCTTAGAATATTAATAAACGGTCCTACGTTTATGAGCCAAACCAACAATTTGGCCATTTTGACTTTTTGGAACGAAGTTCCTTATTTATTGTAAACGCATCTTATCGATGCAATTAATCAGGTGAGCTTCTAAAAAAAATCTGCATAGAAACATAAACACTACTTTTTACTAAAGTATAAGGGTCTATCTAGCATAAATTTAAACGTACAAGGTCTAAATTGTCATTTGAGTTGAGACTTATACGCGGGGAATTCGACCGCGCGTTTGTATAAGTTTTTGAAAATATTTTATTGTGCCGGTAATACTTTTTAATGAAGTGTTTTGTTATTCATTACATTTTATATGTAAACTATAATACAATCTTAATATTTAATACGACTTACGAGCTGTAAATTAAGTTTTTTTTTGGAAATAGCCGGAAAACGAGCTTACGATCCACCTGATGGTAAGTAGCTATCGTCGCCCATGGACATCAGCAACAACACTAAATGCATCACTGACGCTTTGCCCGCCAAAACGAGAAGAAAAAGAAAGAAAGAACTGGCTCTTAAGCCCCAAGCCAGGACACGACGAGTCGTTTGGAGGCTAACTCATGCTCAAGGGTGGTAGCTATCCAGGCGAAACCTAATTGAGATAATAATAATAGTAATAATGTAACTATAGTTCTGTACTTCTCTCAGAGATGGCGCCATAGAGTAAAATGATTACGGTGTCGCAAGCTGATTGGTTTTATCCCATCTCAAAAATGCCCAACGCGCCGAAAGAAGTTTTCACTTCAAAAATTAAATTGTAATATTCTCTGAAACCCTTCACTGCGATACTGCTGATAAAATAATTGACAAAATTATTATCTTAAAAAAATATCCAACAAAATAATAAAAGTCAGATGTAACATTATGTCTATGACGACTGGACATAATTTAAAATCAGTTTAATAAAATGATCTGGCAACAGTGGCAACAATGGGCAACACTTGTTGTTAGTGATGGTATGTTACAAATAATATCAACTAATGTTTAATCGATTCAAATGACAAGATATATCGATATCAGTATATATTATAATGATTACAGTTACCAAAAAATCAAGTAATACACTAATATGTACTACTAATACATATTATACCTAGACAGATATTTTTTTTAATACTTTCCAGAAATCAATAATTCATTACATTGTGTCATTATCAGTAAAAAATTGTTTAATGAAAGTATAAGGAAATATTTAAAAATAATTGATTTGAAATAAGCAAAAAAAAACAATAATACAGGTTTATCGCAATACAACATCGACATAATTGTATTAAAGAATGTTGATGTATCGGTATTAACGGATTTATCGGTCTATCGTAAATTGCAGTCAGCTGCCAGGCCAGCCCTAGTACGTCTACGTGATAAGATGGCGTACTCGTGTTAAATTGAAATCACATAATTTTTTTCCAAAAACCGTTATAAGCTCTAGTTTTAAGTGGTAAAAAAGTGAAAAAACACCAGATATATACCTATTTTAGTTTGAGGAAGTAATCACAACTGTAAGTATCGCGTACTTATGGTTTTAACATAGTTGTATGCGTCACGGTTTGATAACGGCAACCGAAACAATCTAAATTGCAGAATAAAACATGTGTTTGGTTGCAGTCGAAAAAAGCTCGGGCTCCTATAGTATTAGTGAGAGTGCAATGTCCGAGGAGCCGGAGCGGCAGGGCGAAGGCGCGAGTGAGGGCGTCGCGGGCGGCGGCGTCACGAACGTGGCGCGCGTGTTGTTGACCTCGCAGCAGATCGACTCTGCGACCGTGGACTCGCTTCGCGCCTCATGGAGAAACCAGGACTTGTACATTGACCACCTTGAAACGTTGAACAAGCGGTTGGAAGGTATTTACGACAAAGTTACATCGGCTTGGTAGAGGTCTCGGTTCGCGTTTGGTGGCCCGCGCCCTGTTTCCGTGCAAACATTACTTAGTTACTTTATATATCGACAATGCTTTAACTAAACTTAGTGATACTGTTATGACACGAATGTTAATGGAAATGTTATTGTGATATCGAAATTTTGTCATACAAGTATGTGGTACGGGGTGTATTTAGATGTTCATAAAGGTGAAAAAAGAAGAGAGGTGTATAGCTGTGTGAGAGCAGTGCCAGTGGAGTGTTTAGTGGAAGTGAATACAACATATTGCGAGGTGCCCAATCCAGTGAATCCTCCATGTTATCTTGGAGATGTGTCTTTATCCAGTGCTCTAATAAAATCGTCTCCGGGCGCCAAGGGTAACAATGCTGATACTTCAAGTCCTTGTCAACAGGAAAAAGTAAATATATTTGTCTCTTTACTCTTAATACTAATAAGATTAAGGTTATCCATTGTATGGTTAAGTGAAACTATGTGTACAGTAGTAATACAGTTTGACTATTCAAAAAACAAACTATATTAAGGCTGTTCTATATGTAACTAACTTTGTATTAATGTCAGTGAAGTTGGTAAAAATTAAGAATAACCTGAGGTTATCATTGTTGACTGATATTTATGTTTATTGTAAAATGTTTTTCTGCCTTCAATAGATTAACCTATTGTGTAGATAACATGACTTAAAATCATAACTTACACAAGTTTAAACTACTGGAATAGTTGTCAATTCCTTTATTTAAATTATTTATTAACAAAAGTTTGTCTGGAAATGCAATACAATTTTGGGGTTATATCCTGTAAATATTTTTGATTTCATACAGAATTGTTTCTACAGCAATAGGTTGAAATTATAAATTTAAATTACTTGCATCTAGACTTGCTATATTTCTAAGATCCAGACTTAATTGGGATGATGACTAATTTTAGGATTTAATTTTATTTCATAGATAGAACATTAATATTCACGAAAAAAATATTATTAAAATATTTATAATCTTCAATTTAAAAATAAAAATTGATAAATAAAAATCAATAACAAATTTCCCACCAAAAATGTCACGTGACATCACTAAAGTATATTCAAAACTATGAGTCTACTGAAGTTCCATAAGAACTTCATAACATAACAACATAAGAACTTCCATATAAAATACGAGCAATGATGTCATTATTGGGATTGATTACAAAAGAATAATATTATAGGTTTTTGAATGTTTCCCTTAATACTTAAACTAATTTATATTAATTTACAGTTAATGTCAACATCCCTATTGTAGGGATTTTAAACTATAACATTAAGATTAAATATTGAAACCATTTGTTTATATTTCTAAATTATAGAGAGCTTTATTTAATTTAGATTTAACACAAGCCTTAAAATAAGATAGATGCCTGGATTAAATAAATAATAAATACATTGCAAAAATTTACCTCAGTTAGTCAAATTTATGCCCAGTAAGGTCACATAGTAAAAGTAAGCCCTTTCAAATGCTCGCAGTAGTGAAATATTGACCATGTCAATATTTCACTACTGCGAGCATTTGAAAGGGCTTACTTTTGTATTGATTTGATCTGGAGATGTTAAAATGTTTAACATGTTATACACCGTGTAACCGTACCGGTGTACCGTAAGTAGTGAATCAACCTTAGAGAGCAGATAGCTTGTGGGTTGACCTAGCAGATGTCAAAAAATTTCCTTAGTAAAAGGGTTTGTTTAACATTTCGGAAATTATCTGAGTGTTGTTAGAAAAAATTTATTACAACATCTTCTCATCTGTGGACTCAACAGTAGAAAGTAGAGTAAAAAAGCCGTATTCATGAAATTTTAAACTTCAAAATCTTGAAAATGGTGACACTTTCAATAAGGTCATTATTTGACATCTGGTAGGTAAATCCCCAAGCTATCTGCCCCCTAGGGAACACCCTGTACATGAGATATTTTACTGACACAGACTCTACTGATCCTTTTTTGGTATTTTATGAAAACACATGGAATGTTTGTATGGCCACAATATTTAGAAAGATTTAATGTGATTTAACATATTCCTGCAATAGAATTTACAAATGAATATTATAGATAGTCGCTCGTGAATGAGAGATGCTTTGTCTTAATTAAAGCTTCTATTGCCTTCGCCAAACAGGTTCATTAAAAACGGAAACTAATTGCTACTCCAATTATCTATGCTGCAGACCCACAAAGTGGCTGTTGAACTTATGTAGTATACTTGTCTTATCATCTTATATTGGCATGTATCATGATAACAAATATTGTATCTGCAGCAATAATGTATTATGTTGATCCCTATATATAACATTTTATCTACAACTTGCTATCTGCTGTCACTCTAACTAATAAATTTTAGTGCTTTATTAATGCATTCTAACCCTATTTATTTGTGACAATTATTAAGTAGCCAAGATAATATTTTTTAAGGAATTGACAACTGATTTCAAGAAGTTTATTTCCTTAAATTTTAATATAACAAAAGTTTCTGAATAATATAACCATTGATAGACTAAAGTCTATAACATACTAATCATACTATAGAAAATAATTAATAGTTAATTTAATGTGAAATGTTTAAAAATTGGTTAAAAATCTGTTTTTGTAGGATGTATTTTAACCAATTGTAGGTTATTGTTGCTAGCCAATTGTGATATTGTTTTAGCAATAATTTATTTGTACATTGTAAAATCTTATGTGGATTATCTTTCCATGAAGCCTGCTTGGCCAAACATCCTCTACCTGAGTCAGCCAACAGTGTTACATTTGGGAGGTTGAACTTCTCTCTTCTCTCTTTGCCGGCAACACATGATGCTCGTAGGGTGAACGACCATGGGATATGATGATCACTTACCATCAGGTGGCTCATCTGCTTGTTTGACAGCTATTCGCACAATAAAATTACTACTCCATTTGGTTCTAGTGATAACAACATAATAATCTGAAAGGATTAAGTAAAAAAAATGGTAATCTGTACTATAATAAAACTCAAAAGTGTCTGTTTGTCTGTCAGGGCATCACATAAAAACCCTTGAACGGATTTCGATGAAAATTGGTAAAGTTGTTACTGATCCCCTGAGTCATATTTTAGACAACTTTTCATCCCGGAAAGTTAAAAGGTTTCCCAGGAAAACGGGATAAAAGTTTGAATATGTTAAAACATAATTTCCGTATGCAAAGCTGCGGGCAACAGCTATTCAAATAATACGATTGAAGGATGGCTAAAGATATTTAAGCTATAGTCTGCCCTCCAGAACTTTCCATCATAACACAAATGCAATTAGTTTTATGACCTGTTTAGTATTTCAACTGGTGCATGAAAATTACTACTCGTGCTAATTTTGTAATGAAGCAATATGCTTCAAGTATTTCTGTTTTGATTTAGTGAGTGTTGGATCTTACTATAGAAAGATTTATTCAGGATAAGGTAGAATTTGTCACAGATATAAAATAAAATCTGAGTCAATTATAACTAAGCATAGATTGCAATGCTCCTTTTAAGCTTTGTATGAACAGGCTTTGGTTCACTTTTACTATTGTGCTCACGAGCCAAGCATTAAGTTCTAAAAAGTTATTTTACAACCTATGCTCTATGCTCATTTGAATGTAACCCATTTTGTTTCATAGAACTACATAATATGTAATGAGTTCTTCACCCGAGTCTTAATTCTATATTCTTAAATTTAAATTTAAAAACCCCCCGACAGTTTGATTTACACTAAACGTAGCTAAAACACTCAATTAAGTCACCTTTCATACAAAAAAACTACATCAAAATCAGTTCATCCTTTTGGGAGCTACGATGCCACAGACAGACACCTGTTTTTGTTGGGGTTTAAAAATAAATTAGTTTTCTACACTTCTGCATGTAAACTTAATACCAAATCTCACACTGCTGTGAGTAAGCATTATTTAAAGAATCGGAACAGTTTTCTCTTCACATAAATTATAGTTAAAATATTAACTATTTTTAATTTGGTAATGAAAAACAAAAAAAATCTACCGTGTTCCATAGGAGAAGTAGTACAAAAAAAAAAATCTTAATGCAGGTAATAGTATCTATTACCTAACTTGGGATGCTTATAAATTTATTTATTAGTTGATAGCAGCTATGTAAGTATTATTTATATCCTTTCACGAACAAAATGTGTATCCCTGAAAAATTAAATCAGGGGAAAAAATTAAAAAAAAAATTGTATTAACTTGGAATTCTGTTTTTGATATTTAGTTAAGGTGTTGTCGATCAAATATTGTTTTTACTATTAGGGTCTTGCATAATATATGTTGCTAATTCTAATTCTAATGTTAATAAGATATGAACACCTATAAGTTTCAAATTTAAATTTCGAGAATCTGTTTACTTTAAAGTCCTCATATTTTATTAATATTATACAACATATATTAATGCAAATGTGATTCCTTACTTAAAGATGGAATCATTCATACTAAACTGCTAATGTTTTAACAAAGCAATGTACAGCAAATATCGGTTACCTATTTGTACATGTACAAATAAAACTAGTCCGACTCAGATGTTGAAAATGTGACTGAAAATAGGAAAGAATATTAATATTTTTGTCAAATAGCATATCGAATATTTATTCTTATATTTATATTGAATTATCTTTCAATATCAAAATGTAAAAGTTGGTATCCACTTTAGGGTGTAAACAAATTTTTCCTCATATATCTGATTAAGCATTTGAAAAGAAATAACTACAACCGTACAATGGTTGTATTTATAAGGTCCACAGGAATAGACATTTTGTTCTATTCTGGATTCTAGTTGTAATTACTATCAGGATTTTGAAAAAATTCAATATTTGTTGAAACTAATAAGTAGATATGTGGATACCTACCATTACTTTCAAATAAGATTTAGATAGTAATTTTTCAAGCAATGCTTATACATTTTTGTTGATTTGTGCAGGAAGTTTGGAGAAGGCGAAAGAGGTAGAAGAAAGGATAAAACAGCAATACGCTGACTCCCAGCATAGAGAAAAAGTCCTGGTTAGAAGGCTTGCAGCTAAAGAACAAGAAATACAAGATTATGTTGTAAGTATAATTCTATAAATCTAATCTGTTATAATTCTATAATCTCCATTCTCAACATTCTACCTATCCATTATCCTAATGTAAGTTGCTGAGCAATTGTCAAAATTATAATGCTACTTGTAATAAAATTACTTTACCAATTAGGGAACATACCAAAACCACGTGCCTCATTTAGGGGGGGGAGGGGGGTCTTCAAAACACCACGCTTGGTCACAGAGGGGAGGGGGGGGTTTAGGTTTTTGTCACGTAGTCAATATTTTAGCAACCATTGCGCCACAAAGTCGTCAAATATAAGCAAAATTATTATTTTTTAACTCTGTTTTTGCAAAAAAGTATTGAAAACCGTATTTATCAATTACCACGTGAAAACTAGGGGGGGAGGGGGGGGTCTTCTCATATACTACGGATGGTCACGAAGGGGGGGGAGGGGGGTAAAAAGTTGGAAAAAATGGGTTACGTGGTTTTGGTATGTTCCCTTAAATTATTCAGAGATTATGAAGAGACAGATTATTGAAAACGCCTATAAGATAATGATCCTATGTATTCATTTCAATTCACGCTCTCCTCATGTTGCAAGTTTTGTTTTGATAAAAAAAAAATTGTATTCAATTCATCTTACCATGCCGAATGTTGCAATTGTTTTGAGAAATATTGCCTCCATCAAATGTTACTGGCAGTTTAATGTAAAAAATTTATACGTATTTATTTGGTGACCATTATTATGAAATTCTGATTGAGCATTAACCAAATATATATCAATGTTTCAGAGTCAAATAAGTGAATTAAAATCATCACACGCGAGTCTAAACGGACGTCCATCGCTCTTGGACCCAGCAGTCAATGTATTGATACTGCGGTTGAAGCAAGAGCTCACATCAACCAAAGCCAGACTTGAAGAAACGCAGAACGAACTCTCAGCGTGGAAGTTCACGCCGGACTCGAATACAGGGAAGAAGCTGATGGCAAAGTGTAGGTTACTGCATCAGGAGAATGAAGACCTGGGACGTATGACATCCAGCGGACGGATAGCTAAGTTAGAGGGTGATTTAGCATTACAAAAGAGTTTTAGCGAAGAAGTTAAGAAATCTCAATCAGGTTTGTTTTTCTAATGAATATTATGGGGATGTTATTTAAATTTTAGGTTTATTTTTAATGGTAAGGGTATCAATATGCAGTATCAGTGGGGACAAGTTGAGCAGAGCTAAATAAGCTTACCTCTAGATGTCTACACGAGGTAAGCTTATTAGGGTGACGATTACAAGAAAGAGAAAGGGGAACAAACTTATATGCCTGTTCTGACATGTAAGAGGCTCCTTCCATTTTGAGGCCAAGCTAGCATCTGCTGTGATTCTCCTTGAACGAGAGACGAAACTAAC
Source organism: Thymelicus lineola (assembly GCA_963932265.1). Classification (NCBI taxonomy): domain Eukaryota; kingdom Metazoa; phylum Arthropoda; class Insecta; order Lepidoptera; family Hesperiidae; genus Thymelicus; species Thymelicus lineola. The sequence goes on from OZ010697.1 coordinate 10,712,315, forward strand.
AAAGGCCTTCATCTGGTGGAGGTCGCTGGGCGTTGTACTAGTTTAATTCCTACGGTATTCGCATAGTGGTAGGGTATTTTACCAGCGGCCTGACTAGCGTTTAAAATCGCCCCACAGAATCTTATCGGTCGGCAACTCCGTGATAATTTGGCGTTATTAGTGTCTATATGTGGTCAGTTGATCACTTACCATTGATTTGCTTGTCTGCTCGTTTTTAACAAGTTACATAAAATAATGAATTAAATCTGTCAGCACTTTTATCCACATTAAAAGGACACTTTACTAACATTCTAATATCTACTAAGTGACTGTTTGCATAGTTTGGCTTATTGGCGCTAAGACCCCTGCAATAAAATTGAACAAAAACTTGAACTTGGATAGCTAAATCAAACATCAATGCCGTCAAAATAGTCCAAAGTATCTAAAATTTAACAAAGCATAATAAGATAACTGAACCAACTTCTCTTGGTCTTTCTCTCTCTTGGGCCTTCTGTTCATATCTAGCTTGGTTACAAATAACAGGGTGTAAAGTCAATAAATATATGGTACAATGGGAATGATGACAGATTTTGAAATACGGTTCCATATTGTTGGGAAATATATTATAATTACAACGTATACCATATTTCCGCAAAAAAATAAGGTTTAGTATAAAATAAATACACTTTAATTTTTTAGTTTAAAATTCCCACCAAAACACTTCAAAGTGTCATGGCGTCGCTTGTGATGTCACGTCTAAATAAAGCAATAGACAAGATGTCATTGTCAGTATAGTAATATTCGTTTGTTTACTTAAGTGTGACGTAATTCGCTCTGATTGAGAGTGATTGGCCTTAAAGACATCATGGCGGCTTGCCGTATTTTGCAGTTTTATTTTATCAAAATATTGTTAATCTCGCTCATAATAAATAAATGAGCGTTTTGCTATCCATTGATAGGGTTTCATTAAATAAATATATAATTTTAGTGATTTTTACTTACTGTCATCATACCTATTGTACAATCTTTCAGAGCTGGACGAGTTTCTCCAAGAGCTAGACGAGGACGTGGAGGGTATGCAGAGCACCGTGTTGTTCCTACAACAGGAGTTGCGCGCCTCTCACGCGACGGTGAACGGCAGCCGCGAGCCCGCAGACAAGCGCACCTACTCCGGTAGCGACTGCAGCGACCCCCCGCTTGGCAAGCGGCGCCGGGCCTCCGTCCTCTCCCTCGACTACAACGAAGACGAGGAACCACTCACCGTCACCAACGGGGAAGCCGACTAGCCCAGGAAACGAGGGCGATACTCACGGACACGCCTTAGTGAAATTGTGAACTGTTGTCGTCTCTAGACCGTTGTCTATTGTTAGTGATCCATGTTATGTGACGTGATGAATTATCACAAGGAATGCTCTGGTTAACTTGTATCGAAGTGTACTCTATTCTATGTACTTTATTAGAAGACAAAATTTATATAGACAAATGAAAACATTGACAATGAATTGGTGATGATCGTGTCAGATGTGGAAATGAGTAAACATTTTGGTAAAACTATAGTTTGCGTTTTAAGCACAACAGTGGACCATGTGATCAGATTTTAATAGTGAATGTTTTTGACATTGTTTTATACGATTGAGGAATAATAAGATAGACGCTCAGTTGACAATTTTATAATTTATTTATGTAAAGTGCATTACTTGATTGTGATATCTAGAAAAATCCAATAATATATGAGCAATAACGAATGAGTTTTGTTGCCGAATTTGATTATTTTATGGCATTTGTTTTATTTATATGCCAGAGTTGACCTAGAGTCCATTATTATGTTAGCAATAATGTCAACACCCAGCCTAATATTTTAATGCCTCGTTTTTATTAAATTTATGTGAATTTCTAAGTGAAATGTTTCTATTTTTAAATAACAATGAATGTATATAGAGCTATGTTAATAAACATATTACTGGCATCACTACTTTTTTGTTACGTTACTATCCAAAAAAAAAAATCAAAATACTTTGTAAGCTGGAAAAATGGTTATTTCTGAACATAGCATTGACAATAAGTATTAACATCAAGTCGAGGGTATCATATTTGAATCCATAGGCCGATATTGACGGTCGGAAAATGTGAATGGTCATGAATCTTGGTTGTTTATGATGCCCTATTTGTGTGTCTATGCCACACATCATAGAATCCCAGTGAGGATGTGTGTACATACATACTACATAGGTCATCGTATTTAGGAAGTGACCATACATGATCCTACCATCTTGGGGTCCAAATCAACCTCTGCTGCTCGTCACGCTGCTTGACAATAAAATTATAGTCGAGAAATGTGAACCTTCCCTACTGTGATACTCTTGATATCTTAACCACCCAGTTTAATCTCGACTCATGCCTTGGGGTCTTTTTATCTGCATCACAGCCTTTGTTATACATGGTTGGATGGATGCTTATAGACGGCGGTGACGCGACAACTTAGTATTAGGTGGCTTGTCAACTTGTTTGCATAAAGAAAAACAGCTATTATCGAAATGTCGAAAGTATGCTTTTGAGTATGTACTCATGTAAAATAAAATAGAATGAAAATAGTAAAATAGTCGGTAAAAATAAATAAAATACTCCACCACGCTACTGTAATGCGGAGCGGTGAAGGAATTAGTGGCTAACCCAAGTATCGGAAGTGTTATACCATCCGAAGCTGATGATATTATCTAACATAAGAGTCGAGACCAACGGCTATTTCCATGTAACGTTATGTCAAATGTATAAGTACAGTAGATACTTATATTATGTCAAATATACAGTAGGTACTTATATTATGTCAAATATACAGTAGGTACTTATATTATGTCAAATGTACAGTAGGTACTTATACATTTGACATAATATTATGTGGCACCAAGTGCTCTCCAAAGAACAGGAGCGCTCAGAATATTTTTGCCACTAACGTTCACCATCCACCTGCTGACCGTGCCCGCTGTTACTTCTCAGTCGAAAACTAAGATCAACACAAGCCATGTTAGAATTGTTTCAAAATATGGATACTTACCTACATCCTTATTTATTTTACGCATCAAAGCAATGTAGCAACTATGTAGTGAGAAACCAACACTTGCTATAGCTATGGTATTATAGATACCTACACATAATTATGTAGTACGAAACCTTAGCTACATTTTATTATAACCGGTTCAATCCCACCTTGATCAGAGAAATTCAGATAAACAAGCTTCAATGTAGGGCAATATTTTAATGTTCACTTAAGCCGATACTGCTTACTGGACTCGCGTTTCTATTGGATTATGTTATGTTTATGTTCAGAAACTACGAAAAATAAAATTTATTTATGATGGTAAAATTTTATTAGTAAGAAAACATACCTACCTACATAATTTGCCTGATGTTATCACGCGGTCGACTACAGAGACAACGGATGAGTTATCAATCATGTGATGGATATTTCGTCTTTGCAAAAGCCCTTTCAAAACATAAATATTGTCTAGAGTGCCTACCGTTGGAATCACACGCGTAAAGGTCGTAGCTCATCTACACGACACCGCTCCCATCTAACCAAAGTATGAGAATTCAAAATAGACTTAAAATCGTGCTCTGTAGGTGCACTTTACAGCAACAACAAAAATTAGCAGCCCGCGCGCGGGAAGAAAGCTTACCGCAACCTTGCCACTCAATAGTTGCATCTACAGAGCACGATTTAAAATTTATATTTGAATTCTCATACTTTGGTTGGGTGGGAGCGGTGTCGTTTAGATGAGCTACGACCTTAAAAGCTCAAAGTAGCCACAAAAGTCAAAAGGTAACTTTTAATGAGTGTAACATTGATGATATTATTATTATTATAGGTGTAGGTAATAAGGGGTATCAAATAAAACATGATCATTACGTACTTATCTTACAAAATATATTTTAAAACTGCTTTCATTGAAAATACGAAGGCACATATCATTAGACGAGCATTTACTTCAAATCGGTGGGCAAAGCTTACATAACTACATAAAAGATAAGCTATGTAAATCTTATGAAAATATTTGACTAGATCTTACATTAGGAACACTTCTATATCAAGTATACATTAGTACCTATTTTAATATAATATTATAATATTTATCAACATTAAATAACTTTAAATACCTGCTAACTATACTTTGAACCATAAATTGTACACAAAATTTGTGCTAGGCTTAATTTATTATTACCGATGCTAACTGAAAAGCAATATCAAAACATTGTAAATCAACAATCACAGTTATAACGCTTCACACTAATAGCCTTCCACTAGGATTCCCTGTGTCGTGGGTGCCATGGACAACACACAAGACATGGACATTCACACCCAGACCGGGAACAGAAATTCAAAATCATCATTCAAATTTCCGCCTCACTGGGAATCGACCCCAGGACTCTTGGCGCAGCGATCCGGCATGGGAACCATTGCGCCACGCGGGTCGTCAAGTTATGACTTCCGCATCAACTTTACTTAAGGTAGGTAATGTACCTATAAGTACTTACTTCATATAGTGTTAGGTACTGTAACCCTTCCCTTTAGGTACCGTTAACTCCGAATGACTCGCGGTGACGAATATCAAACTAACTTCAAGTCCCCGACTCATTTAAGTAACATCACTAATTCCATGTTATAAATAAGTACTGCACATTTTAGCGCCATAGTATTAAAATCTCAGCACTAAATGGTCCCACTTTCTCATTTTCTACAGTGTCCCTAATGACTACGTAAGCAGTGCCCTGTTTAATAAACTTTACAAATTGTAAATTGTAATTGTAAATTACAAGTTACAAATCTACAAGTTTCTGTTTAATAAAGAATACAACTTACAAGTATACCATGGTAGAAAATTGACAAAATTGTAGAATTGTACCTACAATTTTACATATTTCTGTTTAATAAACATTTTCTCTCTACAGGTGACAATTGACATATTTGTAGGGAAAACTGTTTTATTGAACAATACTTGTAATTTACAAGTTTACACATTTTGTAAATTGTAGAAAAATTCCGACAGGTGGACTCGTCTTGTGTCAGAAATTTACAATTTAGTGTCTCAAGTAACGAAATTTATTTGTTATACCTACACAAAAAAAATGATTCTAACAACTAGTAGTGGAAGTAGTAACAGTAGTGACGATGAATATATGTATATGTATAAGGGCGGCGGCGGCGAGTTTTCGTAAAAGTATTAACTTTACTTTTGATGTGACAGATTTTACATTCAACGAAAAAATTCGGGTTAGCAAAACTACATTCGAATATTTGGTAACAAAAATAGGAAATGATCTTAAATACGATTCTAACACGCCACTGTCAAATTAAAGGTATATTAAAAATGATATTATAAGTAAAAAAGAGGTAGATATGTCACTAGTGCGCCGAAGATGAAGATCGTAAGAGAGGTCAATTGACCTCTATTTGTTCGTAGTCGTTCTGTCAATACAAGACGATATGGACGCTTTTGTTGTCAGAAGTGCTTGAGATTTGACATGCAACGTTAAAATGCCTTCGTGTATTATTGTAGTGTGATTAGGCATGGCACATTTCACGTATCACTAGTTATATCTCACGTGAAAAAAAATTCACGGGGCACGTGAGTGACATGAAATGGAACGACCTGTTACATATCACGAGCGTGATATAACTTCACGGCTCCATATCACGCGAGTCACCGGCCAAGCTACATTATATTTTACAGAATTCCATCGTGCGAAAGAGAGAAAGCAATATTTGTGATTTGAGCGACACAGTGCCACCAGCTTAAAGAATTTGTTTAAGTGAAATTGCATCTTATTTTGAACGTCATTAGACTTTAGTTTGTCTGATTTTTTTAACTTGCTCAGGTAAATAATGCTACGTTACAAAAACTTCAAATGAAAATAGGTCTTATTTTAAACAAGATAAGGTTTTTATGGAACTATGTAGGTACTTGAAAGTTGAAATTGTTTATAATGCATGAATCAAGTCGTGACTCGTGATAGTCGTGATACGGTGAGATTTTACTTCACTCGTAATAATAATAAAATCATCATGATTCGTACTCGTACTCGTAATAAAAGCATCATGATTTACGGACGTCTTATTTTAAGCTTATAATATGATTGTTGAATTTCTCGTACCATGTCCTCCACAAAACAACATTACTTTATGATTGCTGAAGAACCATAGATAGTGAAGAACTATTAATATTGCTTTATTGTCTATTCCCTGCTTAGACCATACCATGGATATATTACTCTAACATGGATATGTTACTCTAGTAATATATCCATGGACGATACCAGTGTATTTTCTCTGTTCTAAAATATTTTTTGTAATACATTGGTAATGTATGTAATCATAAATATTTCCAATATTAAATACCTTTATTATGTAGGAATTAAATACCCTAGTCAAGTGTGGCAAACATGAGAGTAGCCTCTCTTGAATAGGACAGCAGCTCTGTAGTAGGTTACAGATCTCATAGCTTACTCGCTTATTACTATATTATTTTATTTATTTATTTATTTATAGCTTTTTATTTAGGCAACAATTACAGGCCCATATTATGTTAGTAAAACTTATAAACTAGGGGTTAGTAACATGACAATAATACACTATACAATAATCTAAAAACAAAATAAATTACAATAAAATAAACAAAAAACCACAAAACATAAACACGCAGCACTACAATAAATTATAATAACTAGCTGTTGCCAGCAGCTTCGCATACGGAAATTATGTTTTACCTTATTTTAAAAGTATTCCATACAAACTTTCATCCCGTTTCCCATGGAAAACTTTAAAGGAAATGTTCAAAAAATGTATGGGGCGGGTCTTAATTTTTTTCAAAAACAAAACTTGGATTTGGAGAAAGTGAAAAATATTATTGCGATTGTGACAAGGTTGTGAAAATAAAAAAAGGATCCTCCCTTCTTTTTTATTTGTGTTTGAATTTCCGTAGATAGATAAAAAGCTTGCCACACTGAGCACTTTTAAGTTCTGGCAACTCTAACCTGACACTGACAGTGACATTGAGTGATGATTTAACGTTGACATTTTGTTTTGATCATGGATGTATTACTCTAACTGGATAAGTAACTTTGTAGAGGTACCTGAAGATCGATGACGTCATATCAGAAGGACCATTTTTGTATTGTAAATTAAATTCGGTAATTTTGAATAATTTCTAATAAAATGTATTATTTCAATATTATAATTCTTACCACCAGAAAAATTACCAATACAATACATTACCAATAGAAGAACCATACCAATATAGGACGCAGCTTTTCTAAGTGTGGACCCTACAATTGTGAAGGACAACCTCAATCCAGCATGTGATTGGTCGAATATTATAGTCCTTCGTATATAACGTTATCGATCTTTAGCTACCTCTACAAAGTCAGTGATCCAGATAGAGTAATATATCCATGGTTTTGAATACATTTAAAAAAATAGTTGTCCAATATTGACATTTGACAATTTGATCGATTGACATTTGACACTACAGTGACATTTACTAAATATCAAACTAGGATCTATGTCGTTTCGTTTTATGACTTTCATGATTTTGGTTTACAATTAATGTTATTATTTAATACATTTACAACACCGATTTACAACGTTAAATATAACAGTTACGTATTGAAAACATAATAATATAATAGGTGGACCTCAGATATGTTCATAATTCGTGAAAGGGATGTATGTAACTGTTAGAAAGAAAAAACCTATGCGTTCCTTTCCGCCTTTAAATTATGACGAACATATTTCATCAATTTTCAAAAATATGGAGGATCAATATAATATACGTCTTAAAATTTCAAGTAGATTAGAAAATATGCTTTCAAATGAAATATTAATTACGGCTCTACAAATTTCTTCGGAATAAAGGACTACTTTTAAACATCTCCTGTTCCAGGATAAAAGTATCCTAAAATATGACTTTAACAACTTTACCAATTGTCATCAAAATCTGTTAACGGGTTTTCATGTTATACCCGGACAGAAAAACAGACAGACAATTATTCTAAAAAAAATATTTTTGTGCTCTAACACGTTATTGAAGTGCCCCCTAATCGAAATTTTTAAGAAATATTCAATGTCTGGCAACACTGTGAATAAGTGAATCAAGTGACAAATCACTATCACTGCGACATGTAACAGACGGAACAAAATGTGAAATAATTGTCACTAATAAATATAACGGTCGGGTGATTTATCACTGGTGATATAACAGTGACAAAAATAAATAATTTCACGACGTGATCGTGAAATAAAAATAACTATAATTCCCATCGCTAAGTGTGATTGGTGTAGTGAAACAAAAGATGTTGTAGCTCTTTTCGGAACAGATTTTTTGGTTGATTTGTAAGGGCATGACGTATCTACATTTTTTTAAAACATTATTGTATATTATAGACAAAAACGTAATTTTTTTATTGTGTTTCACAAGTTTCGTTAAAAATCAAACAAATAGGAAAGCACTCTGTAAGCTAATTGGTAAAACCAAATTCTAAATATTTTAAAAATTTTGAAATCTATCTTCCTTCAACAAAAATTTACATTTTATGTAATTTGTAACTTACAACTCAGACTTACAATTACAAATTTGTAGATACAATATTTCATCGAAATCTACAGGCGTTTTCTACATATGTAAACGTTTATTAAACAGCATTTACAATTCTAATATTTGTAGGATTTTTATATGTAAAATTTTTAAATAATTGTAAGGTTTATTAAACAGCACTTGTCATAAAATTTAACAAATATGTCACTTATTTACAAAATTGTAGAATTGTAATGTTTATTAAACAGGGCACAGGTAAGTAGGTGTATGTCGATTATTTTACATAAATTCTATTACGTAACGCTGCTAAGTAGATATATCCAACGAAGGAACTGCCTTTTTTTCCTTGTGACTTTAAACAATCACATACGGAATAAATTTAACACATGAAACTTAATTTCAAATCGTGACCTGCATTGCATTACTTTTAAAATGCTTTCACTCAAAAAGTACAATACATTCATATAACTAGTAACTACCATGTAACTGTACACAATACAAAGTAAGGATGATGGTAGGTAGGTACACGTTTTATTAAACAAAAGCTACTTGTAAAGAAAATTGTGTCAATAGTACCTAATGTCCACCGGCAAGATTCAATAAATATTAATATTAACATTTCAATTCCTATTGAAACTGGAATCACGCTCCAAATTCTTGACGTCAATAATATTTATAATCCTTCTCATTCGAATGGTAGGTAAAGTGATGTCGATGTCGACCTATTCACGAAAAAAATTTGCCGAATTGATTCGCACAAAGACAATGACGTTATGCTATAAATATTTCTTACATACCTTAACACTGTGCCTAACACCAACAATTTTACTACCTAGAATATTTAATACGGACAGTTCACAAAATATATTTCGTTATAAATTTTTCAATCGTCACAAAAACCCAATTTCATTAGCCTATGTTACTTACTGCACATTTCAATTTCATATTGACTTTGACGCAAATATAGTATATACAGTTAAAACCAGTTTTCGTTATGAACAAACCAAATTAATCACACAGATCTGACAGATCAATTAATCCGACTTCTAGAAGGTATATTATCACCACCAGCACGTATATCTACATCTTTGTAACCCATTTGATAGTTGAGAAGCTTGTCGTCTGCTGCTCTTACACGCTCCTGAAGAATCTCCACTGTCCGATTGAGGAGTTTGATCTCCTCTTGCAGAGGATATAACTGCATATTCATCTGCATTAGTTCCTTCTCGTGTGCCAGTTGAAGTGTATGAAGCTAAAAAAAACAAAAGAAAGTAAAATTTAAAATATTTAGTAATATTCAAAGGACAAATTAATTTAAGAGCCATGGTTGTTTTTAGGCTTTGGGAATGGTGGGGAACCGATGAGCATCAACCTACTTCTAGAGTCAACAAAGAAATGTACTTATTTCGATTGCCAGAGTGTTGGAGAGTTAGATTAGAATACACCGGCCATCCACTTAATTATAGACTAGCAACAAACAATAGATACCTCTACTATTACTGATCTTTATGGAAACTTACCACAGAGGAGGGCAGTGAAAACTTACCATCATGTGGCTCGTATGCTCATTTGCAAGCTGTTCAGGTACATAAAAAATAAAGATACTTACATCCTGTATTCGTTTCTTCTTTAGTACTATAAAATCCTCGTTTGCGCGTTTTAAGGAGTCTAATAGTCCTGCTTTTTCTTGTGCGAGATTGTCCTTTTGTCTACGAACTTCAGTAAGTTCTGATTCCATTTCGGTATTTAATCTTGCTAATATATTTTCAGTCGACTTTGCCTGCTTACTAATTATTTTCTTCTGCGGATTCAAATTGAGAAGAACTGGAAAAACATTAACAGGTATAGAATTGTCTTTGATAGAAAAAATATATACCTAATATATCAGGTAATATGTACCTATGAGTAAATCCCTACCTTCTTTTTCTTTTTGCAAATTACGCAAATTCTTTCTTAGCTCTTCGGTTTCCCTATTAATTTTAGAAATAGTTCGCTGCTTAACTGTAAGTTCGGCTTGCAAACCTTTTATTGTAGCACATAAATAACTATCTTCTTTCAATTTATTCAATAATAAAGCTGAATTTTGTGATAATCTACTAGTAGCCGAAGAGGCTCTATCGGGCTTTAAAACAGTTTGAGTTCCAATAGAATTACGACGCATAGGAACTGTTTGGACGGCAACATCGCATAAATTGACCCTGTTTATTTTATTTTTAAGCTCGTTATTAACTTTACGCTCTTCCATTAATTGTCTTTCAACGTCTATAATATGACTTTCATATTTCTGTTTCATGTCACCAAATTTCTCCTGCAGTGTCAAAAGTATACCCTGAAAATGGTTTTCTTTGTCTTTTAACTCTTGTTCTAATCTAGCGATGCGATCTTCTAGTAACTTCTTTTTATTGTCTTCAACTGATGATGACTTCGCAGCCACTGAAAATGAAAAGACATAAAATAACATTGTTTCGATGCATACTTTCAAATTTATATTTTTTATCAGCAACTATTTTTACCTATTAGAGCCGACACAGAATCCGGGTGTTTCCTTCTTAATATCATCTCCATTTCCTTAACTTGCCTTTGAAGATCTTGAATAACTAGAGCGTCTTTGTCATGTTGTATAGACAAGTTTTTTCTTTCGTTTCTTTCCTTGTGTAATTCGGCTATAACAGAATTTTCATTTTGTCTCACAGATTTCAGCTCAGCGTTTCGACTTTCATATTCTTTTGCGAGCCTACTGATGAATTTTTCACATTCTGTTAATTTCAATTCACTCACATGTTTTTGTTCGCTCAGTTCATCTAATCTCTTACGCAATACCTTATTGTCATCTGTGAGTTGTACGTTTAGTAATTCCAAACCCTTGACTCTCTCGTTAGTATCTTTTAGTTCTTCAATCAATGAATCATGTTTACAGCTTATTTTCTTAGGCGTGTTTGTTATAAATCTAGCTACTTTCGCGGCCTCTTTCTTCTTGGAATCGATGACACCGGCAGAGAAAGGCCTCGAGTTGTGTTTACGGCGAATATCATTTTCCTTAGGCGTTTGTTTTGAAAATTGTGTGGCCTACAACAAAACCGTGCCCATAAATGGATTAGCAAGAGGATAAACGAAGTAGAAAAACATACGTAAATCTGTTATTACTTTAAACGGATATACAGGCTTATTAGTCATAAGAATGTCACATTAACGCCCATTATGTAATCTTTCCATCGTTCAATGACCCCGATCCGAACAGATGATTATCGGCCAATGTAACTTAACTGTACCTGTACGTTGACAACGTTAAAGATCGAAGCCAGCGGATGCGGAGTCGTTCTAACAGGGGGAAACATGTTTACAGTAAGCTGTTTATTAAATAACTGCAATTCGGTGGCAATGACCGGGCATGGCGCCTCTCCAGATCCAGAAAGGTTGTCATTCTGGTTTCAAAACAAACAAACAGACAGAATGACGTTAGATTCAGAGTTCGTTGTTGGTGTTTTTATTTTTCAAGAGAAGTGACTATGTATTAGAATGTTTAGTTATTTACGACTAATTCATAAGCTCGATCATGAATGAATCATGATACACAAAACACACATAAGATATTGTATTGCTATTGCCTACTAAATTACTAATCTCAAACTTGCAACTTTACCGACTGAGGTCATATTTTTTATATTAAATAATCTGTAACTTTAAATTAAACAGAATAAAAAAATTCTTATGGTTCCCATTTTATCTTAATTCAAAAGTCGTTGTCTTCTGGGATTCAGATGACTTCGTTACTCCATAGCTCTATTATTATAAGATTAAATTAGGTGCATATTCCAGTAACAAACGCATGCGACGACATAACGCCAGACATAATAGGCTTTGCGTCTTTTATTGATCCTTTCGTAATGCGCTGGTCACCTGATGAATCAGTAATAAAAAGGTGCGCGGCGTAGTGTGCATGGTACCTATGCGTTTTCCTGCGTCGTCCAACAGCTTCCACCATCAGTAACCATGGGGCCGTGGTCAAGAGCGGTCGTGCTTGTTGCAGTGGTCACTACCGTCCTCTGTACACCGCTCCTCAACGAACTTCCACCCGGTCAAGGTAAATTACTTTTCTTAATGAAGTCATATTATTACGCGCTTTTTTCTAATTTTAAATGAATTTTATTTCCCGAAAGGTAAAGTTGAACAATAAATTTAACTTGTCTAATGTTAGTAAATTGTTAAATTTTCAAATTTGCTAGAACACTGCTAAACGCGTAATGTTTTCAAAATTTCGTGTCGTTAGTTGTTAGTGACAATAGTGATAGAGTGACTATGTAATATTTTTAACAATTTTAATGATAGATATATTTAGGAATGAATTTGATGTATTAAATTATCTTTTATATTATGTTATGCTCAATAATTAATGTGGAAGCTTTGAAAACTTTCAAATATATAAATAATAAATTTTATTAATAATAAATTATAATTTATTAATATTAAATTTATAATTTCATACAAGTTTTAATCATTATTGCTTTTGTACTTTTAATACCTAGATTGTCTTAATCCTTGCAAATATATGCCTACCAATAAGCACTCTACCAACTAATGGAAAAAAGATCAACCTTATAATTTCATCGTTAAACAGAACTATTTCGTGAAGAATTTAAACGTGAGATCTACGCAGTTATCGCTACCATGATTAAAGCTCTACGTAGTTCAGTACCCAAGCTAATTACTTAATTAAACGGTTAATTACTAAAATTAAACTGAAAAGGGTTAATTTTGCAGTTTTCAAAACTTCAAAAACTTTAGATACTGTACACAGCTAAAAGCTTTACGAAGAGTAACAGCTCAGTGATCAGACATGCGGATTTTCTAGCAACGTTTAACATAATCGGCAATGCAATTAAACAATACAAACCACACTTAACTAATTTAACACTCACACACGCTTGTAGTTTTAGACATACGAGCGAGATAAATTCTCGAAGGTTTTGATTAATTAATCGCAAATTTACCTCATGAGCTGATCTTATAACCGTTCATTAAAATAAGGCAAAGAATCATAACACTAAACTTCAACATAACAAACAATTTCTTCGTGATAATATTACGTCCAAACTGTTCAATAAACAAATAAGACAAGTGATTAAATTTAACTAAGGATATACAAATGAAAAGATTAATCAGGATTCCAGGCATAAAGTCGCCTTGATTCTACGTGAGTAAACTGAAATATCAGAAGATACGGAAACAGGACAAGTCCGAAGTGGCTATATGGCGGAACCATTGCTATATAGCTAAAGTTGAATTAGAAACGGAAGTAAAGTAGACGACAAAATGATTGAACTTAAAACAAGGTATTTTCATTGTTTGCCATGACATCAGTCTTGGCGAGCATAAACTGACATGACAATTTTAATAATAATTAAGAATTATATTTTCGAAGCTGAAAAAATAATCACCAATCGTTTTAAATCACAGTTCAGAATAAATGACGACTATACCTACCACCATTTCGGAATGTGCTTCAATAGTATGTCAATTAATATAAATTATACATTAAATTAAATCAAAGTACATAATATAAGTATAAGAAAAACATTCATTGTTAATCATAAATTCTACTACTAATCATAAATTAGATGCTAGTACTTGGCCACAATTAAGGTCTGGTGTATGTGTCGATGTTTACATCGAGTACCGTAACATATTGAGTCAAGTGTGTAAATTCGCCTTAACACCGTTAGCTCGGCAAAGATCAGGCGAGCCGCGATGGAAATCAAGTCGTGACCAGAGAAAGTCATTAAACATGTCACGGGAGGAACGAGCGACGCATTTTAATAGCCTATTATAAATGCGTTATATGTATAAAGGACTTTCGTTACAAATTAACATTTCATTCGTGAGACTAAAATTTTGCTAGACTAGCCTTCCTTAATTGGCAAGAGTAATATTGGCAACTATAATCTAGGTACTTAGTCAGATGAGACTCGAACTCTATTCAAGGACGTCATCAGAACTAACTCAATGACTTGTCTTAGTACTTCATCTAGTTTGACTGATATATCAATAACTTTTAGAAATGGACAAATCTTGTCTTAAAATACCTGGTTTTCTTCAAACCGTCAAATAAAAGTGACTTTTTGTCTCTAGATGAATCCAAGAGCTCAGGATCACGTCTTGCAACCATGGGTCATCACTGAGTAGCTAACTAGCTACACATCACCCATAACACAAGTAAAAATAAAAGTAACCCATGATTACAAAACAACTGTTGAAAAATATCACAATGTAACATTAAGTTGAATGGATCACAATAAACTAAGCATCAGACAGATATATTAAACAATAAAAATGAACTATAAGTAGACAATGTAAATTGTAGTTTATTATTACTGTACGTTTAAATGGCATCCTGGCTCAGTGTAGCTATGTGGATAATAATCATGGTTAGGCATCAAATAGTAGTTGCATTTGTGTAAATGTACAAAAGCTAAGATAACACATAATTGCTCACGATCGAATCTAGTACTTAAAGGATAAATTTTATTGCTTTTTATAATTGCAAAACATGAACGGTCGATCTTAATATTTATGGAACACTATTTTCAGAATGGCCGGGACGAGAGTCAGTAAAACAGCCAGAAGATTACACAAATGAACCTACACAGATACAAAGTGAGACAGAAATTAATCCTGAGAAGTTAGAAATTGAGACGACAGTACCTTCTATAGAAGCAGACCCTGTTAATGAAAAGTCTGACCCTCAAGAAGACGCAGAAATACTTCCAAAAAAATCTGACTTTTCCGATAAGGTTGACTACACTGGCGCACAACTTTGGAAGGTAACAGCAGATAAAAATGATATCCGAGCCACTATTGTCAGATTAAGACGAAGAAATCGTAAGTTTTAATTTCATCCAAAAAAAGCTATTTTAGATATTTTAAATTTCAACCATTTTCAACCGCCGTAATCATTTCAGTAATCTCAACATGGGCTGGAAATCACTCATATGTGGATGTTTTTGTCAAACCTAATGCTATTGAAAATGTAACACGAGTCTTCAATCGGCAAAATATTTCATACGAAGTCGTGATTGATGACATGCAAAGAAGAATAAATGAAGAAAATCCTCCATTAGATGAGAACGAAATAGAACTACAAGATCGGCAAGGTTTGTATATTATTGATATTTATGATACGAGTGATCTGAAACATGTCATTATCCAGGGGACCATGTCGTTCTGTTGCAGCGAGAGCTTACAAATTTTGGCGTTACAGGGCTACAAATCGTCGTCTAAGTTTAGTAGGTGCCTACATGGGTTACAATTCTCTAGACTTGCCCATGGAGTACTGGCCAAGCGCAAATTGGGGTTCGTTATTCAGTTCGGCACGGGCTCGAAAACTTTGCACTTGACTGTGGTCTAACTAAATGAAAGACTTGATGTTGTTAAATTTTGACGTTGGCCTAACTTAAGTAGTGCGCTGGGCGAATTGTTGCATGTATATGTATCGTCTTTAATCTTTTTGTTTTGTAACTAAAGAATTATAAGTTATTGTAATAAAAATAACAAATCACCTTGCACAGTATTAAATAATACAGTTTCACGCTCTTTAAGCAGATCAAGTTTGTAAGTCGTGAAGTTTTTTGGATGGCGCGGTTAGTGATGCGGGAGAAATCTCCAAATTGTTCAAAGATGTATGACTGAGCCATTTATCTACAATCAAAATTATAATAAACATTTTTTACACAGGTCATCGTATGACATGGAAGCAATATCACAGATTATCGGACATCCACGGTTTTATGGACTATCTGGCCAAAACTTATCCTGCAATAGTGAGTGTAAAGTCGATCGGAAAGTCTTATGAAGGACGAGAACTCAAAGTAAGTAAGATTAAATTATTTTGTTCATTATTTATTAACTGAGTTTACACTAATTGTAAGGGCCAACTAATTGTACCTAAATGTTGCCACCCATTGCCGCACTTTAGACTAATCCTCTGAGAGGACAAATTTAGAACTTATCGTCTGGTTTTACTCTTGGAGACAATTAAATAAATTCAAAGACATGGCCCAGTGTTATTTAAAATTTACTCAGGACCCAAATAATCATGACGCTTCCTTGTGGACAGGTATTAAGAATTTCCGACGGTAAGCCTACCAACAAGGCAGTGTTCATAGACGGAGGCATACACGCCCGGGAATGGATCAGCCCCGCAACTGTTACATATTTCATTAACCAATTCGCTGAAAACTTCGACGTGGAATCAGATGACATCAAAAATATTGATTGGTAAGGATGCGTTTAGTATTAGTAGGTATAAAACTGCCTATAGAACAGGTCTAAGGATCGATTTTGTTTAAGATTTCGTCTTTTTTTGACGTCTTATTGGTGCTTCCATGCTACTAGAAAATAGAGAATCTGCCCAAATGAAACTGACTTCCAAACAAGGATAAACCACGTCATGGTATGAAGTCACCGTTGCCCATGCATATGTAAGCACTAGGTTGTTAAAGGGCAGACGCAAAACACGTGTAACCGTTAATAAGGAAGTGAAGAATCCAATCTTTTGTAAGCAGAGTAACTGGAAGCAGAAGAGGTCAGCTTTGAATACACAGGTTGACTAATGGATCTTACAATTATCTTTTTATTTCAGGTACTTTCTTCCAGTTGTAAATCCCGACGGCTATGAATACACACACGTAGGTGACCGTTTGTGGAGAAAGAATAGGAAGCCTGGAATATTAGGAAGGGCTTGTATAGGCACGGATCTTAATAGAAACTTTGGGTAAGAATTTTAACTGCGTATACATTAAAAATAATAACAATAACAAGACACGTTCACGAGCTGGTGATTATGATTAGTATGGGCATACACAATTTGCACATTACAAATAACCAAGTCCAAGATCAGATATTTCTTCTGTCACATGAATAATCTGTTTGACAAAATATATCTACCTTAACAACTTAAATAGGTTTTAAGATTACCTCCTTAAAAGCTGAAGTTTTATAAAAGTACCCTATATGCTATAACCTCTTCTATTTTCCAGTTCCAGTCCCATTAAAATCGGTTCAGCCGTTCCAGATATTTGCCCGAACAAACAATTAGACGGACTGACAAATTTTTGTTTCTAAGTTTGTATTTCAGCATCGTGTAACAATGAGCACTTGACAAAACACAGTTATTTTGAAATCACAGAGACATTTCAATTTTATTTTTAAGTATGCTATAGACGTATAGATTCTTCGTTAGTAGTAAAAGGCGTTAAGCTCATTTCTATTTAATCAGTATGAAGGCCTTTTTCCACCAAAGCGGAAAAGAGCGAAGACATGCATAAACAACTAATCGGATACCTGAGATATCGCTATTTCCACATCGTCTCTCCACATGGGCGAAGTTAGCTAAGCCTCTCGGACTTTTCTGCTTTTTTTCACAATTGGACGTGCGTGCGAGATACGCAGTTCGCGAAAGCAATCCGGGTCACCACTAGAAATATTTCATCCTACTACAATTACTACATCATAGACAACATATTTCAATATGATATGGGTACTCAGTTGCAGAGATTGTGATCACGGCTAAAATGAATTCTCCAAGCATTGCCACGCGTAATTAAGTATGTAATCCAATAGGTGTAGATTTTTTCCTCGCGCACTGCTTCCCTAACTTGAACATCTCTGGTGGCCCCCAACAATATTAATAGGGTAAGCGTTACAATGATTGGCCCTTTAAGGTGATCATCGTTTGACAATCTCTTGTTACAAATTAAGGTTACTAATCTACTTTATATTATTTATATTTTATGTTAAGTTGTTCCTTGGGAAGCTGGTAATTTAAATTGATTATAGCTATAATCATATTTTATTTCATAAACAACTTTAATGCAATAAACATATAGAAGGAGTCAACAGTATACACGGTTGTGTACCCTTGGTGTATAAAGATATTTTTACGTTATGTTGAATGTTTTCCCACCAAGTACGACATATTAACAAAAACACAATGTGTTAAACATGAAAATTTGGAAGCACTTTAGAACAGGGAATGACGCCAATTTTGATGAAATTTTTTTTGGGGGGAGGAGGGGGGGTGTACAACACGTTTTTGAATACCGCAATCTACGGAAACTTTTAGTTTTCGAGAAAAAAAATTTTGAAAAAAAATATATCAAGATAATTTATTAAGCTATTTATTGGCTATTTCATTGTTTATTAATCATACGTTTATAAAGGATTCACTCCTGATTACAACGATACCACTCGCAACTCTCAGCGATGCACCATTTCCGAGAAAATGGAAAATAAGTTTTCTAACCTCAGTACTAAAATATTGATAATTAAACGCCAGAAATGACAAAAAGGTACATTAAACTGTTTGTATCGGTCACAAATATGTGACTTATCCTTCTTTCTATTTCAGTTGGTTTTTTATGGCGAGGGGCTTCGCCTTAGATGTCGACGGAACCCCGCTTCGCGGGGTTCCTATTTTTCTCTTAAATAAAATCAGACAACCATAACCTAACCTATCGTTCTTTCGATTTGAGTTCAGTTGTTTTTTCACGGCGAGGGGCTTCGCCATAGATGTCGACGGAACCCCGCTTCGCGGGGTTCCTATTTTTCTCCTAAATAAAATCAGACAACCATAACCTAACCTATCCTTCTTTCGATTTGAGTTCAGTTGTTTTTCCTGAGGCAAGCTTTAGTGACCTCGCTTTAGTGACCTGATGTCTGGGAATCAAAATAATTTGACTTTAATGATAGTTGTTGTATTCAACGAAAATTCTCAAGCGCGATCACAATGATGTTCTCAAACGCGATTATAGACAATGAATGAATGATGAGATTATTTGACATATTTGACGACTGTCATGGCCGATTTATGACAGCTACTGTCAGAAATTGAAGCTTAATTGACAGATAACCCCTTGAATTGACATGATATTCAAGATGGCTGTTGCATTTTGACATATTAAGTCATAAATGTAAGCAAATAATTCGGAATAATTTGATATTTTAAAAATTCATATCTCTTAAACTATAAATTTCCGTAAAGTGAAACTTTGGTAATCGACATTTAATAATATAATCTACCGAAAAAAAAATATTTGAACCAATTTTTCAACATTCCCTGTTCTAAAGCTGAGCCTCGTTTATTAGGCACTAGAGTAGTTGTTTTTAAAATGATAATATTTTGAAAATGATCACCTAGTAGTAATTTACTAGGTGATCATTTTAAAAATGTATGAGAGTATTACTGACACAAAAAAATAAGAATATTTTTTCATATCTTGTAAACTAATAATACTTTTAATAAATGAATTTTGAATCAAAGGGCCAATTAATTGGAGGGGGGCAAACATTGCCATTGCTTACCCTGTTGCAAAAATGCTATTTTCCTACAGATACCGTTGGGGTGGAAAGGGTGCATCCAGCAATCCATGCAGTGATATCTTCCGCGGAAACAGAGCCTTTTCTGAACCCGAGTCCCGGGCTGTATCGGTGAGTTTTCACATAAACTTTAATATCTGATTGGCAAGAAGAGGTATAATGAGGTGAGAAGATGCGACTAATTTTGGTATAGTTTTCTTTAAGGTATGCCTTGTTATTTTAAATCACGCATAATAATAGAAATTTTTACGAGCCTGCCTAACTACCAATGTCACCCTCCATCTAAATTCAAGCGTTAAAATATGTTTTCTAAGTGCTTCGGTCGCCAGAAATAAAGCAGCCATTCTTTTTAACTTGCGACCGTTTGTGATACCTTTGGTGTCAATGATATCCCTCTCTTGAGGCCACTTACCGTGGTTCGTCTGCTCGTTTGGAGGCTAGTTGCATATGTAAAAAGTCAATATTTGTTTGTCCAGGAATTCATCAAGAGCAGCGCCGTAAACTTCTCAGCCTATTTAACGTACCACAGCTATGGGCAGTACCTGCTATATCCCTGGGGCTATGACAACGCAGTGCCTCCAGATCATAAGGATTTGGATGTTGTTGGAAAAAAATTTGCTCAGGTAACATAACATGTTGATACCACTGATACCTCATGTTGAATCATGCTAATTATGTATTTTAATTTAAATTATAGCACCATAAAATAAACCCATTCTGCTCAGATTAGTGAATATTTTTGTAATAAGTACCTATCATATCTATACTAATATAACAAAGAGAAAAGACTTGATTGTTTGTTTGCATTGAATAGGCTTCAAAATTACCGAACCGATTTGAAAAATTCTTTCACTGTTGAGAAGCTACACTATCCTCGGGTGACATAGGCTATATTATATATGTATATTTTTTTACTATTTTTCCCGAAGCGAAAAGAGGGCGATTTCCTAGTATTTTATAATATTATAACATGTTCTGAGTTTCTTTCGCCACTTCTACTCCTTTCTGACAAAGCACCTTTCCGAAATGATGGCAGAATAAATAAAATGATGTCCTTATGTGTGTTAGTAATACCTATGAATAAAAGATTTTTAAGTTCTGTACTTAGCATGCTAATAATTTATGATTGTGACCTAAACATAAAGTTTGAAATAATGATGTTTGATGTAAACACTTCCTATAAAAATATTAAAGCACATATATATGTAATATGTTTAGTTAAGATACATTTTAATTCCCTATTTTTCCTCCAGGCCATCCAACAAGCAGGTGGTTCTACATATCAAGTTGGTTCATCCAGTGGTCTCCTCTACCCTGCTTCCGGTGGTTCAGACGACTGGGCTAAAGGACAAGGCATTAAATACACCTTCACCGTTGAACTTAGCGATACTGGTCGATACGGTTTTGTACTGCCAACTTCCTACATTGTACCAGTCGCCAAGGAGTCCCTAGCAGGCGTCAGATACCTTGCTAAACATCTTAGCACCAATTAGAGTACTTTAACTAATAATAAGTTTTAAATTATTAAGCCATGCATTTAAATAAGTATTTATTATTAATTTAATTAGTTTGTGATATATTTTTGATAAGTGTGAATTGTGTACTCGCTATCAAAAAATAAGTTATAATAAATTGTGGAATAAATAATTTATCATTCAAACATTGCTTTAATTATGTTTCGGATTTTCTGTTTGATGCGGTCGGTATTTATATTTCTTTCAACGAACTGAGTAATACAATACTAGCTATCCTGTAAAAACTTACCTTGTTACTCCATTGAGGTCTATCGTTAATTTTTGTATCCACTTCGTTTGGTTTCGTAACTTTGATTATTGGTATTCCATTTGTTCCGCTATTATGCACATTCTTTCCGACTGATGAAACCGGACTACTTTTTAATAAATTTTCGGTTTCCTGAGCGATATCTTCAGCCTTTTTCAATATTAATTCAACGTCCTCAATATCACCGATTTCAGTATCTTTATCCTTAGAATTAGATAGTTTTTTAATTTCGCTAAATATCATTTTAATTTCCTCGTCGCTGTCTTTATAAACTTCGCAAGACTTTTCAAGCAGTAAAAACTCTTTACTGCTGTTACTCGTGCTAGGTTGTAATTCTTGAATACTCGCAACCAACGATTCTGCCATTTTATTATTAGAAACCACCCAATAGTTATGTTAAAACATTATTTTTAAAATCAATTCAAATCTTAACATGTGCTCTAATTTTGTTGTGAGTAATCAATTTGAAAACAATTAGTTGCTTAGCAACGAATACAAAATACAGATTAAAAATATTTAAAACTATATCATAGACTATAAAAAATCACAATGATGATTACCATGGATGTATACTCTAACTGGATAAGTAACTTTGTAGAGGTACCTGAGGACGGATGACGGTGATGTCATAGCCTAAGGACCATTTTTCTATTGTGTCCATGTTATCTATAGTCCCAGGATATATCATTCGATTATGATTTTTCATAATGATATAAAAACATCTAAGATGAATATTATAAGTATCGTCATTGTGTGGTAATTTGCAACACTGCGCCAAAAAATTAATTCAATTTTTCTGAGTGGCGATTACGTCATCGGGGATTTGTGAAGACTGTGGTCGTCGTGTTTGTTTGTGATGCTTAAAATGTGGTGTTGTCCTGTTATCAATTATCAGTGAGAAAATTACAATAAAAACAATTGCAATATTTTAAATTTAGTCATTTTGAAGAAATTTTAATAAAATGTATTATTTCAATATCATAATTTTTTACCACGAGAAAAATTACCAAAAGAAAACATTTAAAAGAACCATATCAAATTAGGAGATAATTTTTCTAAATAAGTGTGGACACACTACAGTTATGAAGAACAACCTCAGTCCGGACTGTGATTGATTGAATAGTCCTTAAGATATGACGTCATCGAACTATTCTGTGCTTCAGGTGCCTCTACAAGGTCAGCAATCCAGATAGTGTAATATATCCATGATGATTACCATCACGGAATAGACAAGAGACAATAGACATCTTCTTGTCTCTGTATTCCATGGTTTAAAAATCTATAATTAAACATGCAATGTGTAAAGTAGGTTTTTCAAAAAATATTTTGGAATATCAATATCAGCAATTTCCCTGCAAATGACAATGATGTTTCGGGTGTGTTATCCAATTTTTTTATATAAATTACTTGAAGTAATGTAATATGTGGGACCTTATGTAAAAATATGTATAAAAGCAGTTTTTAAAATAAAATAAAAAATTATAAAAGTAGTAAATTAAATTTTTTATCAATCGGAACTTATTTTTTGTGACTTTGGCAAATTCACCCGGATACAGACATACAATTGTGTGTGCTTATTATATTTATTCAAAAGTTTATATGCATTTGAGCATGCTACTTTCTAGCACATATCATAGCAGACGCCTGTCTGAGATGTTTTATGTTTTTTAGATGTTTATAGATCGTTATAAAAAATCACAATCGAATGATATATCCTGGGACTATAGATAACATGGACACAATACAAAAATGGTCCTTCTGATATGACGTCATCGATCTTCAGGTACCTCTATAAAGTCAGTGATCCAGATAGAGTACATAACGACATAATATCCATGGCTGTGATCTGCGCCATCAACAATCAATTCCTTCTTACTGTCAAAGTCAGTGTTACCTAGCTGTCATTGTATTCTTTCATGTTTGTTGTAATCATCTGTCAATGTCAAATCTATAGCAGATTTACGTTGTTATTAAATTACTTACACTATCTTCATTCTTCTGATATAATTCAAGTTACTGTTTGATTCCAGTTATTATAATTATTTAATTTATGATGGCGGTGCCACCGCAAGCGTTTGTGAATAAAAATAAAAAACATTTCCTTGGGATCCCCGCGCCTTTAGGTTATGTTGCTGGTGTCGGTCGAGGGTTTGTTGATAATATTCATAACATTTTGTTATCAGGGAGTTTTAAGTGCTCAAAATTTGAATATTATAATTATTCTTTTCAGTGCCACTGGTTTTACTACCCGATCTGATATCGGTCCAGCTCGAGATGCGAATGATGTTTCGTAAGTATTCTCTTCATTTGTGAAATATTTATCTGAGATATTGAAGGAAACGAAAATAATCTTGACTTATTTACTTCTAGAGATGACCGTCATGCTCCACCAGCAGCTAAACGCAAGAAAAATGATGAAGAAGACGATGATGAAGATTTGAATGACTCCAATTATGATGAATTTTCGGGTTATAGTGGCTCCTTGTTCTCTAAGGTTAGAACCAGGATTTAACTTATTTGCTTTAAAATAACATAATGATCATTTATTTATGTTTCAAGTTTGATTAATAAACCGTTTCAAAGGTGTTTCCTCGTCAGCCTATTATGAACCATGCTAATTCTCTACTCCTTTCACTCTAATATATTTCACAGGATCCTTATGACAAAGATGATGCTGAAGCCGATGCCATATATGAATCAATTGATAAAAGAATGGATGAAAAAAGAAAGGAATACAGAGAGAAACGGCTTAAAGAAGACTTGGAGAGATACCGTCAAGAGAGGTCATTCATTTAATTTACAATTATTCACTTAAAAAATAATAGCTTATGTTGTTTAGAATTAATGGTGTATAAATATCCTTGATACTTTTGAAAAAAAGGGAAGTCAAGTAGAATTTAGCAGCTTCATTATAGAAAAACATTGCAAATACTTTTGCTTATCAATAAACAAAATGTAGTGTTAAATCCAATTATATTTCCTCAACTTAACTGAATTATATTATGAATATTACTCTTTATTGCAAACATATTTGGTATGGCATTAGGCAAATCTTCATATACCATTAACTGCATGTTTACAGACCAAAAATTCAACAACAGTTTTCTGATCTGAAACGGGAACTGAAACAAGTATCGGAGGATGAATGGGCAGCCATACCGGAAGTGGGAGATGCCCGTAACAGGAAACAGCGTAACCCACGAGCAGAGAAGTTCACTCCATTACCAGATAGTGTGCTGTCTAGAAACCTGGGTGGTGAATCATCCACATCAATCGACCCTGGGTCAGGTTTGGCTTCTATGATGCCTGGTGTTATGACTCCGGGAATGTTGACGCCTTCAGGTAATGCATTATCAATTTTATTAAAGTATTGACTGTAATTATAAGTTCTATGTGATTCATACTGCTTTAAAAATATGTGTAATTAAATTTTTTTGTGATTAATATACTTCAACTATTTAATCATGGAAATCTTGTTATTGATATTAAAATTATAGACATACCAGCAGGTACATTGTTTAATAATTATCTTCTTGGAAAACTTTATAGAAAACCTTAATAAATTGATTTAGATTAAAATAAACACATGTCCAAGAAAGCAAAAAAATGGAATTATTCATATTAAATATTCTATCTTCAGGTGATTTGGATCTCAGAAAAATTGGACAAGCCAGAAACACGCTTATGACTGTCAAATTGTCCCAAGTGTCAGATTCAGTGACAGGACAGACCGTAGTTGACCCCAAGGGCTATCTCACAGACTTACAATCTATGATCCCGACGTACGGTGGAGATATTAATGACATAAAGAAAGCCAGGTTGTTGCTGAAATCTGTGCGGGAGACCAATCCTAACCATCCTCCGGCCTGGATTGCTAGTGCCCGGTTAGAAGAAGTTACAGGTAAATTTTGCACTGTGTTTTATACTGTTTTTTTAAGTCTTCTTTGGTTAACATCTTGGCAGTACTTTTTATTGAAATATTAGTTTAAAAAAATAATTAATAGTAAATAGAAATTTTTCTTAGCATTCAATTATAGTTTATCCCTAAATACTTTTTATTTTATGCCTGTCTTATTTTTTAATTAAAAATTACGATAAATACCTTGTAAGATTGTTCACTAAATGTGACTCTTAAAAAAATGGACTGTATAAATATTTGATGCATAAAAACATTAATTGCTTTTGCTTTTTCTCCCACCTCGTCTTCCTCTATTCTGCCATGAGACTACACACACACACACAAACTCACTCACACACACACACACACACACACACACACACACACACACACATACACACACACACACACAGGGTCTGCATTCATAAATAATTATAATTCTTAATGTTATATGTAAATTCCACTTGCTACCAGTTTACTTCTAGCTTGTACTATATATGTAATCGAGCCGCGGGGGGTACTGGTGACCTGTAACACAGGTACTCTAACCTACATCAGGCACCAGGCTCTCACACAGCAAGATCAGTATATGTACTGTCAAAGGTATTCCTGTTGTAGTTGTAGCATCGTATTTATTGTGCATCTGCATTATACTGTATTGTTTTGTTCTGTGAGAGCAAATAAATAAATTGTTTGTTTGTAAAATTGTTTGAATTAAATAAATAGCTAGTACTAAAATACATGTCTGTGAACTGTCTTAACAAGGAACTCTATAACCAACAGCCCAATAATCTTCTTCCACAGGCAAGGTCCAATCAGCCCGCAACCTGATAATGAAGGGGTGTGAGGTGAACCCAAGCAGCGAGGAGCTGTGGCTGGAGGCGGCGAGGCTACAGCCGCGGGACACGGCGCGCGCGGTCATCGCTCATGCTGCACGGAACCTGCCGCATTCAGTCAGGATATGGGTGAAGGCTGCTGACTTGGAACAGGAGGTTAAGGTAATGATTGGTGAATCACGCACGCACGATCAGCACGATATGTAGACATTTTTATTCGATAAGATTGGAATTACATTTAATTTAGTTGAAATTTTCTAGCACTACACCACAATATTGCCTTCATCGCCAATGGTTGGTTGAAAGAAAATGCTGTTTGAGCATAAAGCTCGCCTATTGTACGTTTTTAAAGTGCAATAAAGTGTTTTTATTTCATTGAAATTTCAATGAAGCTCATCGTACCTACAAAACGAAAATTGCCAATGTCGAGATGTCACTCCTTATGGTTGTAATTCCTTTCCTATAAGTATACGTATATATGTGTTTAAATAAATTGTTGTACTAAACAAAAGCTTTTCCCACCAGGCTAAACGTCGTGTATTCCGCAAAGCGCTGGAACACATTCCAAACTCAGTGCGTCTTTGGAAGGCGGCAGTGGAACTAGAAAACCCTGAAGACGCACGTATCCTTCTCTCGAGGGCAGTGGAGTGTTGCCCCACTAGCGTCGAGTTGTGGCTAGCGCTAGCGAGACTGGAGACATATGAGAATGCCAGGAAGGTGCTGAACAAAGCACGTGAAAATATACCCACGGATAGACAGATTTGGGTGACCGCCGCTAAACTTGAAGAGGCCCATGGTAAGTTATTTTTTATTTATGGATAAACCACACATTGTAGGTATGTTGATTTTATCAGAAATTATAGAAAAATAAAATCTGATAAAAGGTTAAATAAAAGAAATAATGAAACATAAGTACTTTCACACAAAACGTGTAAAGTGCAGAAAAGTTATGTTCACCTATACATTTAATGTTTTATTATAATAATTATATAAAATTAATCCTTACCATTCTCGATTGTCTAATAATCAGAGGATATAATTCACTTGCATATTTCCCAAATTGTTCTATTAAAATGATAATGTTTATGATATAATTTGTTTAATGTACCAACAGGTAACACACACATGGTGGAGAAGATCATAGATCGTGCGATCACATCGCTGAGCGCGAATGGCGTGGAGATCAACCGCGAGCATTGGTTCAAGGAGGCCATGGAAGCCGAGAAGTCTGGCGGCGTACATACATGTCAGGTAATCACTTCACACACAAACACACGCTCCATACTTGTCAGGTAATCACGTTACGCACAGACCACTCTCCATACTTGTCAGGTAATCACGTTACGCACAAACACACTCTCCACACTTGTTAGGTAGTCACGTTACGCACAAACACACTCTCCATACTTCTCAGGTAATCACGTTACGCACAAACACACTCTCCACACTTGTTAGGTAGTCACGTTACGCACAAACACACTCTCCATACTTCTCAGGTAATCACGTTACGCACAAACACACTCTCCACACTTGTTAGGTAGTCACGTTACGCACAAACACACTCTCCATACTTCTCAGGTAATCACGTTACGCACAAACACACTCTCCACACTTGTTAGGTAGTCACGTTACGCACAAACACACTCTCCATACTTCTCAGGTAATCACGTTACGCACAAACACACTCTCCACACTTGTTAGGTAGTCACGTTACGCACAAACACACTCTCCATACTTCTCAGGTAATCACGTTACGCACAAACACACTCTCCACACTTGTTAGGTAGTCACGTTACGCACAAACACACTCTCCATACTTCTCAGGTAATCACGTTACGCACAAACACACTCTCCACACTTGTTAGGTAGTCACGTTACGCACAAACACACTCTCCATACTTCTCAGGTAATCACGTTACGCACAAACACACTCTCCACACTTGTTAGGTAGTCACGTTACGCACAAACACACTCTCCATACTTCTCAGGTAATCACGTTACGCACAAACACACTCTCCACACTTGTTAGGTAGTCACGTTACGCACAAACACACTCTCCATACTTCTCAGGTAATCACGTTACGCACAAACACACTCTCCACACTTGTTAGGTAGTCACGTTACGCACAAACACACTCTCCATACTTCTCAGGTAATCACGTTACGCACAAACACACTCTCCACACTTGTTAGGTAGTCACGTTACGCACAAACACACTCTCCATACTTCTCAGGTAATCACGTTACGCACAAACACACTCTCCACACTTGTTAGGTAGTCACGTTACGCACAAACACACTCTCCATACTTCTCAGGTAATCACGTTATGCACAAACACACTCTCCACACTTGTTAGGTAGTCAGGTTACGCACAAACACACTCTCCATACTTCTCAGGTAATCACGTTACGCACAAACACACTCTCCACACTTGTTAGGTAGTCAGGTTACGCACAAACACACTCTCCATACTTCTCAGGTAATCACGTTACGCACAAACACACTCTCCACACTTGTTAGGTAGTCACGTTACGCACAAACACCCTCTCCATACTTGTCAGGTAATCACGTTACGACCAAGCAAGCTCTGCATACTTGTCATACTTGTTAAGTCGCACACACGCACGCATTTTCAAACACATTTTCCATAATCGCCAGGTGATTACGAAACTCACATACGTACGCATCAACGCACGCATTCACGTACACATGATCCGTACTTGTCAGGTAATTATTACACATGCAGGCACTCACACATGCAAACTTTTACATAGACATGATCCATCTTGGTTAGTTGTTTAGAGCGTTTTTGTTTTTCGAAATACAAATCCAAAGTTAGTTTCAGATTCACAATATATTTCATTGGAAGTTTGTACCATAAATTAATTATGTTTTATAATTTCCATTTAATCGCGCTATTATTTGATTACAGGCTATTATTCGCGCCGTTATCGGACATGGCATCGAACCAGAAGATCAGAAACACACCTGGATGGAAGACGCAGAAGCTGTAAGTCTTTTTTAATATTGACAGTTAATACTCTCTAAAATATTACACTCGATTCATAAATACCCTTTCTATGCTAGCAACTGAGCTGACATGCGGAATACTCTAAAAATGCAGTGTTATATGAATTAACTGTAACATGTCAATTAAGGTAGTCACTATATCTTAATTCGTGGTCACGCCTAATTTTAACATTAGGTATGTTAAAACATATATTTTAACATAAGGTATGTTAAAACATATATTTTAACATTAGGTGTTATTTTCATTTGATTTTAAACTTAAATCATCGTAGACTTAACCCATTTTCCGCGCCGCAGGTAGTTCGAAACACTTATAGTTTTGTCATGTCTGTTCGTCCGTCCGTCCGCAGCATAGCGTCGAGACCCTTAATGCTGGAAAGCTGTAACTTGGCATGGATTTACATATTTACTATTTGTATGGGTTTCAATGACAGATAGGGGCGCCGTAGAAATTTCGCCCAGGGCGCTGGTAGTGCTAAAACCGGCACTGTATATGGGCATAATAAATAATTTCAAAATCATTTCATCATAATTTTCATTAAACTTTATTTTCAGTGCGCAAACGAAGGTGCGTACGAGTGCGCCCGCGCGGTTTACGGGTACGCGCTATCCGTGTTCCCGTCTAAGAAGTCGATCTGGCTGCGAGCGGCGTATCTAGAGAAGCAACACGGAACTAGGACCAGTCTGGAGTCGCTATTGCAAAGGGCCGTCGCTCACTGCCCCAAGTCTGAGGTGCTGTGGCTGATGGGAGCCAAGTCTAAATGGTTGGCGGGTGAGTTTTTATAGGGTTTTATACATTGACGTATATCCTATACTTTTTTTGAAATCATTGGGTTTTTAAAATCTATTTACATAGGCCACTTTTTAGCGCGGTAAAACATTTCATTCTCATGGTGAGAACACAGAACCATTACGATACGATGCATATTTTAATCTCTCCATACTAACAGTAACAATGTGTTGTCCTTCTTTTACATGGACTGAATAGTATAATAATATAATATATTAATATTAATATTGATATAAATTTATATTTATAGTTGGAAAATTGAAGAGGGTCATAAGCTACTTTTTATTTTTGCAGTTGGTTCATCTTATTGTTGAACTGTTACTTATTTATCCTTACTAGGAATGTGTCATGTATGATAAATAACTCGTTGTTAATTTCCTTTATCCTTTATCCATTATTTATAGCTAGTAAAATATATTTTTCAGGTGACGTTCCAGCTGCCAGAGGTATCCTGTCTCTAGCTTTCCAGGCCAATCCCAACTCTGAGGAGATCTGGTTGGCAGCCGTCAAGCTGGAGAGTGAGAACAAAGAGTATGACAGGGCGAGGAGATTGCTTGCAAAAGCCCGAGCGTCCGCGCCCACGCCTAGGGTATGTTTTAAAATATTATTATGGTATAAATAACAAAAAATTGTATAGGTTAGGTAAAGTTGAGTTGTAAGTAGGACCAGCGAGCCTATTATGAACTTTTATAAACCATTCATGTTCCAGACAATTCATTTCTCGGGCTTTAAACGACGTATTTGACGTTTACACTGGAACTTGGCTGGAATTAAGAGTTCATGATAGACCTCCAGGATTAATTAAAATTCTTTTGCATAGAGTACAAAAATCTATTATAACTTTATTAGTCGCACGATCCGTGTGTGGCACAACAGTTATACATCGTACTATGCCGGTCTGCTATTCAATGGGTCCAGGGTTAAATTCTTGGGGCAGAAATTATAAAGATGACTTTAAATTTCTGTTCTTGGTCTGGTTGTGTGATCTTTTTTGTGTGTTGTTCAAGACTCCCACGACGGGTATGAGTTTGCAGCATTATTTAAAAAAAGTTTTACATCAAGTTTATGATTATACAGCATGTATTTATACAAATAAATAAAATTGGAGTGTCTGTTTGTAATATTAAAATAACCGCTTTTTACTAAGTGCATTTGGACACATACCAAAACATACACCAAAATAACATTTTTAACAATTTTTGTCTGTCTGTTGTCTATCTGACTTTTACTGAGAGATAGCTGATGTAACAAGGAGTAACTTAGGCTACTTTTATTAAAAAAATAGTAGAAAAAAACGCGATACGAAGTTCGCCGGGTCAGCTAGTTTTATATAAAAATTTCATTGTTTACTTTCGCTGCCCCAGTTTTACTGTTAACAAGCTAACTCAAACCAAAGGGAACATTTAAAATCTGTCAAAAGATTAATATTTCTCGATAACTTCCAGGTGATGATAAAGTCAGCTAAGTTGGAATGGTCTCTTAACAACATGGACGAAGCATTAAAGCTGCTGGAGGAAGCTATCAAGGTGTTCGGAGACTACGCCAAGCTGCACATGATGAAGGGACAGATCGAGGAACAAATGTCCAGGGATGAAGATGCTCATAATACTTATACACAAGGGGTGAGTTTTTTTATGGATATAGCCGGCAAACGAGCTGACGATCCACCTGATGGTAAGTGGCTATCGTCGCCCATGGACATCAGCAACACCAAAGGCATCACTGATGCGTTGCAGATACATAGAAAAATACAAACAACAAACATAAAAATTATAAAAATCATGTCATCTGATGTTTTAATAAATACCGTCAATAATAGTTAGTGGTTTAAATCCAATCAATACTAAATTATTTATTATTATTATTTATTTATTCTTTATTGAACCTTACACAAGTAACGGAACAAAAGGCGGTCTTAATGCTAAAAGCATTCTCTGCCAGTCAACCTTAAATGTGTATTTTAACAGTTGAAAAAGTGTGCCACTTGCGTACCAATGTGGATACTGCTGTCACGGCTTGAGGAGAAGCTAAAACACATCACTAAGGCGCGCTCAGTGCTTGAGAAGGCTCGGCTGAGGAACCCGAAGAATGCTGAGTTGTGGTAAGTCACATTATTATACATTTTAAAACATCTACTCTACTTACACTTTGATAACAATGTACAAAAAAAATATGAATGAATATTTATTATATAAAATTTATGTACTTAGTCTTGCCATAAATACTGAAACAAAGAAAAAAAAATTCTGTGGGAACAGATTTTTTGGTTGATTTGTAAGGGCATAACGTATTTATTTATTTATTTATTTATTTAGTACACACAAATAATTAGAAGAATAATTACAAAAGTAAATTTAGTACTAGGGCACTGCTTATTCCATGGAGGAATCTCTTCCACGTATCTATAATTCATATTCATTTATTGCCAGAATTTAGTTTTACAGAGGTGTTATTGTATTATATAAAAGACCAATACATTCTACCACGTATGGTATGCAATAATGTCAATTATATTGAGCTTATTAAAATTAACAATGTTGTTTAGTCTTATTTTCCAATTAAATTACATATTAAGTTATTCTCATATTCTATTGCGATCAATGTCAAAATTTTAATGTCAGTGTATAGTTTAATATCATTGATTGTAGGCAATGATATTAAACTATAGATACGATATGGCCTTAGGCGCCGGCCACACAGAACAGACGCAAGACACGGACCCGTCGCAGAAACAGAAACGACGGGCGTCCCGTCTTTTCTGTATGTTTTACGTCGCGACGGCTGCATACATTTTGTATGAAAGTAGATTAAACGGGCGCCGCGACTGCGACGGGTCCGTGTCTTGCGTCTTTTCTGTGTGGCCGGCGCCTTACAAATCAACCAAAAAATCTGTTCCGACCGAGCTACAACACACACACGATTATCTTTTGTTTCACTACACCAATCCTTATTACATTGGTAAATTATGTAAAAGGGATGGTACTACTAAAACCATAATAGTGAAAAAGACAGCTAGACGGCCTCACTCAGAGGCAGCTATCAACTGTCTGAATTAAAATCGCTACACTTGTCTAAATTCGACTGACATAATTTCAGCGCCATCTTGGCATATCTTGTATATAATATCATTGATTCTAGGCTAGAAAGCGTGCGACTAGAGCGTCGGAATGGCAGCGTAGAGATAGCGAACGCAGTGATGGCGAAGGCGCTGCAGGAGTGTCCCACGGCCGGGCGGCTGTGGGCTGAAGCCATCTTCATGGAGTCACGGCCGCAGAGGAAGACCAAGAGTGTAAGTTGTTTGGAATGAAATTTCATCCCGCCGGTACCGACGAGGCGGTTTGCATCGTCATTCATTATGCGCACCGCGAAGGATTTGAATAGCTTGCCTGCGTCTGCGTTCCCACCCACCTATGACGTGGATGACTTCAAGAAAAGAGTGAATAGGCTTTTATTAAGTGCGCTCACCATCCTGGACCATATCTTCACTTACCATCAGGTGGGATTATGGTCAAGCATTAGCTTATCTTATGTAAAAAAGGCTTGTAGATAAATAGGATTTTAATTTATTGTATCAAAAAAGTAAATATTACCCTATTTTCTATGTTGTATGGTAGACTGGAGATCAGTAACGATGTCCTTTTTATCTGACTTAAAAAAAAGGAGGAAGTTTTCTATTCGACTGTTTTTTTTTACCTCATAACTTTTTACTAGGGGTACCGATTTTGATAATTCTTTGTATAATCGAAAGCTGGTACTTGTCATGTAGTCCCATTTAAATTTGAACAATGATCTGACGAGTAGTTTTTTGAGTTATTCTTAATTTTGAAGTCGGTTTTTTTAGAAGAATTATACTATTGTTGACAGAATATGACATTTGACAAGCTTTATAACAAATCAGTATGTCAACGTTTAGTTCGATTTCTCGATTTGACTGCGCTGCTGGATGGATGACCCCCCGAATCGCTTACGCGATGTACTACGTGAGCGATCAAGAATTAAACGCAAAACGACGCGAAAACAACAAACAGACTAAATGTATTGACGTGTCCTGCGTTACGTGCGTTTGGTAACGTAGGACACTCCAATACATTTAGACTGTTTGTTGTTTTCGCGTTCGGATCTTGATCACTCATGTAGGACGCCGCGTTAGATCTGTCCTTAATTAACCCCCCAAAAAGAGCGACAATTTGATGTATCTATGTCTGTCTGTAGTATTTAGCTCGTAAAAAACTGTTTGTTTGAAAACTGAAGTGATCTAAATGATGTTTAGTTATGTTTGGTGTTACAATCGGGTGTATAATAAAAACTTTATTTCGGACAAAATCCATATGATGTTAGTAATTACAGAATTCTTATAAACTATTGTTAGTAACATAAATACAAAGATACTATTAGATAGATTTAAAATGTATAGTTATAATTTATGTCATCTAGTGATGTACAGTCACCTGCAGAGAAAAGTAAACCATCTGTTTATAAATATACTAACAGCAACGTTTCTGTTGCCTTTAACAGACAGGGTTACTTTTCTCAGCACGTGATTGTACCATTGACGTGAAGTAACAAGACCTCAATGGTTTGCAGGTGGACGCGCTGAAGAAGTGTGAGCACGACGCGCACGTGTTGCTGGCCGTGTCGCAGCTGTTCTGGAGCGAGCGCAAGCTCAACAAGTGCCGCGAGTGGTTCAACAGAACGGTCAGTTGCTATACAACATAGTAGAAAAGAGTACTAGAAAAGTGAAAAGGGAGTAATGCAAGAGTTTTCCATAGTAGCAATACGCTTTGTTCTGGAAAACCTATTTTTTGTTAGATTTTTTACTTGTCAATATCGTATTATATCGACAAATACCGAGTACATACCCTATTGTATTGAGGCGGCTTAGAATACTAACCCCAATCCCACAATATAAGTTTTATTTTTAAAAGATGTGCTGAGGAGTTTCTTTACAGCTTTTCTTCTCCTCTATGACAAAGCACCTTTCCGAAAAGCTGGTAGATTAAAAAAAATTACGTGCATAAGAGTATCAGTGATACCTACATGAATAAATGATTATTTCATTTCATTTCCCACGACGGATGGTCGTTGTAAGAGTCGACTAAGGGCCCCTCGGAATAATATCGGTAATATATAATAGTTAATAATAACAGGCGTTACTTTGCGGAAATCCTTAATAACATTGGTAATAAATATTGGATAATATGATTTTAACAGTTCATTAATTCCATTAATACTAGTATTATTATTTCTCATTAGTACTACTATTTTTTCTGTTAACATGTCGGCCACTCCTGTAGGTTTTCGAGGACCCTAAGAAGAAATTAGTTTGTGCTCAAGCCCAAAACTTAACTTGAATTCTATTCCACAGGTAAAAATCGACCCAGACCTGGGAGACGCATGGGCATTCTTCTACAAATTTGAGCTGCTTCACGGCAACGAACAACAACAAGAGGATGTGAAGGCTCGCTGCAAGGCAGCAGAGCCTCACCATGGAGAGTACTGGTGCCAGGTGTCCAAAGACATCGCTCATTGGTGCTTCAGTATAGAGCAGATTCTGCTGCTGGTCGCTAAGAATCTTCCTGTGCCTACGTAAACAGTGTTAATTAAAAAAAATAACAGTTAATAGTGATAATTGTGAAGTGAGTGAAAAAGACACTTAGAGTTAAAAAAGTTGATGGTGAATAGAGATTTTTATGTGAAGATGTGTGAAGTTAAGGAATTTTTAAAGTAAGTTGTATTATTTCTGCACTATAATGTTGGTTTACAGATTTCCACATGTTAAAGGTGAAATTGTCATGTCTTCTGGTCACATTTGGTGGGTTTCTTTATACATATATGAAAATTATCAACTTCTCATAAATCTTAAGTTGTGTTTGTTGTCATTCATTCATCAACTATTTGGATAGTAACTCCAATTTAATAGGATATTTATTTGAACCCACCACAAGTTTGTAAAATTGGAGTTCATTTAAGTTAAATAGCATAAAGACAAAAGAGATGTTGGTGTTATATGAAGAAATATCATAATTAGGTTATACTGATGTATTCTTCTTCTGTCTTAGTTTATGTAAAAAATCCTAAATTAATCATTTTAATACTTTTTGACGTATGTGGTGCAAACCTTAATATTAGCTCACAAAACTGTGAACTCATAAGATCCATATCTATTTAATATATTTTTATGGTTATGACATAATGTATGTAGTTTATTCAAGACAATATTAGGTTGTCAAAAAGTTAGGCAGTTTTAATGAGAAACTTGCAGAACTTAACAAAACGTCTATCAACCACTGCATGAAAGATTCACCAATTATTTTGTAAGTTATTATTATAATCACAGATAAATAAATAGGGTAGATAACACACCGCCCTGTATTTGAGTGAGGAAGAAAAATACCATGCTGGATTACGTAATTCCCGTATTTACAAGCTACCACGCCCATCCATACGTCAAAAACCATGCTGATTACTACCAGTAACTTACTGGGTTTCATCATGGTTTCAAATTACCATCATGGTTTCAAGTTACTGACAGAAATCAACATGGTTTTTGACATATGGAACGGCGTGGTAGCTTGTAAGTACAGGAATTACGTAATCCAGCATGGTTTTTTTTCTTACTCAGTCAAATACAAGGCGTTAAGTTATCTAGGGTACATTTATTTTATTGATCTTTGATTATAATGTACTGAATTTCATGTTAATCTAATTTATTATTGTCTCTTGGCAATATTTGATTTTCTTAGTGTTGGTATAAAGAGAAACATTGCTGTTAGATATTAATAAAACAGATGCCCTGCTCCTTAGTGATTTTTACAATGTATATATTTTTATTGTGTTAGTAATAGTACAATGTATTGTATTAAAAGTGTTTTTTTTTATTAAAGCAGATATATTTAAACTTAATAAATTTAGACTTACTATATCGCCTTTTTGGTATGTACATGTTAAATATCCAGATTCATACATTTTCACAATTTAGAGTTCAAATTAAATTAAAACACTTATTATTTGGTTCAAATGTATTATAACTTACCATCAGGAAGCTCAATATCGTTCATGGGCCGAAATATGAAAATGTCTAAAATGAATTGAAGGCGTTTTTGCATATCAGAACTGAGTTCAAGATTGTAAATAAACGTACCTAACCCTACATGTACCGACTACCTTACTAAATGGAGTTCCACAAGGATCTCTCTTGGGACCTGTTCTTAATCCCCTCTAATTATTACATGCGAGATGTTTACAAATGAAAAGAATGAAATGAATTAATCATTTTAGAGAATCCACTATTGCCCAATATCTCAGCTATAAAAAATAATAATGATTTCATTATAAATTACAGATAAATGTGCATGTGGAAAAAATCGTCATCATACCATTTCCTCTACTTAAATACTTGTAGTAATGAATACCATTTTTTTACTTTGATAGACACTATCGTGATTTCGAAAAATACCGCAGAAAAAGAACACAATATGTAAAGAATCACTACATGCGCGGATAACTGCAAAATATTTCTACTAATAACTCAAAAGATGCCCATGAGCCTAAGAAATCCTGATCTAAAGTGTTAAAAACTTAAAACTAAATATATTTTTAATTAATATATTACGTACGTAAAGTTTTTTTTGTTATAAATCAAAATTCTTAGTGAGCATTATGATCTCTGCGTCATAAATATTCACGCATGTAAAGGAGTCTTAGAGTATACATACAGTAGTATTACTTAGTATTATTAAGTACTCTAAGAAAGGAGTCCTTTAATACATTATGGTCGACATAATGGCTCATGTTTAGAGAATTGAAATGGGTTAACCTTTTTTAAGTGCTACTTTAAATCCACAAATTTTAAAATAATATTACCTGAAAAAAGTTATTAACCCTGGTCCTGTGGTCCCGTCCTGCGCAGATTGAACAAAGTAATATACGTAGTAATACTTAGTAATGAAATAACAGGAACATAAATACGTATTCCCTACTAATAGGTGATGATACACATGCTTCAATATTGCGCATTTTACAAAAGAAATTAAAAATTCTACCACTATTGTGTACGGTTCAAGCCGTAAACACCATTATCCATTAATAAAGTTCTATAAATAATGGCCGAGTTTGTGTGAGGTTGAATAATAAACGTGCTGGCGCAGTTCCAGCGCCGGATGCGCATGCGCTCTGAATAACTATACGAATTTTTCACTTCTTTCTCTTCCGAAATTGAAAGTAGTTGTATCTATCAGTGATGCTCAGTTAAAAGTTAAAACTATATATTGTGACAAGTGAAAGTGTTCAAGGAAGAGTAGTGTTGTGACAATGTCGCCCAGATGCCCAGTGCCACCTTTACAAGAAATATCATTATCATTAGTAGCTAGACAATTGATACACACTCTTTCGCGAGTGACATCCGAGGAAGATGTCGCATTTCCATTCGCGATGGTTTCATCGTACTACGAAATCATGGGGGCGACGAACGATATATTTCAAGATCTCATTAATTTAATTCTAAGCTCAGAGTATCTGGATCCGTCCATCCGGTACTATGCAATGCGGCTGCTCTTGAAAGAAAATGTGAAAAGCTTAGCGACGGGTATATTTCCTTGCCCGTACTACAGAAAAGTCCTTGAACTGATTATAGAGCAAGGGCGCCACCTGACGTCTCTTAATCTAAAAGGAGTATGGGTTAAAGACGAGCATTTATCTCTTATGTACGATTTACTGAAGAATCTGAAGAATTTAACCGTATTAAATATACCCTACATTGCCAATGACGAAGTGCTCAAGTACATTGGTGAGCATAATAAAGTGTTGAAACTCCTAGACGTTTCTGGTGAAACAGACATAACAGAAATAGGCATAGACGCCATGCTGACTGGCAACCCACAGCTAACCCAGAGTCTAACGGTTATTAATATTGGTATGTACGGAGAAGAGAATATTGATCACACTGACGTGGCTCTGTTAATACGAAATCTACCAAACTTAACTAATCTGGGTAGCTACTCCTTCGTGGGAAAAGCAATTTATCATATTTATAATAACGATTGCAAACCAGGTTTTACAACAAAATTACAATATATACATGATATTCAAACGAATTTGAGGACGATGAAAGCAATAGTTGCTCTGTGTCCAATGATAGAGACTATTTATTTGGAAGAGTCAGACCAAGGCGTCTTACAGCTAATAAAGGATCTACCCACTGTCAATAAAATAAAATTGAACAAATTTCAATGTCACGAACTTCATCAGCTCTTAGAAAAAATTGGGTACAAAATTGTCACGTTGATGCTCTCCGGTTCTCAAGGGTCTTTTAACTTTACGAGAATAGCAGAAACTTGTAGAAATTTAGAATGTCTGGAGTCCTATCAAATTCAGACTGCGACTCATGAGGAAGAAATTCCTTTTAATAAATTGGAACACATCGAAATTATTCAGGGTAACCTCTCGAGCTCCTGTTTGAAGTACTTGATGACGGGTAGTCCTATGCTTAAAAAGCTAATTATCGGCGATGAAATTAAATTGGATGACAATGATATGGCAAGGTACATTTTTTTAAACTATAGTTAAAATGTTTACGTTGACTGTTCAATTTTAAGGCTGCGGGCACGAGATCTGCGACGAGCGGCGCGATGGCGGTTGCGGCGCGGCGCGGCGCGGGGCGATTAGCAGCGGTGTCTTGCGGGGCACGAGAAAACAGTCGTTCAATCGCGCCAAAGTAGTGTTGTGAAGAATGATAATATTATAATCTGTTTATTTATACTTTTATTGTTGAAGCGATGGCGTAAAATAACTTTCGGAAAAAAAGACGCTTGGTTTTCATACAAATGGAGGTACCTACATGTTTCATTTTGTGCCAAACATCGTTGTGAAAAACATGAGTTTATTACAAGAGAATTATTGGAGCCTAGTATCCTGATGAGAGCTGAATTATTATTACCAAGAAATGGTGTTCATCCAATAAATAAAGGAAGAAGTAATTTAGGCTAATTTTCTACTCTTTATAATTAGTTGTAAAGAGTAGAAAATTGTTATTCAAAAAAGATTAAAACTATACGAGAATGAGTACATTTTGATTATATTTTGGAGAATATTTAGAGAATATTTATATGGTGCAAGTTTTTACTGTCCCATATAGCAGCTTTTGATGAAATACACGAAATAAGTTCTTCATTATAAATTTCCATTACTTTAAAATTATAATTCAATACAATTCTATGTACTATCAATCTAGTTTGTTCCCATCTCTTCCGCGCCGCCGCGCATCGCCCCGCACCGCCCGTGTATCGCGCATCGCGCCGCTCGAAATCGCGGGTCTCGTGCCCGGTCCCATAGAACGCCATACTATTGATTCCATCGCTTCAAATCGCGCCGCGCCGCAACCGCCATCGCGCCGCTCGCCGCAAATCCCGTGCCCGCAGCCTAAGAGTAGTGAAAGTAATGTCTCAATATGGGTTTCTACTCGCCTATTATGTGGGAGACTTCAAAAGACTAATTAGGCTGTTTAGTAACGCATTATGAATTTTTTTTTTCAAAATACCATGGTGGACTGCCCCCAAGAATCGTTGTAAAGCATTAAATTATAATGAATATCTTTGTCTAATTACTAATGAGTTTCAATGAGTTTTTAAAGTATTTGCGTTTTTGTTTTCCAGAATGCTTCGCCGTTATAAGTTCGAGAATCTTGAAGGCATTTGGTTCCCCAACGCTCCTCGACTCACTCGCGACACAGTGGAACTCCTTATGGAGTGTTGTCCAAAGTTGCAGAGTTTGGGACAACTCAGCGGTTGGCAATACACTCCAGATGACATGATGCTAATGAGAGCTATCATAGCCAGCACCAATACCGACCTGGTGTTGTCGCCACTTGGAATATTTCAGCAAGGAAGATAATCTCTCATTTGTTTATTTATTGCTATATCAAATTTGATTGAAGATATTTGCCATTAATATAAAAATATAATTTATTTTAAATTTAAATGTCTTGGTCGTGTAATGAAACAAATTACTTAAATATAAAAAGACGCAATACTAATTTTGACAAATTTTATTTCCAAAACAAAAACAAAAATGGTATACATGCATTACATTTTCTATTACTTACTTACTATAATATAAAGTAACATTGTTCTGAATTCACATTAGCACTAATCTATTCTTGAGTATTTAAACTTGTATCGTCGCTCTATGATTACTTTCGCTTTGGTAGAATGTTTTAAAAAGTGATATCTAATTGTGGTATTGTTTTTATTCTCTTTCAATATTCGGTTGGGCGTTTTCATCATATCTTTTATTTTTGCTTTTTAAACGGGTTTTTAGCATTTTACATTCATCAGCACACTTCGTTGTAATAATACTCCTGAAATACAGATTTAGAAGGTTTATTAGAGTAACTTTTTCAAATGCAATAAATGTATTGCATTAATCGGTCTTTATTAAAGAACCTACCTGACTAAATTCTCTTTCACATTAAACCTTGATGTGATTTCCAAGATTATATCTGTTACAGTTTTTGGGTCTAAACACATTTTCGCTGGTTTGTTTTGAAAAGCTGGAGACCGTTTGCCTGTTAAGGAATGTGTGGCTAGAATTCTGTGAAAAAAAGTTATTATTAGTATTAATACAGACTCTTGTTAAGTTGTAAAATTCTTAAGTTTTTTCTTAATTACCTTCTTGGAAATGCGGCAAGCAGTAATGTTCGAGTTGCTATTGTGTAAGACTTCCATTTAACTTTTCTAAATTTTTCTTTGTGTATCATTGTCTTCCCGCTTCCAATTGGTACCTGAAGACAGAAAATAATGTTATTCAAATATAATCAACAAATTAATTACCGCTTTATAGCCATGGAAGTGATAATATTAATAATTGATTCTTTACCCATTCATCATCGGCGTCGCATTTGGTATCTTGTTTCGATGTCAAATTTTGTCCAATTCTGTTAAATTTATTACTGATAAGTACATTATCATCTGAGCGATCAGAGTCTTCGCTTTCACTTCTTTCACTATTCTCTTCAAACTCTTCAGAACCAATATTAGTATTGGTTTTATCTACC
Source organism: Thymelicus lineola (assembly GCA_963932265.1). Lineage (NCBI taxonomy): Eukaryota > Metazoa > Arthropoda > Insecta > Lepidoptera > Hesperiidae > Thymelicus > Thymelicus lineola. Next base: position 10,754,635 of record OZ010697.1, read on the forward strand.
AATGGTTGAACTGGTGGACATAATTCCATAAGAAAGTTTTTTGGTTGTGGTTTCAATTCATTTAGCATTCTAAAAAGCTCATAAAATCCAGCCTTTATATCTTCTATTTCCTTTGCATTATTATGCGTAGATTTCTTTAGGATTTCAATAGGTGGTGTATGATTTCTCTTTGTAGAATCAGCTGAGTATTTCTTTACTGATATATTTCTAACGGGGTCTTTCCTTGTCCTCTTACGACTTGAACTATTGCCGTTAGAGAGGCGTGCTTTTAACATGTTTGTTACAGCATTTGGCCTGTGTGTGGGTTTGGGACCTCTTTTAACATTTTTATTTGAATATTGTTTTGTATAACTGTGTTTTTGAGATTCCTGTAAATGAAATAAAGTTATTTAAGTTAGAATAGACTATCGTAAAGTTATATCTTTTTTGTCGTAAGTATAAAGTAGTAGGTATAAAGGTAAATTCGCTATAAGTAGGTATTTGATAATAATTTATCAAAGTTTACTACATACACGAGAGAGTTCAGACGCTGAATCCGAAGAGATTTCTTCATCACTGGGCTCCCACGAAGAGGCATTGGGAGAATAGTCTTGACCTTCATTCTTCAAGTCACTCCTGTTTGCACCACTTGTGCTTTCTATTGCCTGCAAACTCCTTTGCATTTCCATGGGACTATTACCGCTATCTGTGTCAATACCATCTTAAATTATTATTCTCGGGTTTTACGAAGGCCAGGAACTAAACATTAAATTTTGAAATCACAAAAAATAGATGCCCATAAGTGCTAAGTACCTAGGTAAAAATAATATAACAGATTTTGGCGCGAAAGAAGGTTTAACGGTTCGGTTTTGCAAAGCGCTAGAGCGCTGTTTTTGCATGACAGCAGCTATTAAAAAACTTTTGTAACTTATCATTGGTAAGTTGTATCAAAAATCGTTAAATTCATATAAGAAAAATATTAAGATTTGAAAATATTAATCCAATAAGCTCCTTTATCCGGAAACTTCATTTTCACATATCTACCTCCTGTTTAAATAAAAAAAATACATTATCTACTCACCGGAAGCGATATCCGTTCTGGGGGTCGGTGCCCGATGACTGGCTTCTGCCATTCCAACATTCACCTCCTCAGTTACTCTGATCATGGAACTAGATTTCAACAAACGACCTCCATTCCAATCAGCTAGCAACCACCTTTCGATTTTTCCTCTAGAAGACATTAATTACAAATATTTTCACGAACAATTCGTTCACTGCACTTTGACCACTTAGTCGAAACTGCCGAAATGCAACTAAAGACGATTCCAAAATGTGGCGCATGAGCAGGTAAAAGTTTCATTACGCACCCTTACTTCATCATTATTACATCCCCCGCCCTACCCCTCGGAACAATACGGTTCGCCAACCGTCTTGAAGACAGCAAAAAAACCGACCTTTTTGCGAACCCATTTCATAGTAAGTTTCTAAACAGAGATTTATAATTCTTTTCTTTTGTACGGTACAAACCGAAACCATCGCTGCATCGCTGCGTGCCGTCGTCATTACATCTTTGTAAGGCGCCATAAAATATATTATGGAACATTTACAGGACGGACGGTAATTTCAATACCTGACTCCTTCCTGTTGGTATTAGAAACTGTCGATGAGGTATAAATTTTTACTGGATTTAAAATCTCAACGAAACGAAACTTATTGGAACACCAAATTGTATGGGTGAATTACCGATATTAAATTTGAAAGAAAACTGCAAAAATTAAAACCATTTTTACCATAAAACGTATAATGAAACCCACAAATAGCTTATAGCAAAAATAATTTTGAAAACAGGTTATAAGTGGTGTATCTACATTTAATTTGTTTTTTATTTTATGTATATAGCCGCCGATGGATTGGGATTAGAGGAAAATCTAAAAGTTTGAGACACAATGCAAATTCAACAATGATTTTTGTGTCTCAAAAACTTTCCACCTTTGGAACGCTCACTTTTATTTGTGAGACGCTTGTAGTGTAATTACCCCATATAAAAACGAGACATTCGTGCTACTTTTGCCGTATTGGGGCGCCTTACAATATTAACCCCAATCCCACGGCGGATGGGTGTCGTAAGAAGCGACTAAATCCGGCCCGCTGGTGGTAGGGCCTCTCGTGGGATTATAATATTATTAATATGTGTTGATTTTACTTTTACGACTCGTCCTGTTCAGGCTGGGGGCTTTGAGAGCTGGCTTGAGAGCCAGTTCTTTATTTATTTTTCTTCTCTCTTTCTTGGCCGGCAACGCATCAGTGATGCCTTTGGTGTTGCTGATGTCCATGAGTGACGATATCCACTTACCATCAGGTGGATCGTCAGCTCGTTTCCCGACTATTTCCATAAAAAAAATAATACTATTAATTAATAATTATGCATTGAAGTAGGTATTATTACTAGCGTATAGAACAGACACCGCGAAGTCCGCGAACACCATGTATGTTCCAATGCATTGGCGCCACGTGGCTTCAATCTTCAATGGATTCGTTCGATTTTGAAAGGACAACGGGGGCTCAATTTTGAAAATCGAACCTCCCGGGTGGGACACATTTTGTTCGAGGTGTCTGTTCTATGTTGGTTCTATGACATTATACTTCAATGTCTCTATGGTCTCTATACGTATTTTTTAACCGACTTCAAAAAAAGGAGGAAGTTCTCAATTCGACTGTTAAATTGAATACCTACTCCTGCCACGTGGGCACCGTGGCCACCGTGGCATTTACTAATTTCTATCTACAGTTGCAGTGTATTAATTTTTTTATTAGAAAAGTAGTAGTCTCCCAACAGTCCCAACGTAACAAAACTTGCTGGAGATGTGTAGGTTTTTTATCGGATTTTAAACTTTTAATTTTTAATTACTTTTAACTTTTTATTACTGTTAACTAAATTCAGCCTTTAAAAAACAATGATTTTGATGTATAGGATAGCCATAGACAATACATTTCTATCTTAAAAAAAGGCAAATACCATGGAGTAATCAAGTATATTATAGTAATCTGTGGAGTAATCTATCCTTATTCTATCAAATATTGATTTGCTACCTAGGGATGGACATTGAAAAAAAAACATCGATGTTCTTTTCGATGCAATGCATCGCATAGTGGCAATGCATCGATGTTTCACAAAATACATCGATGTTTTCCATACATCGATTGTTTTGGAACGAAGTTCCTTATCGCGCGTTGTGAAAGGGGGCTAGACGGAAAATTACGACACTTTTTGATTCTTACGAATGACGACACTTTTTTTGAAGTGATTCAGAGACTTTTACAGAGATGGCGCTGTACAACAAAACAACAATACTTAAATCGAAAGGAACTTCGTTCCATCCGGGTGTCCCTTGACACCTCTCATGTTTTTTTTTTATTTTTACTAGCGTTGGGACTAAAAAAAAGGTCATCGGCAGTGAATTCGATGTCCAAAAACTAAGGAAGCACTTTTCAACATTAGCCTAATGGCACTGTTTTAGGGTTAAAAAATAGAATTTGCTACGGCCCCAGGGCTGCTGCCGTAGGCCGTGAATTTTGTGATTGTTTGGTTTGGTTATCCTATTAGGTTTGCCTCTTCGATGCATCGAATAAAAAACATCGATGCTTACTCGATGTTGACGTATTAAAAAACATCGGATTGAATCGATGTTTCCATACTATACATCGAGTGTTTTTAATACATCGATGTATATCGTGCATCCCTATTGCTACCAAAAAGAAGCTTCTTGTTTGATAAACCCTGTCCACAAATCTTAGAGACTAAAATGACAACCACTAATGTCAAAGTTCGAAATAATGTTACCAGCTAAATTTGTGCAATCTACTTTTCCGGTTTTTTGAATCGTAAACCATTTCGTAAGAATTGTGAGAAGTTTGAACTAATTAAAAAAATCATTCAGTTAGTAACAATATTAATATTGATAAGTCGATATAACTTATTTTCACTCAAAACTTATTGCCTGGGGCATATAGTCGATGAGATATTTCGGATATCTCAATTTTTATATATTGAAATAGTTCTTAATAGACGTTCTTGGCTATATAGTATAAAATTAGCTGTATACCGAATGTCACCAATACCATAACCAAATACTAATTCTTGTAAGTAAAATAACTTTTAAGTTCAGTTAATTAGAGTAAATATATTATGGATACAATTATATTTGATACGGTTGCTTAAACTTATTTTTCTACCAGTTTTAGGGACTCTTTAATACAAATATTATAGGTCGAATATTTGTATTAAAGAGTCCCTAAACTGGTAGAAAAATAAGTTTAAGCAACCGTATCAAATATAATTATATCCATAATATATTTATCTTAATTAACTGAACTTAAAAGTTATTTTACTTACAAGAATTAGTATTTGGTTATGGTATTGGTGACATTCGGTATACAGCTAATTTTATACTATATAGCCAAGAACGTCTATTAAAAACTATTTTAATATATAAAAATTGAGATATCCGAAATATCTCATCGACTATATGCCCCAGGCAATTAGTTTTGAGTGAAAATAAGTTATATCGACTTATCAATATTAATATTGCTACTAACTGAATGATTTTTTTAATTAGTTCAAACTTCTCACAATTCTTACGAAATGGTTTACGATTCAAAAAACCGGAAAAGTACATTGCACAAATTTAGCTGGTAACATTATTTCGAACTTTGACATTAGTGGTTGTCATTTTAGTCAGATTTGTGGACAGGGTATAGCAAACAAAGAAAGACTGTTCAAATTTTTAATCAGTTTTAGACACAGAAGAATATTATTAGATCAAGGAACCAATTGATTTGAATTGACAGAAAACACTTGTTATTGTTACTTTGTTAGTTTGATCGAGGTGTATATGAAATAGGTGTATGCCAGCAATACATACATAACATAAACCTCACGGTAGGTACTTAATTTAAAATCATGGAAGCTGCATCATTGAAATTAAAGAAACAAATCCAGAAAGGAAAATTAAAAAAGACAATGAAGAATGTTATTTGCCGACCAGATACCACTTTCTGGTAGGTACCTAGCATGAATTTTTACGATTATTTAAGACTCCACTTAATTAGTAGGTAGTCGTAGTACCAAAATTACTTATCCAATGGATGAATTCCCTCATCGAGTGACATGGACTGGACTTAACACTACAAATACGTAGACCAGAAGAAACATTTGTTACCCTCAGTTGTTACTTAATCTGTCGTCATTTTTTTTATAACTATACTAATTACTGATGAACTGTTTTTATAAATTGAAATAAGAATGTTTTATTTCTGTGGTTTTATTCTTATCTGTTCATATACTGTCTTAAGATTTTAATTATCTTGCTTTGTATACAGGCCACTAACAACCGAAGATAATAACAAAACATTAACAGAAGAATTAAATAAACTCAAAGTGGATATACCTGATTTCAAAAAGCCTCATTGGAGCGAACTAAGCCAAATTCCAAAAGAGCAACGTCCAAAGCCTGCTCCAATTCCGTAAGTAATTTATTTTACACATAATTGAATCAGTGCAGGATTTGGGCCCCCGCCACTATGTCATTTAACAACTGGCTCAAGTAAGAATTGTAGCTAAGGAGGCAGGCTGTACAGAAACGTAATAATACCAGTAATAGTGTTAATCGCTCAATAATAATATAATCTATCTCGTTGCCCAAGTACTCTAATAACTTGTATTATGCAGATTTTTTCAGTGTTTTCTTTCATCAAAGCAAGTGATAACAGTTACGGTGAACGCACATTTATCGACATCATAAGCGCTGTCAGCATCGCAATAGTATGAAATCATATGAGAGCCCGATGTGGATAAATGTGCGTTCACCATTAAAGTGCATAGTTACAAGTCAGGTCTCTCATGAGAGAATAATTTTCAAACAAACATTCAAACTATGAGGTTGTATTGTTTAATTTTCTTATTTTTAAATTTTAAATGAATTATTACTTTTAATTAAAATTGTTAATATGTATTCAGTGTTTTAATTATATTTTATTTCATATTCGCAAATTTATTTTTGTTACTATTAGTAACAGTAAACATTATTTGTTGCAGGAAAGTAGAGGGGTTAATATTTGGTATAACAGAATGCAAAAAAGCAATTGAAATCAAACAATGTATTGGTATTCTGATTGATGCTGATGTGAATCCTAAAACTATAGTCCAACCAGTGATAGATATATGTTTGGACAACTCTATCCCAGTTCTATGCTTGAAAGAATTAAGAACTATTACTGATAGTAATTTTGGTATTGCTACAAGCGTTCTTGGAGTCAAAGAAAATTCCTTACCAGATTTAGAAAAAGTAATTCTTGAGATGTCAAAGTTTGACAGAGCACCATCTAATGTTACTGAAGATCATGAAGTAAAAGATGAAACTTCAGCGTCACCAGTAACCCCATCACCTGATGTGGAAATGAAAATAACTCCAAACTTGGATGATGGCGATGAGGAAGAGATTGAAGAGCTATCAGATTTACTATGGAGTCCATACATGTACAGGGTTCTTAAAACAATGAGAGCCTTCAGACCCAACATTCAAGCCAAATTGAAAGCTAAAAAAGAAGCAGAAGAATTCATAAAAATATCAAATGAGCAACCAGCGACAAATACTAAGCCATATTTGAAAATGAATGTTAAGAAAATATCCAGCAACCCAAACAGAAAGAAGGTAACAAAAGGTAATCCAAAAGAGTAATTACAATAAAACAATACTTTACTATTCATCATATTTATTACTAAACTATTATGTCAAAAAAGACATATTTTTAATGTAATACATTCCGTGTGGAATGTGTGTCAACAGTACTCAAAAATTGTATTCTTTATTTTCTAAATATACGTCTAATTTCTGAGCACTTAGTTGTTTTCAAATTTTAATAATACACCTTAAAACTTAATCTGGTTAAATCGGTAAAATTTTATATTATTAATTAAACTAAAATGCGATACTCCATAAATGTTTGTAACAAAAAAGATTGTATGGAGTATAGCACAACACAGATAACATATATCTTACGTTTTCAATTCATGCATTGCATTTAAGGTTTTAAAAGTTCAATTCAATACAAATCAAACAACAAAGTGTGTCAATGTTATACTTACAATAATAGTGACTTATTCCGAAATCTGGCCTGACTTTACATTACAAATATACTATACATTTGCACTTTGCACACACTCAGTATCATCTTACTTTCAACACTCATAAATTGTATTTGATCTCAATTCTCATATAACCATCAACTTACAAACTACATTCATAACATAGTATATTTGAAAAGTTAATACAAACAATAAACAAAATACAAAATTGCTCATTAAGTAGCTATATACTTCATATCTAACAAGCTAATAACTACTAAACAATTTATTTTGGTACATAGTACCAATAATGATTTATACCATCACATATTTTTACTAGTTATCACTATTTACTATTGTTATGTTATATAGCACTAGTTAATTTTAGCAGGGTTATACAAAGGTATAGAAGGTATAATTGTAAAGTGAAAATAATAACGTAAGCTTAATTTACAAACAAACATAAAAACGAAATAACTAATTTGTTAATAAAGAAAAATAATAAAATAAAGATAAAATCTTTTGATAACAGTTAAAATGTAAAGAAGTTTCCAATTACAGGAAATAAGGAAGTTTACTCCTTCAAATATAATAGTAATAAACATATAAATGTTAGAATGGAATTTGTACATATTTAACAACTAACTTATTCAAATTAACAGCACACACTTCTTAGAAGTGTTTGCCATTGAATAAACTGAGAATGTACAAAAGTAAGTGCCTACATAACCATTAGCATAACCGCATCCAAGGACTGTGATTGGCACATCGGGATACTATTTGGGTCTGTATTTCCGACGACTACATAACAAAACAATACATTGCTATATATCGAAGCAATACTAGAATACTAGTATCTAAAAGGCAACTCTCTAGCTTTTCTACCAGATCCCATTTACTAGATAAATCATTTACCAATCTTTTTATTTTTGATTGAGTAAATAAAACCTAATTTCTCATAGAAATTAAGCATATTCAAACATCAACATTTGCATGTATATAACAATACATTTTAATGCAACGAACACCAGTTCTATTGTAATTCTAGTACGCATTCTATGCCTAACAAGTGTATTGTCAACTGCGTGTTTAAAGGGGAAATAATTCGCACGTCGGCGAACGCTACAACGTTCGTTAAATGTGAGGGGGGCGGGGGAGGGGGGCCTCGCTGGGGCGGTATCGGTCGAGAATGATCGCGCACATCCTTTTCGCATCGGTCTCGTCCGGGTACGTGGCCATCGCCTCAGCGACCTGCGCCTCGGGGAAGATCCCCGCGAGATGGAAGTGCATGTGTCGCCGGGCCTCCCAGTGCTGCAGGGCGCCCTCGGAGGCGCAGGGAGACATGGAAATGGGATGCTGCATCATCGCGGCGGCCGCTCCCCCCGGCGCGGAGGACACCCGGGCGGCCGCGGCGTGGAGTCTGGGGTCGCACGCCGGGTTGAGAGTGAGTTGCCGCGCCAGCTTGCGGTGCGGGTTGGCTTCCAGCGGCTGCGAGGGGCCCGGCAGCTGGACTTGAGCGCGGTCGAAGTGCGTCGTCAGGTTGGCGTCGGCGAGTCGCGGCGTGGCGGAGTGGGCGCGCGCGAGGGGTTTCTTCGTGTCGACGGGGCGGCCGCTCGTGGGCGGGAGGCTCAACGTATGAAGATCGCCGCGAGCCTTCCGCGCCGCGCGCTCCGACAGCTTCTCCGCCACTGACTTGTGCGGGCGGCCGGCGCGCTCCGGGTGGTGGAACTTGCACTTGTTGCCGTACGTGCACTTTCTGCCGTAGGGGCACGCGGGTGGCGGGTCCGCGCGGGAGGAGGGCGCCCGCAGGAACGCGTCGAGCGTCGGCCCCGAGCGCCCGAGCGGGTCGTCCGGCGGCATGAACCGGTCGTTCACGAACGAGAACATTAGCAGCCGCTCCTGAACCACCTTCCGGAAGTCCGGGCTCTCGGCGGCGAGGTCCCTGTAGTTGTCGTTGGACACCACGATGCCGTCCGTGTCGGCCGCCAGGCGAAGGATGTACCTGTCGTCGTAGCAGATGAGGCGTTTGCCTCCCAGAAGTCTGCTCGGCGTGTAAACGAGAACTCTGTCCTTTTCGAGTCGCTCGAGGACGTCGCGGTCTGCGACTGGATTGTCGGGTCTCGACGCCTCCTTTCTCCATTTGGGTATGAACACGGTGATCTCCTTGTGTCCCCGAGCACGGAACCAGTCGACGCAGATTTCGATACCGCGACACGAGAACAGCTCCTTGTTGCCATGACTGAAAACAGAAAGTGTTAATAAACCTCACGTGTTTACGAAATTTGGATAGGATAGCATAGGATACACTTTTTTTTGCATTAGGTATATAACAAACTTTGCTTAGGATAGATTATACGTCTCAAATTCTAATTTAATTGTATGATAGATAATCAAAATCTCCATGTACAGTCACGTGCAATAATATATATACATTGTCACGTTTTCAAAAATATCTAAACTTGTAACAATCCAGAAAGAAGTGAACGACAATTCGTTCAAAATTAAGTAACCATTAAACGATGTCAAAATAATGTATACACGTTTATTCCACATTCATGTAATCGAAACAAAATCATAAATAAATTCTCACTTCGAATATCATTTTTAACTATCCATGACAATTTCTATAACATGTATACAATTGTACACATGTAACAGACATTGTCATGGCTACATTAAAATGATATTGGAAGTGTATACTTACTTTTGCCGTTTTTGTAACTTCCTTTCAAATCTAACCTTCCAAACTAGGCTTTTTATTTAAAATTTAATTAAAATTTACCAAAATGCTTAAGTAATTAAGTAGGCTGTGAGCAAGTCGTAAACTTCTTTGCGTTGTTGATCATTAGTTTTTAGTAAACCAAAGGGCATTCAAGATTTATTTTAAGATATATGAATATTTTAATTTATTTTCATTATTTTAATCTATTTAATTGTTAAAATGTAATTTCTACCAATAACTCATACTGCATACATTGTGCCTTATTTTATTACTATAGTATCTATCCCTTTTTCATTTTAATTTTTACCCACAGCGGAAGGAACGAAACGAACGCGGTATATGCATTAGGGTTTAGAGGTTGTTTGTTAGTTAGTTTGTATGTATGTATGTTACCGTTTTTTATGAAATCCACTGGGCTAATTTCATTGCAGTTTTTTGCATTCAAAAGGTATCACTAAAGAGCGGGTTCATAGATATATTTTATGTCGGTATGCCACCAGAGGGCGCTGCAGTAGCGTGATACAAAATTTGTATTTTTATCCTCTGCTGTCTGTACCTACACGCTGCTAACTATTCCAATTTTTTGTAATACGCTTTTATACACACCCTCGTAGTAAGTTTTTACCTATGTCGTAGGTGGCATAGATGACACATAACACATCCCAATAACACCTATGACTCGAGTACCAACAAATATTTAACTGTTTCATAAATATGTGCCCCAGCCGGGAATCGCACCCGGGAATCTAATCACTTCGCAGGCAGAGTCGCTCTCGCTACCAACTAGGGTACAGATAATTTCTACTTGGAAATTTGCAAGTATAATAATTATCCAAATTCCGAATAAAACAATCAGGACGCCTTTTTACTAGTACAACATTAATTAAGAAAGTTACACGTCTTATTTTGAATTGCTTTATTTACAAAAAAAAAAATCCTTTCTCCAAATTAATTAAGTACGCCGTAAATATGCTCATCAAAATGTGGCACTTTCATTGGTCCAATTGGACCAAGGCTTGTATTTTATTTTTAACCGACTTCAAAAAAAGGAAGAGGTTCTCAATTCGACTGTATTTCTTTTTATGTTTGTTACCTCAGAACTTTGGACTGGGTGAACCGATTTGGATGATTCTTTTTTTAATCGAAAGCTGGTGCTTGTGGTGTAGTCCCACATAAAGGAGAACCTCAATTTCGGCCTCGAACCATATGTAATCTGTGTTAGAACATCGGACTAGACAAGAGTAAACTATATACCAAAAAATTCGTCTTATTTATAAGATAAACATATTTAAATCTTAGCTTCAGCTGCTGGTGCCAAATGAACAAAATAATGCAAAAAAGTTTTCACAGTATTTACCTCATTACATACGATTTTATAATCGATTGAATCGATTGATATTGATCGATTGATTTAAAGATTAAAGATTTATTTCAAGATTTTATTTGTCATAAAAACAGTTTTACAATAGACATATATGATTGTAAACAACGACAATAGTTGAGACTGTGTCGCCGCTGTTTACGCCCACCTCGGAGAAGCAAGAAATACAAAAAATACCTTAAATCTATTATAATGACATATTTGTGTGGATGTGCGTGTGTGTGTGTGTGTGCGTGTGTGTGTGTGTGTGTTTGTTTGATGGAACATAATAATATATTTTATATAATATTTATTGATTATAATTATAATATTAATTTATTTTTTACATATTTTCGTATTCCATATAAATCAAAACTATGTATTATATTATAATTACCATTTAATCGTTACGCTAATTTTATTAAATTACATTTCGAATATTTTGACATCGATTAATCGACTGACAATAAAGATGATGTAATCCCTAATAATGTCATTTTGGTAACTATAGTATTTATAAATAACACCACTGTATTGTCATATTTCTCATCGATCTTTCATCTTTCTACGCGTGTTTTGTATATTTTTTATTTATTTATCCAACTTTATTTATTTAATTCCTGGAAAACTAGTGAAAAAACACTGACATAACCAAGCACAGATTGTCATGCAATTATTCAAAAATGATTTGCCATGCGTAATTATTTATCAGTTCTTATGATAGAATTTTCAAAAAATACAAAACCACGGTAACGGATAGTGGAATTCCACCCGAACCCTTTTTTGAAATTCATTTTTAATTCTATTTTCAGCAAATTTTCAGTACAAAACAGATTAAAAATTGACTTTTTTACAGTGTTGACATTCAGATAATGTTATTTAGCCCCAAATTTGATTGCTTCCGATCAAACAAAACATGTTTTATCGCATGTTTTATAATCGAACGCTGCAGGGGACATCGCAAAACCGATGGTATTATTTTGTTAAATATAAAAATTATATTAGGTAATAATTGCAACTTTTGTTGGTGTTACCGTAAATTTTATTAAAGAAGTTTACAAAAAAAATAAGATTTTATTTTTTTGAAATTTTATTTAAGAAAATTCGAAGTATGAAGTCAGGGGACACGGTAAAAACGCAAGTTACAATTTTTGGCGAAAATGCCCAAATATTAATTTTTTGAAGGTAGTATGAATAATACGCTTTAAAAATTATTATAACACTAGCTGTTACCCGCGACTTCGTACGCCGAAAATAAAGATCCCTTCATTATAAAACATGTTTTTCGTAAATTGACTTACGAATAGTTTGCAAACAGACCACTCAATCGAAAAATGGACTTAGCAGACCCATATTATTTTTGAGAGACCTTTTCAACGATGCCCCGCACTATGGGGTGCGTGACGGAAAAAAATATCCCCATAATACCTCTAGGAGAGGTACCCTAAAAACATATTTTTAAAAATATTATTCTACCAATTTAAAGTTTAAATAAACATGTATATTCTTGCTAAATTACAGCTTTCTAGCACTAAGGGTATCTGCGATATGCTACGGACGGATGGATGGATGGACGGACGGACGGGTATGACGAAACTCGGAAACTATGAGAATTCTGTTTTGACTTCGGAACCCTAAAAAGAGTCATAAAAGGCGCTTCATAAATAACGAATCAATCAACTACATAATATAGCAAAATTTTACCTTATCTCTCAGGAACAGGTCTATTTTCCGGGATAAAAAGTATCTTATGTCCTTTCCCGACCTCAATTCTATATCTGTACCAAACATCAAAATCGGTTCAGTTATTTAGGCGTGAAAGAGTTATCCCACAGGAACAGGTCTATTTTCCGGGATAAAAAGTATCATATGTTCTTTAGCTCAGTTCTATATCTGTACTAAATTTCATCAAAATCGGTTCAGTGGCTTGAAAGAGTTATCCCTCAGGAACAGGTCTATTTTCCGGGATGAAGTATCATATGTCCTTTCCCGAGCTCAATCCTATATCTGCACTAAATTTTATCAAAATCGGTTCAGTGGTTTAGGCGTGAAAGAGTTATCCCTCAGGAACAGGTCTATTTTCCGGGATGAAGTATCATATGTCCTTTCCCGAGCTCAATCCTATATCTGCACTAAATTTCATCAAAATCGGTTCAGTGGTTTAGGCGTGAAAGAGTTATCCCTCAGGAACAGGTCTGTTTTCCGGGATAAAAAGTATCCTATGATCATTCCCGAGCTCAATTCTATATCTGTACCAAATTTCATCAAAATCGGTTCAGTGGTTTAGGCGTGAAAGAGTAGCAGACAGAGTTACTTTAGCATTTATAATATTAGTATAGATTAAGAAACGAATTAAAATAAACTCATTATATAAGCTCTTGTTTTATTGCAGTGGTCAACAGTGCCGGATTTATATTTTTTATGAGTGTAGGCCAATTTATTTCCGCCGCCCCATTTACTTTTCTAAAATAAAAATTTTCCATTCATAGCAAGGAAGGCACTGAATTAGTCACTAAGAAAGGGCGTAAAAAAAACAAGAATTACAATTTTTTACGACACTTTAATAGCAAAATAATCTATAATATATCATCTTCTGAAATCTGCCGCCCCTAGGACGCTGCCGCCCCTAGGCCGCGGCCTATACGGCCTATTGACAAATCCAGGACTGGTGGTCAACCAAAGGCTGAGATGATTATTAATAAAATTATTGTTGATAAAATTATTTCGTTGTTTTGCAGTTGGCTTCAACCCATTAATGGCCCACTACTGGGCACGGGTCTCTCCTCTTGAGGAGAATTAGAGTATACTCCACCACGCTGCTCCAGTTTTGGAGGGGTTAGTGGCCAACCCGAGTGTCGGAAGTTTTCAAACCGCCCGAGGGCGTCCGACATGGCTTAACGACTGTTATCTTATGATAACAACCGGGACCGACGGCTTTACGTGCATTCCGAAGCACGGAAACGCTCAAAAAATGTTTGCCACTAGCGGTCACCCATCCAACTATCGACCGCGCCCGCTGTTGCTTAACTTTGTCGATCGCTTAGGATCGACGCAAGCCGCAGGGCTATGAGCGATTAATAAGAATAAATTTAAAATATTTTCAAAAAATAATATTTTAATAATAATTATTGATTCAATATAAATTGAATCACAACAGCCTAATAGGGCTTATTTGCAAAATCAGTAAATATCTTTAAAAATTAAATTGCCTATGACTGTATTTGTCATGATCACTGAATTCGACTAAAATAATGAGTAAAGTTACAAAAACGGCAAAAGTAAGTATACACTTCCAATATCATTTTAATGTAGCCATGACAATGTCTAATATATGTGTACAATTGTATACATGTTATAGAAATTGTCATGGATAGTTAAAAATTATATTCGAAGTGAGAATTTATTTATGATTTTGTTTCGATTACATGAATGTGGAATAAACGTGTATACATTATTTTGACATCGTTTAATGGTTACTTAATTTTGAACGAATTGTCGTTCACTTCTTTCTGGATTGTTACAAGTTTAGATATTTTTGAAAACGTGACAATGTATATATATTATTGCACGTGACTGTACCTCATAGCGACATTACTGCCATCTATAACTATGTGTCGTAGAGGGGATCGGGGAGGCGGGTCAGGCTCCATCAAGGGCGGCGGAGAAGGCGCCCTGGGCGGCCTCTTCGCCGCCAGTTTGATGAGCTCCGCCAGAAGTTCATTCCGCGGGGGATCCGGTCCCAACCTCTGCAGCGCAGTTCGCGCAAGTCGTTCGGAATAACCCAGTTTCACAGCGAACTCGATTTTTGCCTGTGAATATAACATTGTAATTATGAGTGAAGACAACTTGATTCTCAATCGGGATCACATTTGAAATGCATATCATTTCAGATGTAGACTAAAGTTTTTATCCCAGAGGAATAGAATGATAACGCTAAATGATTTTGTAGTGGAAATAAATGAAATAGGCAAGTAGAACTCATGACTACTTTAGATGCGAAGTATCAATGACAATGCTGATAACTCCTACAAAGAATCTTCCTATCCTTCTTCCTATTCTTTATAGGTCGTCTTTAGATGAACGTCCATTTTTTAGTTCAAGCATTTACTATTATGTCTTCTGTAGTTCAAGTTGAGTCTTGTCCATGGTGGCAATAGACTTGGTGAAACCGGGTTGTTAATATAAAATATAGTGCACAAATTAACGAACAGAAACAGTTCTCGCGGCAATCACTATACCAGATGGCGCAACGATATTATTATGCCGGCTGAGTTTGTAAAGAGTTACATAATTGTACGACTCTCACCGCGATAGAACAAGTGTCACAATGTAGGCAGGACGTGTTCTGTCCCTACTGAGGCTGTAGTTGCCAAATAAAAACACTATAGCTACTTGAAACCAGATATAGTGATAAAATAGTAACAAAAATAATAAACGTGATAAAAAATTGTTATTTTATGTTATTAACAAAAAAATGTTATGTTGATTTAACAAAAAAATGTTGGGAAAACGATAGATACACTAGAAACTCAACGTTTTAAATTTTCACTGTCCATTAACTAACAGATTAGTAACTTTTTCTCCAGTTTGTCAACCGGTTTTCTTTGGAGTTCAGACTTGTCAAAAAATATAGAAACTATTCCCAAGTTCCCGAAGGAATGGGAAATTTTATGGTTTGGATTAACGTGTGATTGTCATAGTTGCTCTGTTAAAAAATGGTTACTCTAAATAAATATGTTAAATGTCATAAAAAGAAGCAAATTATTTTCCTAATCTAGCACGCCTGAATAAAAAAATAAGTAGGAACACAATTCTTTTTACAACCAATGAATACGTCACAGACAAAAATAGTACCTATTAAAAGTAAGGGAAAATTATATTATCTAAAACGGAAAAAATACATGGAATAGGTAAAGAGCCTTCTATTCTTTCCACGAAGGCAATTACGATCTAATTAAAATCAAGTGACCGTGCTGTAATGAGCTCTATTCAATGTAGTGGTAATTCCGAGATTATTGTACAATTTGCTCTGGTTTTGACAAACACGATTGTATGATAACAACAAATGAATCGTTTATAATAAATATTTGAAATTTCTGGAAGCCAGATCTAAGCACTATAAGTACGCGAACTAGTTTGATGCAAATCTGTTATACAAATAAATTATACTCCTGAAGTGAATAATCAATCCACCTTGAATTTTTAACATTGAAAAATTAAAAAGTTTTAATTTAAATATTCAAAGGACACTAGATATTTATAAAATAGGTAATTTAAATATCCAAGCGATGGAACCATATTAAAAATTATAATGTTATCTTTTTGAAACAATAAGTCATTTACGATGCATGTAGACTTCCGACCTTTTAAAATATATAATCGAAATCTATAATCTTTTTCCCATTGACATTTTTATTTTTAGGTTTTACGTGACTTTCAAGTGACGCCGGTATTGGCCGATTCCCTGTGGACTTTTGGTGTGATCCTTCCTCAGAGTTCCTCAGAGTAAGTGACCATGATTTATTACCTGATTGGGTTGTGGCTGCGGCTGCGACAGCGTGATGTACTCGTCGAACTCTGCCGCCAACGTGTCCGAGGGTGTCCTCGAAGCCGTGCGATGCCCTCCATCGTCCTCACACTCCGAATCGTAGCTAGAGTCCTCTCCTCGCTCGCCCGCCCAACCCAATGATGACTCCACATATTTCTGGAACAAATGTTTGCGTTATAACACTATTTTACAGACAAACGTTATTATCCTAAAGTTCTAGTTTTTAGCCTAACTTAGTCAGTTTATTAGGATCATAATGAAATAGTTTTGTAATAAATTTGTAATTTTTTCTAAAGATGTGCTGAGGAGTTTCTTTACGGCGTGTCTTCTCCTCCATGACAAAGCACCTTTTCGAAACGCTGGTAGATTAAAAAAATGACGTGCATAAGTGTATCAGTGATACCTACATGAATAAAAGGTCTTGCATTTTGAATTTTTGAAGAATGGTACGTGAATTAACATAAGTAATGTTAAATCGATATGACTAACGAGGATACACATTTATTGTTGGCCTCGACTTTAAAGTTACCAAATCAAAAAAAAACTTGCTTCAAAGTGCAAAATTAGCACTTTACAACAAGATGTCCAAACCATATCATTATCCTAATTCAAGTTATGCCTTAGAATCAAATTATATTGAAAAGAACTTTAACAACAACAACAACAAACAATTTATTTATTTGCTCTCACAGAACAAAACAATACAGTATAATGCAGATGCACAATAAATACGATGCTACAACTACAACAGGAATACCTTTGACAGTACATATACTGATCTTGCTGTGTGAGAGCCTGGTGCCTGATGTAGGTTAGAGTACCTGTGTTACAGGTCACCAGTACCCTTTAAAAACGGAGAATTAAATTTTTCTACAAATGTAGTGATTATACGAAGTTATACGTATAACGGAGTATTATAGGCTGTGATGATGTCGATGAACGTATGTAGTTGTTGTTTAAAAGATGTGCTAGGAAGTCTCTTTCGCCACCTTTTCCTCAATAATAATCATTTGCTCCAAAGGGAAAATCTTCGTTGAAGGAAAATGCGCATTTAAGTGACGAGACACCTATACGAATGAAGAATTTTAATTTATTATGTGTTCATATGAAACTAGGAAAACATAGTCCTTAGTCATAGTACATTAGTGCATAGTCCTTTGCCGGTAAAGCGTCTAAGAAATTACATTGGTACGCTTTAACTTAATTTCAGCTACTGGTTTCTTTCTCAATGCCTCAAAAAAAATTTTGACTGGGAAATTTTGAAGAGTTTATATTTAGAATTAATCAACAGAATAACATGTTATCGTAATCGATGGACGTACCTAATATTTTGATGAAGTTAAAATTGCAGATTTTTATGCAACCTGAAAATTGCCTGTGAACTGTGGCTGTCAGTGGTCAATATGGCCAATGTGCTCATATTGGTATGTAATATTATTTAGGCTTCCACATTACTTACACTTTAGGATTGTGGTTATCAAAACTGCTCACCTATTGCGAATGTAAATATTAATGTATGCGTACAATAATCAATAAGCAAATTTTATTTTATGCTGTATAACCGGCGCCTGCGCAGGACAGGGTCACGAGGGCGTCGAAGCGGATCTACAGATGATCATTGACCTTTAGCGTGTGCGCAACTCTTCACCGTACCGGTTATAATTCATTATTTACCAAAATTAACAAAATAATTTTCTCACGGATCACGGTGCACTTAAAAGTTTACAAATCAATGTAGTTTCCCTGACAACATTTCTAACGTTCGGATTAAACCAGTTATACATTTTACTTGGACCAAACTAAATTTACTTCTTAGTCATGACAACATCCGCCTCAGCGCTGGCGTTCACTCAACTTCGCCGGGATTCTAAGATCGAAATCTGATTGCAAGCTATGTACTTTTACCTCCCGAATGCCCTTACGATTGCATCAGTCGGCAAAAGGTTTATTTGTTTACAGAAAAAAATATCCTAAATAAAGAGTTAATGCGTTTTTAATTACATTCCAACTACAGACGTATCTTGGAATGTCGACGGAAAGTACCTATTGTCTCGTTAACGGAATTTAGTTCATTAAGATAAGCGGTTAAATCACTCAAAATAGTTTAAAGGCATGCTGGAGATTATACATTTAATAGGCTCCACATTTTGCTTCCAAACATGTGGAGAAACTGTCCATTAATAAAATGTTTAGTCACCTTAAAATTATTTAAAGACAGCATATCAAAATAATTCATAGATTTGTCCTCAAATACAACTGTTCCTATGGTCACAAAATTCATCTGAATGTTTTTTTGTTCTATATTGTATGGGTAAAAATTTACAATTTTCTGGAATTGAAAATAGCGAATAGAGTTGAATATTTAAACCTATCAGACTGGAACTTAGGGTACCTACAAATACAATTTTTTTTCATTATCCCTATCAGATTAAATCTCCAATGTATAAATATGTTACATACATTTTACGGACAAAATCCACTACAATTTTCAAAAAGTAACGTTCAGAGCGACGCGACGGTTTTCCGCTACTGTTCTATCATAAGTATAGATGTACATATATCTATATGGATTGGCCCATCCGCAACTAATCAATAAAAAGCAACAATAAGAACAAAAATCATAGGTAATTGAAGTACAATCAACAAAAACTATTGACCTTCAGCTTTTTGGTTTCCCAACGCTTCTCAACGAAAACAAAGATTTGATATTAGAAATAACTTAACCCATTTTTAAAAATCAATCTATCCATCCTATTTACTACTAATATTATTAATTTGAGAGTTAGAAATGGATGTTTGTTAATTTTTCACGCAAAAATGAACGGACTTCATGAAATTCTGCACACAGATAGGCCACGATCTGGAATAACATACAGAGTATATTCAAAATACCCTCCCGGGATAATAAATCCCGGGAAATAAATAATCACTCGATACTTTAGTAAACTAATAACAATACCTCAAATGATATTGTATGCATAAAAAGAGGACTATACTATAATAACATAACTTCTTCACAGTGCTAGGCAACTGAACTGAGGATTATGAATAGGTAAATATAGATGGAATATTGAACACCGTTAGTGTTTCACAGATAACATTGTCCCTATTTCGGGGCCCGCATCCGGACGGCACACGGAAGCGCACCGCCTAGCAGAACCGGATGCTACTTTCTAAAAAAAAATATGGTGCGCGCGAGCAACCGACTACCTCTCGCGGAGTAACGCGGATTAAACATATAAACATTTTATGGGTAAATCGTAAACATTAAGAATTACATTCTGTACAAGTTGTGCTTTACAGTAAAATATGGATCTATAGTGCGGCTGGAAAAGTGAATAGGCACAGCAATGAAATATAGACCATAGCTATTAAGGAAGGTATGACAGGGTGAGATGAATCAAAAGTTGATTTGGGGTTAGTTATGAACAATCGAATGAAAATTACTGATTAAAAATATTACACTAAAAAATCTAATTCCAAATTCGTATTTACTTCTAGGAAATGTCTTAATACTATTTATGGGATACAATGTAATGTCGGGATCAGTAGCAATCTGTTGCATAACCAAAACACAAAATGTAACAATATCCTCGTGTCTAACAAGTGTTTTAGTTTGGAACAAAAAACCCACCGGATTCTCCCATCGTCGCTGAGCCACGCTCGTTTACGTTCGCCAATCTTATTTGTTTACGTTTTTTTCCTGTTTGGACTTCGCACCCTCGTATACTAAACGCGAGCACACCACAATATTCTTGCAGATTTCTTGTAATCCTTAGGATTTGAAGCAATGCTATCAATATTATGACGTTTCTATTAATATTCAAAATTCTTAACTTAAGTATTATAAACAATAACATTTATGATAGTCTAGTTAATATCTGCAACAATAGATGATTTAGTTTTCAAATTACATAATTGAAATAATGTTATCAATATTATGACGTTCCTATTAATATTCAAAATTCTTAACTTAAGTATTATAAACAATAACATTTATGATAGTCGAGTTATTATCTGCAACAATAGATGATTTAGTTTTCAAATTACATAAGCAATCAGATTTGTTAAGTAATTAATATACTTAATTTCCAATCATGGCCTTATTAAATTAACACAATTGATTTAGTAACACTAAAGCTTAGACCACAAGGTTGTTCCTAACAATAAGCTCCATTTTTTGTTGAGTCTAAAATAAACGAACTGCCTGCTAATGATGTGACAGTGCGACTGTAATATTATACACATAAATAGTAGTTGACACAATGACAAGGCTACTATGTCTTGGCCAAAAAATCTACTAAATAGGTAGGTAACGGAGACAATTTAGGCACCTTGAATTCTTCGCGACCCAGATAGCATTTGGAGGCCATGGCGACATAGTAACAACTTGTTTGCTTGCTATTAGCTACACCCGAATTAAGGAGTTGATTATTGTACCGAAATCAAATTTAGTTGGACAAATAAAAAATACAACAGGTTAAGTTTTACAACAAGCCGTTGTACGTAGGACGTAGTTGGAGGATTGTGTATCTGACTGAGTAAATAAATATAAAACTATTGTAAAGGTCACGAATGTAAATCCTGTTGATATCGTCGTAACACAAATGACAGAGGTGAGACCTAATTCAGTAGGACTTTTTAAAAGTTTCCCCGCAAATTCTGATATTTGATACTCGAATGGAAAGAAGAAAACTATATTGTTGCATATCAGTCTATACGTCCGGCTTATTTACTTAAAAATTGTCAAAAAAATAATTTAAATGGTCCTTATCTCGACTTTTTCGCAAATACATCGCGTGTGAGCCGACATGCTTATGACCGTTTTTATTTTGTTTCAATTAAGCTAAGTCTAATTCAGTTATTATGCATTATAAAAAAAACTAATTTAATTGCGTGGGTAGGCTGAATTTATACAAGTTCACGGAACTTTAAAAAGCAACTTGCACAAGGTTTTGTTCTGACGTATGCGTGTTAAATAATTTTTTATGCTTATCGACGGCAAAATGATAATGTAAATTAATAAAATCTATTAAGATTCTAAGTTCTAAAGTTTTACAGTAAAAAACGTTTGAAATAGAATTATTGTTAACAATTCTTTGTAAAGCTAAAAAATAAAAACTTACTTACATTTTTGGTTATATCCATTTTGATCACTGAATTTTGAATATGATATATTTTTTATCCATGTCATCGGTCACATAGTCCATCGTCAATGGCATTTTATAATCACTAACACTAACTGTAGTTACAAATGCTGAAGAATGGTTTAAGTTATAGCTGAGGTGAAATTTTTCACTGACTATTACGTTCGAAGCAATATTGCAATATTTAACAGAGATTATATGCAGATATCCGCAAGGTGTTTTACATACACGCTAAGTGCTATTCAAAGGATACATAATGTAGATACTTGATCGAGTGAGAATAGAGTACTGAAAGTCACTAAACTCAAACCTTTACTGACGGTGTAAATCCATAGATTTCACACAGCGTCTAGTTTAATCATAATTTGTTTTGATAATTAAATTGCATAAACAATAAACTTAATTTATCTATATCTCTACGTCATTGCGATCCACTGACGTGCGTTCTGTTTGCCTATATCTCTTAATATATTAGTTTGTTTTTATGTTATTGATGTCGATTTGGGCCCATCTTCAAATATGATGATAATTCTGAATGAGATTAGTTTTGTAATTTTTTTTAATTATTTGGAATAAATAGAATAATTAGAAGGAATTCTATATCATTTGGGCGGTTGTCATAATTTTTTACACTATAAAACTTGTGTCTTTTCCTTTTAATTCACGAAATTAACATAAAAGTAGCAAGTGCAACATAGTGTAGGTATATGTACACATGCATACACATAACGTAAGTATACTAATCACTTGTCAAGAAAGCCAGTATACATAGACATAGCAAAATATTAGAATCAAATGACGTCATAATAAGAATCTTGCTCGACACATTCACTTCGTATACTCATTGCAAGCGGTACACGTCTACTTTCCGCTGCGTGTCTGTCAATGTTATCAGTCATTAGTCATTTTTCTAATTTTTTGACTGACTGATCATATCACTAGTGAATTTACTTTGGCTAAACCATGTTCTTGTTAACAGGAAACTCTAATGTTAGGTTCTTTTCTTTGTAAACTTTTTTGTAATCTTTTTTGTAAACATAATCGACGAAGACGTCTATAGTATTCTACAATTTAATCAGGGCCCAGTAAACATTATTAAATCGATCTTCAGTAATAGCTAGATAATAATTTTTTGTGAGAAATCTAAGTATTCATTTTTCCCAGTGCTGGCATTATCACGGTGGGGTGACGGCCCAGGGCGCTACATTTGGGGTGAGGAGTAAAAATAAAAAGGAAAAATAAAATTCTTAATAAACGTTCCCATTGGTTCAGCAAAAAATTTCAAAAAAGCTCGATTTTAATTTTCTTATGTGGGCGCCACAATATTCTTGCCTGGAGTGTAGTGGCTTTCACGCCAGCACTGATTTTAGCTGTTAATCGATAAAGTTCACCATTACAAATACTATATGAAACATTAACACAAAGCTCAAGACAAACAATCAAGGCACCGCATTACAAACCAACAAATCGATTACATATCGGATACAATTAGTTCCGTTTGCCGTAGGAGAAATTCTATCACGCGTTCGTGAGAGATAACACCAACCAATGGTATAGGAGATACGGGCGACGTAGCCTCGTGCGATGTGTCGTCACAAGCGAACAGGATGCGAACACGCGACATACTTTGCGTGCGCGTACGCCGATGGGGAGAGCACTTGAGAATAAACCACTTGTTACTGTGTAACAGTGAATATTCAAACTAAGGAATTTATAGTTTGATATTATGTAAGAATTGAAACTGAGAATGAAACAATTGTTACTCATAATCATGGATAATTTTAGTGCTCTAGTAAATGTTCAAAATCAAACTCAAATCGTTTAAACTATGTAATACACGATGAACATCAAATCATAACTCAAAAGAAAAGCAAGGACGAAAAATGCAAAAATACTTTAAATGTTTAGTGATTATTTCTAATTATATCCAATTAGGGGAAGTAAGAGACGTAGAAAACGTAAGTTGACTAATTAATCAGATTTTTGACAAAGATCAATATTTACTGTTCTAAGCGCTTAACAATACCCCCAAACCTACTCGTAAACATGATTATTAAAATATACATTCACATAATAAATTATACAAATAATGCAGTAAAATGTTTCTATGAATACACCATGAATGCCGATTATTCTCTTTTAATTTAAATACTGCTATGTACAAAGTAACGATAATTTTATTAATATCCTCACTCTTACTTTTAACATTCACTGAGTCGAAATCTTCCTAATAAGTTTAAATTAATTCTTGAGCATTTTATGTTGTACAATAAATCATTTACTCGCTGTTCATCTTTAGCACAAGGACTACAGGAAGTTAACGTATTGTGTTTTGCAGTAGCATTTTTATTATAAAGTTATCATCGTTAATCTTATAAGCTTTAAAATGTCGGTATCCTTTACCGCGTTTACTATATCTATAAATGTTTTTAATCAACTTCAAAATGTCTGTTTTAATGCTATTATAGTTAGTTACCTCAGACAGCCGTCTTTTAACAACTTTTGGAAAATTCATTTTATACTTCCAGATTTCCACTGATTTGTAAAAATTCAGTTCTGATGAAGGGGTCCATGAGGAATTCAGGGAAATCTTCAAATAATATCCTTTAAGTAGTTCTGTTTAAAACTATTCCTTTAAAGTTGGTTACTTTTGTTAAAATTTTTATTATTGTTCTATCACTGTGAATTTAGAATCTTCTCTGTATTATTTTAAAATGAAGAACATACAATAAATATTTAATCTACGGTGTTTACTATTTAGAACTCTTTTGTTACGTCATTATCAGTAATTATATGCTTATCACAATCACAATCTAATAAATAATTAGCATGCTACTTAAAATATCGTTTTCTATTAATGTAGATAATATAAATTTAATATTTAAATAAAATGGGTAATAGACTAACATGGGATCGCAGAACCATAAACTCATACATAGGTCTGATACCATATCCTTATGTAGATTGTATCCGCATATAAAATACTCATTGTACATTCGTTCCGTATGTCTATTTGTATGTTTGTCAATTGAAACCTGAATCCATTGTTTAATATTCACATTCACAAGTAATAACACATATATTATTATGCCGTGTATTTCACTATTGTGGGTAGCAAAGCAATGGCTCTGTTCATCGCACTTCTTGTTTTCTTACGTTTTGTCGAGAGTCTAATCGGAAGCATTTAGATTTTTAATTGTCCGACGAATCTGCAAAACACTAAAATTTCAACATGTAAAACTCTTTGTTCTTTTGACTGAAACATAAAACAAAGACTCATCAAACCACCATGTGTCACAGTGTCACAGGTGATACTTTGTGCGAAAATTGGTCGTTTGGTCAAAAAAAAATTAATTAGATATTCATTATACTAAAATAACTAGAAACTAACGTAATACATAATAATTATCATAATATAAGAGATAATCACAATGAAATTTTATTAGATACCAAATATATTTTGGACTATAAATAAATCAATACAAGTTTTTGTGATTTTATTTAAATCAGGATGTCTAACGCTTGGGGGAGTCACTAACAATTACTTAAATCACTTTAATCACCTTTAGTACAGAATTTATATGTGATTCTTTATTAAAGAGCGATTGTAACAGTTAGTGACTCTGGGCGTTACTTATCAAATTATATCCTTAACCTGTTCCTCAAGTTAAACTGATTCGAGTTTTTAAACACCTCACTTCAGCCGTCATTTAAATATAGCTACCGAAGTATATCAATTACGAGGAAATCAAAAGTTTAATCTATTATTATTTAAGAATAGACAAAGCTTCGTTTATATTTAAAAAGAATTATGGAAATTAAATTTACTCATAAACGAGCTGCCATCTGACGATTGAACTTTTAAAACTTTTAAAGGTTTTAAAAATTAAAAACTGTGACGTACTCATGTCATGTAAGGTTGTGTGGAGGGATTAGTGATTAGTAATAAATAATCTAAAATAATTTAAATAAATGAAAAAAGGCCAGCTACGTAAAATGTTAGTAAAAATGTTTTAGATTAATAGACGGGACTCATTATTATAAAGATTTGCGCCGGTCTACATTTTCGAGTGCCACAAAGGAACAAATATACATAAACTGATAAACACACTCTTCTTTGAACGTGCAATGGGGTAAAAAACGGTGCATTGAAAAATATAATAAAATATCAAAAGGTATTATTAACCCTGTCAACTACTGTTCTACTTCAGATATATTCAAGGGTGCAGTGTTATTATAAGAATATGCGGATGTAATTCAAATCCATAGGATCAGATTACTGCCGTATATACAAAATGCATAAGCGAACGCAAGAATTGTCTTGGTTTTATTGTTTGTCCTTTTAAAAACAATCCTTGTCATTACACTTCTGCGACCGATGATGATCATCATTTTAATAAATGAATCCTTGTCGTTTTTGGAGTGTATGTAAGCAGGCGGCCATTGTTTCTGTTGAAGGTCAGTCAGTTACACTTTTCTCGTCCGAGGAGTCGACTACAACACCAGACCTTACAGCCACTATCTTGATAGAAGTTACTCGTATTATTTCTAAATGTTCGGAAGGAATAAGTCACTACCAAACTAAACAGACGGGAATCCTAAATCATCTACTTGAAGAAACCTGTACCCGAGTACTCGTATTATTCACAATAATTGAATACAAAAGGACTTAATGTCGTCAACCTGAATATAAATAGAACATAGCTCTATTTACGTCAATCGCAATCATTGAACGTCACAAGGATATCTGCACATTATAATATGCTACTGCAAGCACATAATTTGTAGCACTCATTGCGATAATATTTCATCATTACAAGCGATAACTGTCACTATTGATCAGTTTCTGAGATCTGTCACAATGTAACAAAACTTACATTAACTACAAAATTTTGTTACACGATGATATGATTTGGGTAACCTCAAAGTCAGTCACCCCAGCCGAATTCGAATTTTACTTGCGAGAGAGAAATCACTATCACTCATTGTATGTCACTATTAGAAATAGAATTAAGATAAAAAAAATGCTGGTTGTTTCATAAAACATAACTTCAGAAAATCTAACTATTGGAATGAGTAAAGGTAATTAAATTAATGTAATAGGCTAGAGATCCTGTTTAAAATAATATCTTAAAACTTGTTTGAAATACATATTTAGAATAGGTCAAGCCTGAATCTGATTCACGTGGGATAAGATTCCGTATAGGATTTACTATATTTATAATACATAAACTAGGTATTGATGAAATTAGCTTTTTCATGATCAGCTATCATTTTCAAGCAAGCAGCTTTTTCATGGTCACTAGGCATTTCCAATTGATATAATAGCATTGCTCATAGCAAAAGCTCTACTGGGCAGATTGTTATTTCATAATTATATATTCCCAAAAAATAACCATTCATATTTGAATTAGTTTATTACGTACTTCCGTCATTTTAGTATAATAAATAACTACATTGGTAGAACAAATAGAAAATATAAACAAGTGATAGAAAACAAGAACAAATTGTTTTCGTCATAGAGGTTCGGAGAAGACCGGATTCGGACAGCCAGAGTGATATGGTGAATGATCTCGTACTATTTATATGGAAAGTAAAATAAACTGAAATAAATAAAACCTGTTCAATTTACAATTCCACAGGCGAAACGCATCAGTCTGTACATACAATTACAATATTACGTTTTCAGGGAATTACTATCAGTTGAATCAAATAATTTCAATAAACAATTAAATGGAACATCCTGTTATCTCTATATGCAACTGTAAATCTAAGATGTAAAGTGCCTTTAACCTTAGTATTAGAAACACGTGGAGTTCAAGGACCAGTTAATTCTCGTCGCTAATATTGGGCGGATATTGCACCGACATGGCCATTAAAGATATTCGCCGACTAAAACCGCAAATGGGCCCCTCTCGCTTCACGTATAATACCTACCTGCCTTCTACCTATTGACATTCATTACATCAGAGCAATAATCATACCGGATACAGGCGATACAGCTGATACGTTCCAACAAATATTAGAAGGTTGCGCAGACACGCTTTTTATCAAACCAATCGACGATCATTTGTTCTCCGAGTTTGATTGTGAAACGCGTGGATTACATTAGGTGTGAAGTTTACAACCGCAATAAAAATTAGTTGGTAAAATCTTCCTGAAACGCTGTTTTGAATCGATACTTAAGGAATTATTACTTTATTTTACGCTGATCTAAAGGGCAACATAAAATTTTATCACTAATAAGCTACTGGTTCCTAGAACCTAATAAAAGAGTTAATAGTCGGGTTAATGTCGGGTCGGGTAAATGTTCCTGTTCCTGGGTTCTTCCTAAATTCTGCTGTGAAGCACGTAACTTCTAGTAATGTTCTCTTTAAAGAAGAATTGAAGCTTTCTATTAAAAACTTTAGAAGTTGTATTAAATCTTAGTCCTGTTAGAGATATTTCACAGACTTTGGGTCATTGCAGATCAAAAATCATCGAGTTGTGTGCATTCTCGTTTATTCCTTCAATTCCAATTTGATTAACTGAATACTGGAGAAAATTCAATTCCAGTTCAGCCTCTATAATACTAAAGCTATTAATGGCTATACAATATTGGACTTTCTAACATCGAAGCATATTGAAACTATTTTAATAACATCCGTTCTAAAAATTACGTTCAGAATTATAATAACAAATAATTCTTGTCGAAAATTAATAATGTCAAACTACTTTAGTCGTTATTCGAGGCAAAAAACGTCGCTTGGCAAAATAATGTTTGCGATTAAAGTCAAATCCGTGATCGGATGTCGTGGATAAGTGGTGAATATAAATTACTAGAGCTTGCAGCGACCAAGTGAAAGTTCACAATAATATCCGAGTTCGGACGCCGGACCTGCGACTGCAACACTCGACGGATCAAAACTTTGCACATTAATTAAACATCTTCACAACTTTCACATAAGAAAATAACAACAATATTTACGTAGAACGACAAATGATTTTTTTTTCTTTTGTTGAAAAAATTTTAGGGTTTCTTGTTTAATGGCAAGTGCGTGTCAGGTCAGCCGCAATGTATGGTTCCGAAGTAGTAACTTTATCAACTAATATATTACTCATTAACTACTTATGTTAACATAGCCGTGATAGTTTTTCTTGTAAATTCATCATTTAAGCTATTTTTTGAGAATTTTTTCACTTGTCCAACTCCAACCGTTTAGCCGGCAGGAACGGGGACACTTAATCCTAACCAAAATTAGGACTTTAAAGCCGAATATTTCGGACCTCTAAATCCAAAAATGGTCTTAGAAAACCAATGATATTTTTGAAAGATCTTTTCAACGATACTTCAACCTCACACTATAGGGTACGTACGGGTATTTTAAGATTGTGGAGTTTTAATAAATATGTATATCCATGCTAAATTACAACTTTCTAGCACTAAGGATCTCGTCGCTATGCTTCAGACAGATGGATGGAAGGATATGACGAAACTACATATAAGGGTTCCGATTTTACTTCGGACCAAAAAAACAGGTTATAAATGCATAGGTGAAAATATATAGCTTGAGATACGCTTCTGATTTTCTTCAGAATCATAATGGTAAAGCAAAAACTATCGATGTGAAGTTTTTGCATGCATTTAACATTTACGTGGTATTATTATAATGGGCATAGAAATAACAATGATGAGAACAGAATTCCATCATTAACGTAATACTTGTGTCTGTTTACTGATATGTTTTCGTTTGATGAGAATCAGAAATAATTTGTAATAATAAAGCGCTGTAAAGATTATATGCTCATAGTCCCGTGGCATATGTTGATCAGAGGGAACGACCGAAAGTATGTAACATAGCACAGTCATTCAGTAGCTGAATGGAAGACGCTTGTGCAAATATTTTTTTGTGCTTGCGTCCTCTGAGAGGTACATGGAGCTCCTCGTTCTTATTGTTTGGTGGATAAGGCGTGAGGAGACGAACATCTCAATTATGAGGATCATTAAATCATTTTTAAGTAAATAAGTGTTATTAAAAATTATTAAGGACTAAAATATGACCCAGGGTATCAGTAACAACTTTACCAAAATGTTCATCGAAATCCGTTCAAGGGTCTTTATGTGATGCCCGGACAGACAAACAGACACTTTGAGTTTTAGTATAGTATAGATATGACTAGTGAATGATTAGTGTATCCTTAGCAGAAGCACTGAATGGATACGATTACAGAAGAGACCCAACCTTCGGACAAAATTCGGCAAAATTTTTATTATTTTAACGTCAAAAGGTTACTTCATATTGACATTAATGTGTGTACATTGCGTGTGTTAAATGCATAGTACTGTGTGTAATGCTTATTTTTATGTTTAAAAAATATAAGCTTTCTGTGCTCCTTCTCTATGCCATCTACACTGTCTTTAATGATGCCAAATTTCATATTCCTCGTCCGTGTAATTGTCGATAAAAGGGGTACAAAGTTTTTGCTGCACGTAATAATAAAAAAATTGATAAAAAGTTCAGACATCAGTTCCGTTTTTAGAATAGTCACGAAATAATACAGTGCTAATACTAATAAGTCAAGCGTTGATAATAATAGTTAAGTAATGATTAAATAGACACAAAAATAGATACAAATCAACAAATATTAACAAATAATTCGTAAAATTCGCAAAGAGTACTTCAAAGAACCGAAGAAGTCTTCAAATGGTGACCAGGATAAGACTAGTTGTAGGAAGCCCCCAGACAAAGTGGATTTGTGCTGGTCGGAAACACCTCAGGAATGTTTAGTATTAATGGTTATTATTGGAAGCCCTCATATGTAATATTCCTTTGCAGTTAGGGGACCAGGTTTTCAGTATGGACTTAATTCTGCTGTTGGATAGTTACGAAGTAAAAATTACTGCGAGATTTTTTCAGTGCTACAAAATCAAAATGGCTTCTCCATAAAATTGAAAATATGGTGTATTCTTCAACGAAACAAAAAAATTAAATAGTAAAAAAATCAAAAGCACACGTTAATTAACATATTAATATCCCAATAAACAATTGCTTTCGTTTCGCTTTTCCATGAAAATTTTTACTCACCGTCTTTAAAATCCAGATTTGCACTAACTAATACGTTTTACCTACATACCAATATTTTAACACTGTCGGCAATAATTAGCATACCTATATGACGTTAACGAACCGGCTCCACTTCCGGGATCGTTATATCGTTCGATCGTGAATGAACATCATTACAATGCGATGTATGTAATAACTCGGGGGAAATCTCGCGAGAGTATCGCGAGAAGAATAGAGAAGACACAGGTGCTAGAAGGTATTGGAGGTCGATTGGTAGTACGCGCTCACCTGGGTGTTACTGTTGTCAATCGCGTACATAATAAATGTGTGTTAGTGTGAGCGCGTCGCATGTCATGACGTGACGCGCGTGTGCGAGCGCGGCGTGTTTCGCGGCAAGACTAGCTGACAGCAGTGGGTCGAGCGAGCGTGCGGCGCATACGCACACCTCCACGCACGGGCTCGAGTGAAGGGGAAGCGGGGCACCGAGATCCGGGTTGCGCCCACTGCACCAGGCAAGGCGGCGAGGCAGCGAGGCAGCGAGGCGGCCCCCAAACAAACCGACCACCATTGACCTCTGCCGAATAATGTCGCGACTCGCGTCTTTCGCGCATCCGAACGTATCAATGACGGATCACATCCGGAAATAATTTATGTTACACTTGAAATTTTAGCATTCATACATTATTCATTTCCAATAAATCAATTGTAATTGACTAGTGACGTCTTTAGTCCTTTGTTCTGTATTGGTGTAGATAGATACATTCTGCACCTAACTCAATTAACTAGCTGTGTGATTAATTACTCAGATAAATGTTTTATTTGTGCTCATTACATAATAACATAAGAGTCGTATATTTAATATGACTGCTTATTTTATTCACAGATATATCTTACTTTTTGAACCATCTTGCTGTTGTCATTCAATATAAATGGGTAATAGGGTCATGATGATAAATAAGGCGAGGCTGAGCAAATGCAAATCACTTAAACTGACACTGCTTGTGACGAAACACAATGGAATAAATATTTTATTATTGTCCATGTTACACAAAAAGTTTGTTAAAGTTAAAAGATTTAAAAAATTATTTGTTATTCTTTTAGTATTCAAAGTAAATGATAATAATTCATTTTTATTTAAAACAGGTTTCCTTCCAAAGTGATATAAAACCTGACAGTTGTTATAAAACCTGAAATCCTCTAAAATGGCTTAAAAATTGTTTTGAAACAATAACATCTGAGGCTAATTACCCTCCAGTGCTGATGCACAGAAACAGTCAAAAATTTCACTACAAAGAATTATATACAGTTGCTCTTGATTAATCTCGTGATTAAATGCCCTTACAAACACACTCAAATAACTGTAATTATAAATACAATATGAGATCATTCATTTCATTGCATATAAATGAGGGCACATTTTATAAATAATCAATAAAACATGAAGTTGACCCAGCAAGTCAGAATACTTCCTTAAGTTTTCAGACAACTTCCAACAGAATTAATGAAATTAAAGTTTGTTATTTTTTAGGGTTCCAAACAAAAAAAAACCACAAAACGGAACCCTTATAGGATCACTGTGTCTGGGCGACCTCAACAAATTCACAGCAAATTCTCCGAAACTATTGAACCAAATGAGTTGAAATTTGGTACTCATGTGCTTTTTTGTGACCCGATAATGAAGATAATTATAAAGAAAACCAATTAATTTAGAAATTTTTTTAACGAAATCAAAATTAAAAAAATACTGCTTTGCAAACTGTATTGTGTGGCATGTCAAATAAAAGGGCTTCTTGTAAGTTCCTCAAATATATTTTTGTTATAGTTAAGTAAATAATGATAAAAATAAGTATGTTTTTCTATATTCCTTATTTTCAACCAATACATTTTAATGTACTTATAGAGTAAAACCTGAGTTTTATACATTTTAATATACCTGTAGAGGAAAACCATCTGCAACTTTTATATATAGGAAAATTTTGTTCTTGTTGTTAAACATTATTATTGATATTTGCCAGTTAAAATTTATATTATTAAGTAACCTTTTACAAGTACGGATACAAAATTGACAATATTTGTACAGATCTATTTATTGTGGCCAATGATTATGTACTTATGACATTTGATAATCTTTAGATTTATAAAAATGTTAAAATGTCTTTCATATTAACTGATATAAAGGTTGTTTACCTAAAATTCCCACCTTATAGAGTATCTGAGGTAGGTTTGCATTGTTTTCAATATTAATTTCGCAATTAAAATTCTCGTATGAAAACTAGTTTCTCAGCCATCTGTCCGTCTAGAGATTCGTAACAAATTCTAAAGCAAACACGTCTTACCTGTATTCTGCCTACGAGCTCCAGTGGTTTGAAGTTCCCATCAACTGGATTCAAGTTAAATATCACATTAAAGTACACGTATTCAGGATTTGCTTTAGCAACTCCAGATTTATTCTCAGATAACGTAACGTAGTAAAAAGTCTCCACTAAATTGAGGTATTTACTATAAAATTCGTTAAGGCAGGAACGCGGCACTGATATCGACAGATCTGTGTCGTTTGACATTATTCGATTATACGTCGCTGATGTTATCACGCCAAACAATCGCGATTTAATTGCATAATTCGTATCAAAACAAATTATTCAGTAAGCTTCCATTTCACTACAATACTTTATTAAAGTACACAGTACAGTACACTACTTTTTCTGGTGGATATGACGTTGACATCAACTGTCGCTGTCGCACGGATAGGTACTTAGTTAGGATGACGTCCATATGACACAACTACAATTGACACTAATGACAACTACGTTTAGTTCAGAAACTAGTTTTTAATATTTTTAATATCCCTGAAGTAGTACTTAATACAGTCACGTTTTTATAATTCGGCAAGAACAGCAATGCCTATGTCCTGGCAACATTTGTGCATTTGAGTTGTCAAAGTCATGGATGTATACTCTAACTGGATAAGTAATTTTGTATAGGTACCTGAGGACGGATATCGTCATAGCCTAATGACCATTTTTCTATTGTGTCAGTGTTATCTATAATCCCAGGATATATGTATCATTCAATTATAACTTTTCATAATGATGTAAAAACATCTAAGATGAATATTATAAGTACCGTAATTGTGTGGTAGTTTGCAACACTGCGCCAAAAAGTTAATGCAATTTTTCAAAGTGGCGATTACGGTCATCGGGGATTTGTGAATACTGTGGTCGTTGTTTTTGTTTGTGTTGCTTAAAATGTGGTGTTGTGCTGTTATCAATTATCAGTGAGAAAATTACAATAAAAACAATTGAAATATTTTAAATTCAGTAATTTTGAAGAAAATTTAATAATATGTTTTATTTCAATATTATAATTTTTTACCACGAGAAAAATTACCAATAGAAAACATTTTAAAGCCATATCAAAACCATATCCATATAAATATAACATACCATATAAATATACATAACCATATTCATATAAATATACATAACATCCATATAAACCATATCAAAACAGGACATAATTTTCTAAGTGTGGACGCCCTACAATTATGAAGGACAACCTCAATCCGGGCTGTGATTGGTCAAATAGTCCTTAAGATATGACGTCATCGAACTATTTTGTGCTTCAGCTACCTCTACAAGGTCAGTAATCCAGATAGTGTAATATATCCATGGTCAAAGTTGGATTCAGCCATGGATATACTACCCTAACTGGATACATAACTTCGTAGAGGTACCTGAAGACGGATGATGTCACAACGGAATGACTATTCAACCAATCACAGACCAGATTGAGATTGTCCTTCATAACTGTAGGGTGTCCACCCTTATTTCGAAAAAATATCTTCTATTTTGATATGGTTCTTCAAAACTTTTTCTAATAAGTTTTCTAGTGGTAAAAAATTATAACATTAAATTAACACATTTTATTATAATTTTTTCAAAATTATCGTTATGACATGACTGATGTTTTTATATGATGTTTTATAATGAAATGAAACAATATTATTAATAACGGTACATTTCTTTTATTGTAAGTGCACAATACTTCTAAAAATATTGTCACAATGGAATGATCAATTCTGGACTCAAATCAATTATAATCAACAATATAATCAACTATAGATAACATGGACACAATATAAAAATGATCATTCCGTTGTGACGTCGTCCGTCTTCTGGTACCTCTACGAAGTTATGTATCCAGTTAGAGTAATATTTCCATGGATTCAACCAAGGATATATTACTCTATCTGGATCACAGACTTCGTAGAGGTACCTGAAGACCTCTGACGTCATAACGAAATGACCAATTTTCTATTGTTTCCATGTAATCTACACTCCCATGTAAATGTAAACTATAAAATAAAGTTAAACACAATTTTCGACAGCTATTCATTACTCTAAATCAAAATACTACCATAAAATTAATATGAATTTAAACCCTTTCACCGCCGACAAACGTTGTCAGGACCATTCCGCTAGAGTCGTTTATATACAACCAAATACCAGTGCTCATTTAATCTGCTTTTTTAATTTATTACGTTGCGTTCTATTAAAAAGATTCGATACATTTACACTACGCTACGCTACACGCTACTACATTCGTACGCATTCGGTAAATAGTTAATTAAGTCACAATTTACAATTACTCTTATTCAGAAGTCCTAAAAATACTTTTTTTCTTAGAAAATTGTATTGATGTACAACGCCAGTGTCGAAAAAATCTGACAGTAGGAGCGGGTCATACGCTTTTACCTATACAAAAATGAAGATAAATCAAAATATTTCTCTTTATATTAACTAATTTACCATAAAACAACTATAGCATTCGATAATAAAATATTTTTTACAAAAAAATTGTGTATATTTTGATAATTTCCTATGAAAATAAATAAATTATGTAGTGAAATTTCCACGATCGAATGTGGTAGTTCACACCACTAGCCTACTCGTACATCTTCAGAAACGAATGTTGTTAGTACGCCCAGCGCCAGAGTCGGATAAAGACGATAGGTCTTAAGTTCACAAATGCAAGTATCGATATTATACGGAATATCGACATCAAAGAACTAGAGTATTGCACATCCCAATTTGTTGAAGGTATTACGATTCACAATGCCAGGCGCTGCCGGCGCTGGGGGCACGACAACTGTTAAAAAAGACGGCGGTGAAAAGGTTAATTAACAAACATCTAAAGTTGACTATGATCAAATTATTTACAAAATTGACTATAAAACCCACTATAAATAACCAATTGTAGTTACTTTTATTAATACGATTCGTCAGAATCATCGGATTCATATCCAAATGGTGGATAATTTTCACGATTCGTATGTTTAATGGTGTTTTTCTTTTTATTTTGTTGTCTACTGCGAAACATTTTGCTTTCATCCGCACATTTTGTTGTGATACTAGTCCTAAAAAATATTATTTTAATTATTTCACATTTCAACATTAATAGGAAACAAAATAAAACCTTATTTAACGAGTACAAAAAAATACAAGACAGACATCTAGCAACACTATAAAATAAAGCCCGCAAAATAAACTTTTGAATTTTTCATGGTCATAGAGGATGGTGTTGTATTATAGAAAAGTTATAAAAAAGGTATTTCTTGAAATATCTCGAAATATTAACTCAGAATAAGTTAGATCTCGCAATAACATTGAAATTTATTACTAGATTATAGAACCGACACCGCGAACACTATTGGTGTCCCAATGAATTTTATGAATTGGCGCCAATGGGCTTCAATTTTTAATGGATTCATTCGATTTTTAAGGGAGAACGGGGGCTCAATTTTGAAAATAGAACGTAGCGGCCCACTTTTGTTCGCGATGTCTGTTCTGGTTTATTATACCATTATACTTCAATGCGTATTAATGATTTTTATTTATATTTGTGACGTTGTTCTTCAAAATATTTTTGCTTTTGTGAATGCAATTAAAAAGATATACTAACCTTACTACGCTTTCTGGTACATGGCATCTTTCCACTACTGTTTGTACTATGTCATTGACCAAAGATGTATTAAGTTTTTTCTTTGCAGGTTTATCGGGAAAAGCAGGAGAGGGCTTCCCAGTTAGCGAATGGGTCGCCAACACTCTAAAACACCATAAAAAACAGAACTACAGATATTTAAATACCCCTTGAATAGAACAGACCAAAAAGGCCAAAAAGAAAGCGTAGGTAGATCCCCCATTATAACATATACATACACAGATAGATACACTTCATATTATTTTGTTGGTTTTAGAAGGAATGCAGTAAATGACCCGGTGGGTAAATGTAAATACCCTACTACCATGCGTGTAGTAGAAGTAGTGTTAATAGAGAGCCTAGCGACCTCTATAGCTTTGTCCGTTGCAGGAGGAGTAGAAGTGAATGTAGGAGTGAATATTAATGGTATTATAGTATTCATAAAACTTACTTCCGGGAAAAAACAGCTGTTAATAGTTTTCGAGTTGCATTCGTATACGATGACCAGTCCATGCTTTTCATAAGTTTAGAGGGAACAACTGCATTTCCATCTCCAATAGAAACCTGGTGAATAAATTTGATATAAAATAAGGCGTCTATAAAATGTCTGTAAAAATTAAAAGAAATAAAAATTAGTTATCAAATGTTTCAATATAATACAAAGTTTCAAACCTTACCATCTCGTTTTTAATTTTGCTATTATGGTTAGTTTTTAATATTTTGCTGCTATTAGAATAATCTTTTTCTGAATCCGATTCATTGCTGGATTGCACGTGCGTTGTGGTAGCTGAGTTAGAGTTATAATCTCCCTGAAAATACATAATTTTTATTATTATCATTACGTTATAATATTACTTAATAGCATTTAATATAATAACATTATGATAATATACACTCACAATTTCTGTATTAATTGTCGATGTTCTTTTACGTTTATAAGATCGTCTTCCATTATAATTCGATTCCGTTCGTGTAGATCCTTCGTCATTAGAGATATCCGAATTTAAATCGGTTACAGAATCTATTAACGATGACGATTCATATTTTTTAGTTTTTAGGCGGTTCTCTAAAGTCTTTATTTTTGAACAAAGCTCTCTGATCACAGTTTCCATTTTTTCTATCTCTGGAATTTGATATTCAATTTCGGTTTGCGTTGCTTTGTCTTGTTTGAGATTTAATGGGTTGGTAATTTTAACTAAATTATCGTTTGAACTGTCTGACCATACTTTTCTAATTACTGCTTCTTGTTTTACTTTGCATTTCATGTTATTGTTATTATTTTGTCTATGTGGCTTATACATTTCTTGGTGTTTGTTGTTTTGAAATCCACATGTCGGACTGACCTGAAATTATTATGATTAGGGTTACTATCAGTATTATCGTTATAATTTTTTACAATAGGATTTTAGCTATAATTTAATTACCTCTGATCTTCCTTTGATAACTGGAGATGTCTTTGGAGTCCTGGTATTTGGAGGGACCCCTGATAACGACGACTGAAAGTAATTCTCTTATTAAATTGGGCTTATGTATACTCGTCATATTATAAACAAAATTAATATTGAAAACTTACTCGTGATCCAATAAGATTATACAGAAAGGATGTGATGGGTAGTTCGTTTTCTTTGCTGCAAGATTGTGCATGTTCTGTAAGAGATAACAGCATACATTAATGTTCATCTTACAATATTTTACTATAATATTCATTTT
The DNA here is from genome assembly GCA_963932265.1 of Thymelicus lineola. NCBI lineage: Eukaryota > Metazoa > Arthropoda > Insecta > Lepidoptera > Hesperiidae > Thymelicus > Thymelicus lineola. The sequence goes on from OZ010697.1 coordinate 10,793,247, forward strand.
ACAATACAGTGTAAACTCCACGTAACGTCGGTCGATTTAACGACACACTCCCCACAGTATCGAAATCACTCAACTTTGGTTGGTTTAGCTTGTCTTCCATAGAATGAAACACTTTATATAGCATTATTAGCGCTCCGTCTCTTCAAGCGGAGTCGCTTCCGATGAAGGCTTAAAGGTCGTATGACCAAAGCCATTTCAGGCAGTTTTTAGTGGGTATAGTATAGCATTATACCCACTCTCACTAACGAGAATAATTAAACAATAAAAAGTACTTTTTAAGTTGCTAAAATGAGTAAGAACTGCCCAGACTGTCGACTGTCGGCATCATACATATCGAACTTTCTAAGAAATTCTTCTTTTGTTAAGAAACTGGGATTGCTTGCACGTGTGGGCTGTTATTAGTAGGAATCATGGATTTCTATACGTTATCATATTCTTAGTTGCTTATAAATATAATTATGCTTATAGGTGCACAAACTTTCAAACTGTAAACATGGCAAGTAAGAGAAAATCACAGTGTATTGACGAAAAAGTTTTACTGATGCGCGCAATAGAGGCGGGAGAGAAGATAAGTGATGTTGGTAGACGCTTTGGATTTAGTCGCTCTGCCGTGTTCACAATATGGAAAAATAAAGAAAAAATTCTACGAGCAGAGGAGGATGGAATATCTTGCAAAAAAATTAAAGAAACCTAAATACGAAAATTTGGATCATACTATCATGGTTTCATCGACAGCTATGCCAATAATATGCCTATCTCGGGGCCAATCGTGAAAGCTAAGGCGTAGAAGTTTACTGAAGAACTTGGTTTACTTTCTTTCAAAGCATCATACTACGTCATTATTACTAATACTAGTCTGAAATAAACTTTTTCTTTTTGTAATACTACAGATTTTTCTTCTCTCCACTTAACGACAAATCTCTATAACGTCAAAATAGGTATAGTCCCTTGAGTGTCGTTATATAGAGCTTACACTGTATTTTGGTTTTAGTTTAATATTTTTAATATTGAAATTAGTTTACTTGTTTCGCGACTGTCTCTTTGTAGCTCCAACAAAGCTTCTGCTGCGTCCATCTCAGACGCAATAGATAATGTGGTCATTTTCACTGCAAGATAACACAGATTGATACAATTTTTGTATTTATTTTGGTGTCTTTTATTTCGGGCCTCAGCTTTTTTTCCTATAGGTCATATGCATTCTCTTAACAAAATGTAAAAATGTTTTACATTAAATATTTTATAGCTGCTTGGAGTGCTTGGTTACTAATTCATTCATACAATTTAAAAATTATAGTTTTACTTAAAAAACCAGGTAAAAGTTTATAATGCTATAAAAACCGTGTTAAAAAGAGCAAACACTAACCTTATTAATATAATTTTACGTATTGCTACACCGTAAATCCATTTTTTTAATTTATTAGTTAATCAATAATAAAATTGGTAAGTTAAATAATGAACAAAATTTTTATTTAAATTTATATTTTATGTAACTGGCACCTAACTATTTATATTCCTGTTGGAAGACCCTATTCAACCTTTCTTTTACGTTCCTACAAATTTTTTTTACTATTTTAAGCATTTTTTTGGTTTTTGTTTAGTATATCGTCGGTTAAATAGAAAAGTGACTTAATCCGAAATTTCTGGAAAACGAGATTATACGTTATAACGAGTCTACTGTCAAAGTTCTTTTATATGAATAAAAGACACTTTATGAAATTATACGGCAAGTACACTAGATGTCGTAAATGTCGTTTCGGTATTTAGTGTTCGGTAAACACCTACTCGATGGAAAATAAAACTTACTTAAAATAAACAATTTAACTAAAAGAAACTATTCTTTTCCTAATAATTTTGTTTTATGTCTCATAAAATCCTTGACGTAATACTTGTCTATTTATAAAGAAAAATGAAATTTCTTGTTAGAATTGCCTTTTCCTTTCATTAATTACGCAAAATAGATACTTTATATAAATATCTTAAAAATGATATATAACATTTATATATTATAATCAAACTTTCCGAAAAAAAAACAAATTTAATGAAGTGAAATAGTTTAAATGCTCGCACTGTATCTTTTTGATTTATTTCACTTATATATTTAACCGACGATATATTACGGAATCAATATTTAAATTTTAATTATAGTGCTAAAAAGGAAAAAAAATTAAAAATTTGCTATTCATACTTGAATAAATACAATATTAACGTTTGATTTTGAATTTTTATTTCAATACCTTTACCTAACAACATCTATTAACATATACTATAAAAAATATTCACTTTACTCACCACTCAACTAATCACTTTCCACTTAACAAGAATAAAAAATCACAATTAGAAAGAAGTTGCTCATTCAGGACACTGAAGAAGACTGACCTAAAATTCGCATTTGAATTTACCATATTGGCTTCCAAGTGGGACCAGCCAGGTCCGAAAATACCACGTTATTTCAATTGTTTAAGTTCCAGGTACCTACGTACAAATCTCTACGGTGTTATTACTTTTAGTAAGCCTGCTTATCTATTGTACTCGTTAGAAATTTACCTGTTTAGGTTTATGACCGCACATTTCTCTGTATTTTGTGTTCTTATACTCGTAGGATGAGCAGCATAATATGAATAAGAGCATTTCGCTGTTGTAAATAAAATAGCCGTCATAACTGAAACAAAAGAATTCATTGAAAGTTGATAGCATGTTTTTTTTTAGGTTACGAGCAAGGCATGTCATTTATTTGGATATAGCCGCAGCGCAATCTGCACTGGAGCAGCGTGAGAGTATGCTTTAGGTCTAAGCCTCCTCAAGAGCAAAGACCCGTGCTCAATAGTGGGCGATTAAAGGGTTAAAGACAGCCAAACGAGCAAATTGATCATCCGGGAATGGTCACTACTGCCTTAGAATAGTAAATAAATAAATATGTAGTAGTTAAAAGCTGAATAGTAACAACAGGGTGAAAATCTTATCATCATACTGGGGTAACTTTAGGGGAGATGATGTATCTCGGGAACGGCTGATAGTAGGAACAATGATTGAAATGGAAGGTGCCCGACGCCACTTTTCACCTGCATGCCTGCAGTGTAGACTTTGTTGGGTTGGGATGGAGTTCTCTCAACTTTACGTGCCTTACTTAGGTACATTTCTTATGCTCATATTGATATGCCGCGTACTCGATAAATTATCGGATTAGTTGTAGGTGTGTTTACTTTTTATTTATCTTAACTATCATTTTTTTTAATTTTTGTCTATTGTGTTTTCAAAGTTGGATTTTCTATTTATTGAAGGCTAATTGTTTTATAGAAGCGCTCATAGCCCTGCGGCTTGCGTCGATCTTAAGTGATCGACAAAGTTAAGCAACAGCGGGCGCGGTTGGTAGTTGGATGGGTGACCGCTAGTGGCAAAAAATTCTGGAGCGTTTCCGTGCTTTGGAGGGCACGTAAAGCCGTCGGTTATCATATGATAACAGTCGTTAAGCCATGTCGGAGGCCCTCGGGCGGTTTGAAAACTTCCGACACTCGGGTTGGCCACTAACCCCTCCACCAATCCGCACTGGAGCAGCGTGGTGGAGTATGCTCTAAGTCTCCTCAAGAGGAGAGACCGTGTTTTATACAAATTGGACCATAGATTTAATCTCAGTATAAGATCAAGAATATTTAGTAGGAAAAAGTTATTAGTGTTCTTTTAGTCTCATTTGGTTAATGCAAAGAAAATTATTTCTCGATTTATATTAACCAGAAAGCTATTATTTGTTCTTCCTTCCCTTCTTCCCTGTTGCAATTACAATAAAAAATATTACGGTACATCTAAACATTGTTCTTGGATATTCGATTCTATTGTTGGTTTTGCCATAGGCGAGGGTCGGTGAAGCTGGGACAGTCGTAGGTAAAGCTGATGTATCTATTGTACTCAGTTTTTACCTGCGCCAGCGCAACGATGTAGTATATTTTATTCCCTTACTTTAGTTTCGTCTGTAAGTTCACCGAGAGAAGTGTAAATTAATTTAAAATATTTTCCAACATGTCTCGCCGCTTGTGGCTTTTGATCGAGTGGCTGGGTGAAAGCGATATGTTTTCTAACTATGGTGTGGTTAATACCGATTCCTTGATAGGCGATGAAGGTAATTTTGAAGTTGGGAAAACCATTTTTGTTCCTACCAAGAATAATAAGGGTGCGAGGTGTGCGAAAATTATACGTATATCAGGTATGTTTTTTTAATGAAAACCTAGCTTTTAATTGGACTGGAATACTTACTTGTCATATATTAACAGCCGTTCTTAATATTCTATCTTGTGTATCTATTCGTAATCCATAAGTCAGTTGGGTAGCAAATTTAAAAAAGTCATAGAAACTATTATTATTTCGTTTTTATTATTTATCCAGAAATTGATGTATAGATTATTAAAAACTGTGGTTAAAGTAAAGATGGATGATCAATCTTTGATTGCTGATTAATCACACAAAACCAAGTACCGACAACACGTTTAAAAAAAGGAATGCAACGGCCGTTTATTTTAGGGTTGGATAAGTCGCATGACAATTCCAGGATGTGTCGAGTAGGAGTGACTTTAGAAAATGTACTCAAATTACTTATCTAATTGTTTTCAGAGAGAAAACGCGACGTGAAAGAACTGAAGATGATATTGGAAAAACAGGACAATCAGATGAAAAGCGTTCTCTCTATGTGCATCAATACGTTAAAAGATATAAAAACAAATTCTATGGTAAATGATATTTATTTATTGCTTAGTTTTATTTTAAACACTTAGTTTTATTTATACATTGAGGTGTAAGTCATCCGTCTTAGATATTATATATTTTTTTCATTTTTTCAAAATCCAAAATCTCACATACCTAATCAAAGTCACAACTGGCATTAGTTAATTGTAATTACCTAAATTATTATTAAAGTTTATTTTACCTTGAAGTCAATTGTGTACTTTATGATGTTAAAGATACTGTATTCAAATATTAAATATCATCAAAGTTGAGAAAAAGTCGAATTGAAATAATTTTTTACCTATTCAACATTTACATGAGAAATTATAAAAAATATCAATGTAGGTACAGAGAGAAGAGATAGATTTAATTAACGGTCACGGTATCGATGACATAATAAAATTATCCGCGTTCATGTACCCAATAATGTTATTGATAGATCAACTTTTAATTCGCATGAGCAATATGGAAAGGATTATAATATTATCATGTTCAGTTACAAGTTCAATAAAAATTGCCCCTGCTTAGCCTCACAGACTGACCGTATAAATAAATGATATTAAGTCACAAAATAAGTATGTATGTGGATCATTAAGATCGATACTGAACATTTGTTTAAAGATGTAATATTTTGTTACAGTTTCTAGAAACACAAGCAAATAGAGCGGAAGATACTGACTCAAGTAGCGACGATGATGAGGTGAGTAATGTAGGTATATATTAATATATAATAACGCAATTTAAGCGACTTTATTACAGACAGCAAAGAGGTAGTAGCAATAGTCGGTCTCCGAGGACTCGGAGTGATATACAATGTGGTGGCTCCTAAAATGAGTCACTGAGGCGGAATATTTGAGTATCTACTTTCATACTTGAATGGACATAACAATCTTATCAAGCATTGTTATCTATAAGCCACTTATCTATGGGAGCATAAAAATGTTACAATTACTTTACTATTATATCTTCGGTGCCATTACCTATAATTTGCATAGTTGCGTTAAGCAAATGCAACCCTATTTCAGGTCATGAGTGTTAGGACTCTCGACATCTTCCTAATTATCGAATCTTTGCCCTGCTACTCTTAATACGCCTGATGATATTGAATATTAATTGTTTCCCTTACAGAGTAACGAACAAGATTTAAACTTAACGAAGGTTACGAACAAATTAACATCAACTAGATCGAGGCGTTCAGCAAGCACGCACCACAATTTGGCAGCGAATAACCAAACTCCTTTTAGTAGTAGGCGTATCCTAATAAGCAGTACTCCGTTCCTCGAGGCATCGAAGCTAACTTTTGACCAGGGGACCCAAACAGATGAGTCGTTGGATCCAAACATTGCAAAGGTGGAGCAGTTGGAAATCTTGCTCAAACGGCTATACCAACAGTTCCTCTCTTTGATTGGAGAAGCTAGAACAAACGAATTACAACCGACAGCTTCTGTGGAACATTCTGAAACTGAAGTATCTGAAATGGATCAGCAGATGCAACAGCCGGTAGACGCCACAGTTAGAGAGCTATCAGGAACTGAAGCTGTAAAAAATACGTCACATGCAGACGCCGTTGCAGATAGGAGCAGTCAGGCTAAAAGACTATGCATTCGGAGAGCATCTGCGCAAACTACAAATACTGGGCTACCTAATTTCGACATGACGGATCCAGATTCTGATATGGTAAAATATTTTAATTGAATATAATCTTATTTATGCATATAAGAATTGATCTGAGATATAAAGTGATAATTCAATAAAAAAAAACATAGTTGTGTTGTGCATTTCGTGATTCCAACTTTGCCTTTAATAATGTGATTTCTTACTAATAGGTAGGTACGCCAGTTTGTAATTATTCTTGTTTTCATATTTCAGATACCTTTGGGTAGTGGCACTACTAAATTACCCGCTACGGTCATAAACTCAATTGATTGGAACTCATACACGACAGCTACAAGACAGCTGCTGAAAGCAATATTTCCAAGAAAGTGAGTATCTACCGACTTGCTTTAATTTATTACATCGTACTCTCATTGGAAAAAAGACATAAGATGAAAATTGCATTTTTACAGGAGAGCAAAAACAATAAATAAAATTTAAAGTAACACGACTTACGTTTTTTTTCCACTGAGGGTGCAATATTAACCCCTTTAAAATGTTAACTGATAACGTAGGTATGTAATTATGTAGGTAAATCTATGTGACGGTTAATTAAAAAAAAAACTATTATGCTTAACACAGTTGTTATGGTTGTTAACCATGTCACTTATTACCTACCCATTATCAAGTGATTTAGATCTACATACGAGTATGAGATTCACGTGTTATACTAAACATTTTAAGATTAAATCATATTTCATCATATCTCTTCTTTCTTCGGACGCATCGCTAATGGCTGATGTCCATAGGCGAGGTTGGCCACTTACAATACATAATTATGTGTGTATACTTAGTATGAGTTTTATTTGACATAACGGCGGTGTAAAGTACACGCACGTAAACGAAAATTTGCATGGGGCCGAAGCAAAGCCATCTCCATCCATCCATACATAATAAGCACACAGGTATCAGCAGCTCGTTTGTCGGCCACTAAAACAAAACAATCATAATATTCTGAAACCCTTTTCACTTTTGAATCTAAAGTTTAGTTAGATTAATGTATTTAGTATGTAAGTACTATATGAAATCACATTAGTTACTCTTTCGTAGGGTACTAGCAACTCATTCTCTTACCGGCAAACAGTCACCAGCATTCGCAAACAAGCCAGCGAAAAAGGCTCTCGATGCGAAGATTGTTAATGATATAGTTAATACTGTATCTGATGTATGCGGAGTTTCCAAACGAATTGTGAGGTAAGAAGTTAAAAATAAAAAATACATCACAGAGTTGTCTGCTATAAACCTAGCTTTTGAACTCAGCAGACACGTTTAAAAATAACAAATATCTCGTGTAGCAAATAATTCGGTGATATAACACCTAGTCCTACTAAAATAATCTAACATTTTAACAAAAAAATAACCGACTTCAAATGAAGTACATTGTATTTTTGACATGGATAACATTGTCAGATCTCGCTCAAATTTATGTGGGACTACACGACAAGTACCAGCTTTCAATTAAAAAAAGAATCATCGAAATCGGTTGGCGCGATATTGAGTTATTCGTCCATTTATCGCGCACATACTTAATGCAAATTTAAGACTTATATGATTTTAACATGGATGCCATTGTCAGATCTCGTTAAAATTTATGTGGGACTACACGACAAGCACCAGCTTTAGATTAAAAAAAGAATCAACCAATTCACCCAGTCCAAAGTTGAGGTAACAAACATAAAAAAAATACAGTCGAATTGAGAACCTCCTCCTTTTTTTGAAGTCGGTTAAAAAACTAAAGTTTTGCTTTGTATGTTGTCATTATAAACTATGTATTTAATACCTATTTATCGTTTATCAAGATACCCTTACCACTTAAAAGAACTGTGCTGTACATTATATATTTTTTACAGATCCTGTATAACAACGAAGTGTACCGATGAAGCAAAATTATACCGTAATCGGCAACTATACAAACATAATAACGAATCCAAGGAGAATCAAGAAAATACAACTCCATATTCCCCTTGCTCAGATGAAGTTGTTACAAAGAAAGAATAAATTTTTGTGGAATTCGTTATAAATCTTATTGTTCTTAAACTACTATTTAATAGTAAAATAAAAATCTTTGTAAATATAATTATTTCTGTCTGATTTTGCTTCTCTCAAAAACAACTAGAACCCCATAAGCCTCAAAAAGTTTTTGGAACATTAATTGAATTCTATTGCCAAAAATTGCAAACAATGATGGAGAAGCTCGCAATTCAACAACCAAGTCTGGTCAATCGCTCTTCCCCATTGCTTCTCCACAATAATGTGCGAGCTCACTTCATGACAGACCATCGCAAAGCTACAAGAGTTACAGCTGGAAGCTCTCCGTTACCCACCGTACTCATCGGACCTTGCCTCAACAGATTGCTATTTTTTTCAAAATTTAGACAATTTTTTAAGTGGGAAATAGTTCAACACCCTAGAGGTACTACAAAACGTTTCGCTGACTTCATCGCCTCCCGTCCAGCAGACCACAAACTTCTACATTAAACAAACTGCCAACAAAATGGCAAAATTGTATAAATAATTTGGGCCAGTACCTACCTAATTTGATTAGCTAATATAAAAAAAAACACCCTAAATTTTTATATTTTAAAATTTTCATACAAAACTCCAATTTCATAGGTAAATACCTAATATAAACTTTAATAATAACTTATCATAAAAAACATTATTTATTATAAAAAACATTTATATTTTGTTTTAATGGAGTAATTATTAAATAATTAACGTTTAAACATAATCAAAAATATATCTTCTCGAATCATACAAAGTATTTTTTCCTGTTGCCATCTTTATTTTTTTTAAATCGCCGAATGACCGTGGTCGTCATGTGGAATAGCTAAAGGATTAATAATAATAACTTAATACTAACTTTTTATTTTTATCTCCACACAAAAATTACAATATGTCCTTATTGCACTAAAGTACATGTATATTGTAATAATTTGTTTTGTGGGAGATCTGGTGTCCAAACTAAGCCGAAGCCTGTATTTATTTTGGCACACCAGGAATCCCCTTTACAGATTTGACACATAAAATAATACAATACTCTACTACAACGAGGTACTACTTTAAGACTTAAACAAAAACATTTTTTTTTTCTTCTTTTTTTTTTCACACCTAAGACCTCTAATCTTTAAGTTATTGTGCATGAGTGGGTATGTTCGTTAAATGCCTGCATGTGTGTGTGTTTCCTATCATAGTGTGTGATTTGTTTTTGTTCGTGCGTGTGTGTGTGCATTTGTGTGTGTGTGTGTGTTAGTGCTATCTGCATGTAAGTGTCTGTATGTGAATATATTTTTGTGTTGTGTATGTGTGTGTGGTCAGATTTCAACCTGTGCATGATAGCATATTTATGTTGTGTGTATATATGTGGTATTGTATATTTCTACCATTATATATGTTCCATTATATACCACAATATATGTTCACAATATATCACAATATATCATTATATACCACAATATATGTTCATTTTTTTTATTAATCTTTCAGTTTCTTTGTAATCCAGTGTAAGGAGCCATTTAGATAATTTATTTTTGCATGTATACCTGTGATCATTTAATATTTTTAGTTTTTTGTTTACTTTATTATATATTATTATTATTTTGATCGTTGTGAACGTCAAGTGGAACCTACCCTATGAAGATTGTTATCCAGTTAGACTTTATTATCCTTGGCCTGACATAAACAATTTGACAGAATTGAGCACGTGTTTTTTTTTGTCAGCTGTCATAGCTGTCACAACTGTCTTGTCTCTGTGATGAAGTGAAATGAACTTGTAAAGTTTTAGCCGAAAATTAGGTTAAGTATTGATATCTTGCACTGTACTGTATGAGTTTTATTATATAAAATATGGAAGACAGTGAGGAACTTGATTTTGTTTCATCAGATCATGATAGACTAATAAGCGCAGTGACAAAATTAGACAAAACCCAACATATAATAGCGCCAACACGCAATGAGCCTACGAACCTCAGCAGTGAATTTAACTTGGTAAAGAGATCTAATAAACTAGATCTTCTTAATGCCGTAAAGCTTCTAGAAGATACTGCACATCATGTGAAAATAACTAAGAAGTTAAAGGCCACCCAAAACAAGTCTCAAGTTCTTCCGAAGCCTTTGGAAAAACCTCAAGCAGAGAGAATCAAGAGAGAGACTGGTTATATAGAGACGAAGAATAAGATAGGGAGATGGGACGCAGTTGTAGCTAGAGGTCGCACAGTGGACTTTGTTTCTTTCCCATTAAAAACCTTGAAAACAAAAGAAAAAAATGATCCATCAAAAAACTTTTTATCAAAGCTCAAGTTAAAATCTCCATTAGAAAAAGAGTTAGATGAAGTGGATCCACCGCTGCAAATACATGATGAAGAAGAAGAAGAGGAGAAACAATTTCCAATGACATATGAGGAGATGTTAGAACATAGACAGCACTTAGCAAAACTAAGAGCGAAAGAGTCCTATAAAGCTGCTAAAGCCAAGAGACAAAGTAAAATTAAGAGCAAAAAGTATCATCGGTAAGTGTATTATTACTCTATTTCAATCCATTCTATCAGAAAATCTTTTCTACTATAATTGATATTTGTTCATTAATTCAACAGGCCTGTCATCTGTTTGCCATGCCAAGACTTAGTTTTGGTGTTAAATTTTTACAACACAATAATATCTTGTTAAATCTTCATGTTCATATAGTTTTAAATTTTGAGTCTCACTGAACCAGACAGATTAAACTTGGTAGCACAGAGCCAAACTCCAATCTGGCATGAGTAAACTGGTGCCATAGCCTTGTCTGCAGTTTGGCAAGTTGCACCACAATTAGACAGATCTATTTGAGAATGAGTGGAGCTCTGTACACCCTTAAAATTATCAGTGACTTAAATTTTGATAACATTTAATCACAACATTAATTATTTCTTGCAGTATACTAAAGAAAGAAAGATTAAAACAGCAATTGAAAGAATTTGAAGAACTGCAGGTCAAGAATCCTGAAGAAGCTTTAAAAAAATTGGAGGAATTAGAGAAAGTTCGCGCTCTAGAGAGACACACTCTCAGACATAAGAATACAGGCAAATGGGCTAAGAGTAAATTGGTTAGGGCCAAATATGATAAAGAGGTAAGGAAAATGTTTATTGATTGCAGTAATACATAGTCTTAGCATTCCAATCTGTAAGAAACAAAATTACTGATATTTTAAAATGTATTAAATGCTAGAAATTAATGATTAATATCCGGATGACCGAGCTTTGCTCGGTTTAGTGTTGCTTAACAACGCCATTTACTGAAGTAGCTTTAGTATTGCTACTTGCCAATAGATGTCAGGAAGAGTATATTGTAGAAGTTTATCATTGCCTGAAAACACTGATAAAACGACATTTTCTAATAATGAATCCTTGCTAGATCGATTTATCGCCCCCGAAACCCCCTATATACTAAATTTCATTAAAATCGTGGGAGCCGATTCCGAGATTCCAATTATATATATATATACAAGAATTGCTTGATTAAAGGTATTAGATTATTCACTTTGTGAAAGAAAACATACTAATTAAGTTAATCTTATTATATCTAAAAGATTTTATGAGTCTATTGACTCTAAAAAGACCGGCATTAGCATGCCAGTTGAAGAACGTTACAAAATAAAGACGGAATCAAAATTCAAAACGTTTAATGTAAGGGTATAACATAATTATCATAATTATAAAAGGACTGTAATGAGTTTGAAATTTTTTACTTTTTTTTATAGGTCAGGCAACAGTTAGCAGAACAATTATCTGTAAGCAGAAGTTTGACCCACAAAGTACAGGATGCTGTGAGTACAGATGATGAAGCTGACAATGAAGTAGTCCCTGATTTAACTTTGTCTCAGGATCCTTTGAATCCATGGATGATGAAAAGATCAGATAAATCAAATATTGATGAGGAATTCAACTTTGGATACAAAAAATATCTGAAAGATAAAATGTATAAACGGAAAGAGTCCAGTGACACTGAATCTGATGCAGAAGATGTCACAGGCAGTTCTAAGGAGGTAGACAATAATGATGGTGTATTGAAGGTCCTTAAAAATAGCATTGAAAAATTGAGTTCTGAAGTAGCGGAAACAGAAGTACCTACTATTGTTGAATCCGAGAAACTAACACGTAATAAGAAATCAAAAAAACAAGCTAAGAAGCAAAAAACTGAAATACCAGTTGCAACAACAACATGGGTTGTGGATAATATGTCAAATACTGCAAGTAATGTCGACGACATCTCCGAGAAATTTGATTCATTTGAAAATGAAGTGTCCAAAAAAGTTGAAGAAAAACTGAATAAGCTCCGTAAAGATATTGATAGGGTAGAAAATATATCTAGAAAATTAGCCAAGAAAGCTCCAAGAAAACGGGAAACCCCTAGAGATAATGTGGAATATTTAAAATTGAAAAATCAGAAGGTTAAAGCTATAATTGATGAAGCACTAATTGAAACAAATAAAGATAATTTTGAAGAAACAAATAATGAAGACAATATGATGAAAAAGATTCATGACCTGCAATCAGTACCTTCAACAGAAGAAAACGCAGCAACAAATACTGATATTGACCCAAATCGATTCATAGAAGTAAAACCGAAGTATTTAAATACTGCAATATCAAAAGGTGGTAATGATGTAGATTTATTGGATGATGATGATGATGAACAGGTGGTGCCTAAAGTGGATATTGAAGAAGTATTTGAAGAAGATGATGTAGTAGCGAGTTTTAGGCAGGAAAAGGAAGATGAAATCAATAAGGACAAACCTGAACAAATTGATTTAAATCTTCCTGGTTGGGGATCTTGGGGCGGTAAAGGAGTTAAAGCACCTAAACGTAAAAAAAACAGATTTATTGGGAAACCAGCACCTAAAGTGCAAAGACGTGATGAAAATAAAGGTGATATTATTATACTAGAGACAAAGGATCCAAAATTAACACTCCACAAAGTGACTGATGTACCTTTTCCATTTAATAGTGTCAAGGATTATGAAGCTTCCATCAGGGCTCCTTTGGGAAATACCTTTATTCCTGAAAGGGCTCACAAGAAATTAATTAGACCAAGTGTGATTACTAAAGCTGGTACTATAATTGAACCAATGGATGAAGAAGAATTGCTTATTCCACGAAGATCTTTCCAAAATGAATCAATAATGAAATTGTTGGCTAAGAAATAAAACAATCTTATGTAGCATTTTTTTATTTAAATATTTAACTACACTTATCCTAAACACCAACTCGCACTGGTGGTGACACTAATATTACACCATCACCTCTAACAAATAGCATAGGAATGTTTCTTTTTGTTGTTCTGTAGACCTCCTCATACGTTTCTTCATCTATCTCAACAGTGGTAATAGTTTCCTCTGCATCACCCAACACCATGTTCAAATGTTGGTCATAAGCCTGTAAATTTTGAATAAAAATTCAATATTAGAATACTATATTAGACTTCCATATTATGCTCAACAATAAGAAATAATAATAGCTACATGATAAGAAAAGAATTCTATGATATTTTTAAGTGAAGTATCTTCTGGTACCCTAAGGTAAGCTATGGCATGTCAAACAAATCCAGAACTTAAAAGTAACATATAACTAAAATAGGAGACTTGTTTTGCATGCACGCACAATAGGGCATTTTTTCTCAGTTCAAGAATGTAACTTCAGATGAAGGCTGTTTAGTTTAGACAACTCAAATAATATACGAGTGTTTAATTATGGCAACATCAAAAAAAAAAATTGAATCATAATTCTGTAATGTATATATGTTTATGTCAAGTTTGGATTTATTTTCTTTTTCTATGTTGTATGCTAGATACACATTTGTTCAGGCTTAATTGTATGGTAAGAACCACAGTCCTCGTCTAAAAAGTTGGTTATTCAATGCATTAAAAACTTCTCATAATGAAAAAAATATGTATTTCTTACATGCAATTTTCCACGCAGTTCACGTTCATTGCGCATTTTAACATAAATTCTTTCATCTAAACTAAGCCTTATTAGATCCAAGGGCTCTTTCACTGTCATAACAGCAACCTAAAATAAAAATATAAATATGGTTAGCCGGTGCGTGGGAATATGAAATTGTATATACTTGACAAACGAGAATAATATGTATTCATTACGTTTTCCGCGTCGTCTGCCATAATGTCTTATTGATATATTTCTATATTTAAATAAAAATAATTCTTTAATTCAGATCGCAACCGTGAACGGTGAAATTATCAATTTTTATTTTCACTATCACCATCAATCACCATACACAAAAATTCACGCACTTGACTTGACTTGATTAACATTGACAAATGACAACAATCATACAATGACAAGTAAATGACAATTGACATAACAATACAGATTCATTATCAATATAGATAGTTCAATTATATTAAATAATAATAAACAGTGTGTCCAAGGATTGGTCCAAGGGCATGAAGTATACCTAATTTCATCGACAAAAACACACATGTAGGGGTTTAGTCATCTTTTTTTTCAATTTAGTACGTAGTGGACGTAAGAAGTATGGAAACTCGCATATTATTAAGGCTCATATTCAAAAAGCAATAAGTCACCAATTTTGCAACTTAGAACAATAACTTTGATGTCGTTTTGGACATAATATCCTTGTTTATGTATGTACAAAAAAAGGTGTGTTTTGAAGTATGTTAGAAAAACTAAAAAAATTTAGTGAAAATGTTGACTACATCATAATCATAATTTTTTATTACCTTTGGAACTATAAACTTCATTCAATCTTTTTTCTAATGAATAAATAGTATTATTACCTTTCCATTAATAGATTTTTCACATCTATGGGACCTTTAAGTCCAGAGAAATCGAAGTCTTTCAGCAGAGTCGTCTAACATAATAAAAAAAAATTAAAATGGCGACGATTCCGAAAGGAGAATGGCTAGACCCCCATATATGGGTATTTTTGTCAATAAAATTAAATATATTTCATGCCCTTAAAATATCGCTGGACACACTGTATATAGGCATAGATCTGTGGTCACCGCAACGGCTGCTGGACAGGAAACCAGGCCCTGCAACCTTTCCTAGCCCTGCCTACAGCAAGTTGTCCAACTTCCGTGGAAAACACTAAAAAATTCAGAAACATGATATAATCTGTACCATCATAAGTGACGTTTGACAATCTCCGAATAGTCATTAGTCTGTGAAATTACGACAAGTGATGAAAAGTGACATTTTGACAAAAGTCACAGACACGAATTAAAGCATCGTTGTGTTGTTGGAAAATGTGTTGATTTTATTCAAAGAAACAGTTTGATTAAAGCTAGTTATAACTCTCCATAATTGTGAAATGGAGTTCATATAGAAGTTTGGTTTGCTACACAAGATAAACTAAACAACATATTTCAAACATGGTTAGAAGCGGGTGAGTATTTCGACTTCGTCATGAAGTAGTTTGCTTTGTAATATAATGTTTATTTAAATGTTTATACAATGTTTTACTTATTTTTATGTTTCTAGACGTGATCGCGACAGAGATCGTGAACGTAGACGGTCACATAGTCGATCAGCAACACCGGATCGCAAGCGGAGGCGATCTAGGTCGCGCAGTAGAGATAGATTATCTAAATCGTCAAAGCGGAAGCGTAGCCGTAGCAGAGAGCGGGACTCAAAGAGAGATCGCAGCAGGGACAGAGAAAGGGAGAGAGAACGAGATAGAGAAAGAGACAGAGACAGTCATAGAGACCGGGACAGGGATAGAGATAGAAAAAGGTTTGTTAAAAAATAATATAACATTCATTTAATTGTTACATGGTATTTGTTAAACATTGCAACCCCAAAAAATGCTAAGTGTCTAATATGTACCCATATGGGTCAACATGATAAAGTTGTGTTGATATTTTGATGTATACCAGAGACAGGTAGATCTGTTGCATGGGACAGAACCACCACATTATTTCTGTCATGAAAAGAGTATTTTCTTTGAAAGAAAAATAAATTCCATCCTTTACAGATGATGGATAGCAAATTGTCATTATCACTCACAGAATGATGCCACTGCCTTACAATGCATCCAGTCTTCTATGGACTGTAGTGTATACTTTTTTATTTAAAAACAGCTCTTTCATGATTAAATAAATGATGAGTTCAGTTATTATTATTATTTTTATTAGGGGCATTGGGCTTGGGAATGTTTTTTGCATTTGAAAGTTATGACATTACATTATGTTCTGACATACTGTGTTAATACTTCTTTTACATCCCTTTAATCTATTTTAGTGATAAGAGAGATGACAAAAGAAATGGCTCAAAATCATCAAGAAAGAAAACACCTGACAGAGACAAGGAAAAGGATAGGGATGCAAGATCCAAGTCAAAGGAGAAGATCAGTAAATCTGATTCTACTGAATATGATCCAGGATCTGTTGACAAGGTATATTTGTATGGTTCTTTAACAATTATTAATAAAAATACTTAAGGAAATGTCTTTTTGTTAAGCTCTGGTGATAAAGTTATTGTATAAAATACAAAATGAAATCAATTTGTAATTTGTAAAATAATAGCTCAATGTCTAATAGCCCAAAAGTAAAATATGTGTACAAATGGATCGAAAATTCTAAATTTTAGGAAGAAGAACAAAGTCGTTTAGAAGCAGAAATGCAGAAGCGTCGAGAGCGCATCGAACGTTGGCGCGCTGAGAGGAAGAGGAAAGAGTTAGAAACAGCTAAGAAAGACGTACAAAAAGGCACTGTAGTGACAGCAATACAACTGCCCACTACTAAAAAGTGGTCACTAGAAGATGATTCGGGTGATGAAGGTAAGATGATGTTATGATTAAATATCACAGAATGAATATAGAATGGAGTGACATACCATTAAATGACTAAGCGACACTATAGTTTTACAGATAATTTTGCTGACTTTTATATTTAATGTAATGAAAAAGAAACAATTTATAATTAAGTGACAGTTATTGCTTATTTCTTTTATGGAATATTAATTCTTATTGTAGGTGAAGATGGTGAAGCAAAAGAGAAAGCTGCAGCAGAAGAAAAAAAGGAAAAAGAACCAGAAGAAGAAGAAATAGATCCATTGGACGCCTACATGCAAGAAGTACAACAAGTTAGTGATTAATATTACTGAAAAAAATAAACAATACTCAATATTTTTTATTTTGGTTGTACATGACAGTATTTATTGACAGACACTACCAGACAACTTTAAGATGGGTCTGTTTAATAGTTGGGTCTAGTTTTAATATCGGTTCTTATAACCTATTCTTACTCATTGATAAAAGATATTATGTTTAACTTTCAGGAGGTACGTAAAGTAAATCAGATAGATCAAGCAAGAGGCATCAGTGTGCCGACGACCGGAGGCACAGGAGTGGTCATCCTCACAGGCACTGCTAAGAAACCAGTCACTGAACAGAAGAACAAAGGTAATAAGAACATAATTATATAACTATGGTATATTTCCTTTCATCAAATAATGTCCTATGTCTACCTATGTTGTTTCGCCAGTCAGTACAGGTTACAAAATGTGACTGACCTCCAAATGTTCACAAATCGCGCTACTGTATCACTATAAATTGTAGCAATGAGTGATCTCCCGGAATGGCGTCAGTAGTACAGACTAAAGTATGAGTGGTACTAAAGACCTTAATTAACTTTGTTAACATATCGACGTTTGAAAGAAAACATTGTCTAAACGACATTGAGCTAACTTAACAGAAGAGCAGTCTAAAGGTGGAATTTTTAGAAAAAAATCATATATTTTTTGTAACTGTTTTGGAATCCTTCTTTACCATCTATGTTTTAGCAAACAACAACTTTTCTAAAAATTCCGACTTTAAACTGCTCTCCTGTAAAGTTAACTCAATGTCGTTTAGTCAATGTTTCCTTTCAAGAGTTGAAATATGTTCTAGTATTTGCTATAGTATAAAATTATTGTTTCAACAGGTGAACTAATAGAACAAAACCAGGATGGTCTGGAATACTCCTCGGAGGAGGAGACGGAAGACATCAAGGATGCAGCAGCGAACCTAGCTTCTAAGCAGCGGAAAGACCTCGCTAAAGTCGACCACGCTAGCTTGATGTATATGCCGTTTAGAAAAGCATTTTATACTGAGGTAAGGAGTCTTGAAGATACGTTAAATAATAGTACATTATGATACAAGTGTGGTATGTTGGTCATTACACTCGAGGTGATATTGCACAGCGCGAGCCGAAGGCGAGTGCTGCAAGAAAACCGAGAGTGTAATGACCAAACCTCACGTGTGTCATACGACGTTTTTCAACACACTTACGAGTAAAAAAACAAATTATTCGTACTCAAATAAACAATGCTCACAGACCAGACGGAAAGTTTGTTAAAAATGGCGCGCTCCGCGCTGCTATTTTTTTTCTGCGCGCGGCGTGTTAGCTATGCGCGCGCAGATTGGAGCGTAGGCACGAACAATTACGCTAAACAGCCAAAACGCAAAATGCAAAAAAATCTAATATTTATGTATTTATGAATTAGTTTTACGTTGAATTATTAATTAAAGTAAATAAGTTGTTGAAAATTTATCATATTCAAGGTGGTACACTTCTTTTTTTTTACAAAAATAGTGTTATTTTTAGTCTTATGCTGAAGCGAAACGTATCTAAGTCAAAACTTTTTTCCGAAATTTAAAAATAAAACTATAACCCGGCTAAGTTAAGAGCAAATAGAATGCATAAATAATATCTTTCAGCAAGGTACAAACTTAATTTGATGGAATATAAAATAAAACACTAGTGCGATCAAGAAAAAAAAGCACAAGTGTTTAATACCATGGTTTATGAGTGTAAAAGCCATGTGATAAAAACCAGTTTATGAGCAAGGGTGTTGAAAAAGTTTTAAACATTACATTTGTATACCACACTGGATCATAAAAAGTTGTCACGTCAGAAGCAATATAATGCAGTGACACTGTAAAATAAATGTTTTAGCCGCAGTATTATTGCTTGCGGGTTGTTTGAAACGCTGTTTTTATTATACTTGTCCTAAGAGGAATTAAACCGACTTTCACCTGTTATCATTCACTCACCCTCTTCGAAACGGTATGGATGGACATCCACAATACTGAAGTGCTGGGAAAGACTGCTACTGTAGGGACCATTAATAGACACCCAGTTCTCTGACAATGCAACTTTTGTCACTTGATTAAAATCACCCATCTCTTTATTTGTGTAAATTTATGTCAATCAAATTAGTGTAAAGGAGAATGCCCGTTCAGTATGGAGAAATGTACTGACTTTAACATTTTTGTGTCTTGATAAAAATACCTTTATTTGATTATGTTATCTTAATAAATTACACATACTAACTTTAGTCAATGATAATACTAGGAAATAACAGATTTTAAACAAAATTAATTTGTATTTAGGTTATAGTAAACTCACAGTAATATGGACTCTATATAGGCGTATTAAAGTCGATTGCGTATGTAATGTCGATCTTTTAAGTTCCAAATTCATTTGACAGTCCCCAATCACCATGTAGTTTGTAATGTATTATAATCACAGAACACTATTACTCCTGGCTGATTATAATAATTTTCTAATTCATTTGACAGTCCCCTTAAGTCATCTAGTTTGTTGTCATGGATATAATAAACTATAACTGTTGTATCATAATTATAATCGAATCAATGCAACCTATTGGCCCGAAGGATCTTAAAAGATTCCTGATTGGCCCTTATCCAAACATAAATGGCCCAATGGTTTTCTTTTGTAAAACGGAAGTAAAGTTACTTATTAATTTCAGAAAATTATTCCCAATTTATTCCCAAGAAACTGAGAGATACTACGGACGGTTGTATACCTCCTCTCAAGCTCCACCTCCTAGTGAGGAGAGCGACAAGAGAGCTAAATTAACCCGGCACTACACAGAGGATATCCCGGACGTCAGCCTGTATGAGATTAGAGAGGCCCTCAAACAGCTTAAAAACAACAAGGCACCGGGAGATGACGGTATCACCGCCGAGCTGCTAAGAGCTGGGGGGAAACCCCTCCTAGTGGCGCTCCAAAAACTGTTTGATACCGTCATCCATACTGGAACTACCCCGGAAGCGTGGAGCAGAAGTGTGGTGACTCTGTTTTTCAAAAAGGGCGATAAAACCCTTTTGAAGAACTACAGGCCAATCGCACTTCTGAGCCACGTTTATAAGCTGTTTTCGAGGGTGCTCACAAATCGCATTGCACGCAGGCTTGACGACTTCCAGCCTCCCGAACAAGCAGGATTCCGGAAAGGCTACAGCACCATAGACCACATACACACACTGCGGCAGATTATACAGAAGACCGAGGAGTATAATCTGCCGTTATGTGTCGCCTATGTGGACTATGAAAAAGCCTTTGATTCTATCGAGACCTGGGCAGTACTAAATTCTCTTCAGCGGTGCCGGATCGACTACCGGTATATCGAGGTGTTGAAGTATTTGTACTCATCAGCCACCATGTCCGTCAAAGTACACGACACAGCCACGAACCCCATCCAATTGCAGAGAGGTGTCAGGCAAGGGGACGTTATATCCCCAAAACTGTTCACCGCTGCATTGGAAGATGTGTTCAAGCTGATGGAGTGGAAACGACGTGGCATTAACATCAATGGCGAATACATCACACACCTGCGATATGCCGATGATATAGTCATCCTGGCAGGATCCCTGGAGGAACTAGGTACAATGCTCGGGGACTTGAACAGCGCCTCACAACGGGTGGGTCTTAAGATGAACATGGACAAGACGAAAATCATGTCGAATGTCCATGTCACACCCGTACCGGTTGTTGTTGACGGCGCTGCTCTCGAAGTTGTAGACGAATACAATTACGTGGGACAAGTGATCCAGATGGGTAAGTCCAACTTCGAGAAAGAAGTCACTCGTAGAATCCAACTCGGATGGGCTGCGTTCGGGAAACTGCGTCATATCTTGTCGTCCAAAACAATACCTCAGTGCCTGAAGTCGAAGGTGTTCGAGCAGTGTGTGTTGCCAGTGATGACATATGGATCCGAGACGTGGTGCTTCACTATTGGCCTAATCCACAAGCTCAGGGTAGCACAGCGGGCTATGGAGAGGGCTATGCTCGGTATTTCTCTACGTGATCGTATCAGAAACGAGGAGATCCGTAGACGAACAAGGGTGACCGACATAGCTCAAAGAATTAGCCGGCTGAAGTGGCAATGGGCTGGCCACATAGTGCGAAGGACCGATAACCGTTGGGGAAGAAAGGTCCTCGAATGGCGCCCGCGTCTCGGAAAGCGAAGTACAGGACGCCCCCCGACAAGATGGACCGACGACCTGAAGAAGACAGCGGGCATCCGCTGGATTCAGAAGGCTCAGGACCGGTCAGAGTGGCGCAAGTTAGGGGAGGCCTATGTCCAGCAGTGGACCTCCAAGGGCTGATGGATGGATGGATGAATTCCCAATAAGGATTTTTCAGGAAATAGGATACAATACTTGAAATATTTTGATTAAATTTTTTATCCAAAAATCATTGTGACACAATTATTTTTTTAAGAGTACTGGCTATGGGCATTCTCCTTTACGTCAATCATATTAGTGTAAATTTATGTCAATCTACAAATTTTGTACAGGTAGCTGAATTAGCAAGAATGACTCCAGAAGAGGTAGAAGCATATAGGGTTGAGTTGGAAGGTATTAGAGTCAAAGGCAAGGGGTGTCCGAAGCCCATAAAGAATTGGGCGCATTGTGGAATCAGTAAAAAGGAATTGGATATACTGAAGAAGTTAGGTTTTGAAAAACCTACCCCTATACAAGCTCAAGCCATACCGGCAATCATGTCAGGAAGGTCAGTAAATTTACTTTTTTACTTCTTATTACTATGACTTATTTTCTACTTTGCCAGAATTTGAAAATAGGTCATAGTAAGGTTAAATATTAGAAGACATTTTTTTGCTTCCATTTTGTTAAGATATTAACCCCACTTCTTTTACTATAGTGTAATTTTTTTTCTATTATAATATCCTTGCATTATGTTACAAGTAGAAAGATAGATAGTGATGTACTCTCAAATCCTCTAAGTTTAAAGTCTTTATGACTAAATGAGCAGATATTGTTGTACATAGACATCAGGTAAGATAGCTGTCTTAAAATGGCTGTAACCACAGACATGTATACCTAGAGTAGATGCCGCATGTTCATACATTTCACGTGTAACAGAAAGGATTTTAAATCCTATTTGAGCGCCGTGTCATTTAGTTGGCGTTTCATTGCTATTGGCAATAGATGTCAACTGAAATAACGAAAAATGCCTAATTGTAACGTTTTAAACTGTAGGAATTCTACAAATACAGTAAGCAGAGGTAAAGGAAATATTTCTTTTCATCGTTAAGTAATTTATTTATAAAATTGTGTAGTAATTTATTTTAAAATAATTATTTTCATATTTATTGCATTTCTACCACGTTTTACAACGAAAAGCACTAACTTACTGTGTACTGCATACTACTCAATACATTGCTGATTTTGGTAGCAAAATTTATACGGCTTGTTTACTGGAACACGCAATGAAAGTAAAACAATCGTTACTATAAATCGTCGCATAGCTTCGTAGTACGGTGAATATTGTCGTGTTTCTGTAAAATATAGCATATAGTGTTGTTCATTTACTCGGTGTGGTCTCGATGTTAATCGATTTTGAAAACCAATGAATAATAATATTTACATAGAGACAGTTTTTAACAGGCAAATTATTTTTCATTACAATATTAATGTTTCTGTATAGTGATTTTATTCATGATAACATTATAATTAAAGGTTTTCAAGTGACCCCAATATTAACGCAAAATGAATTATAGCGACGGGGCATAGAGATTGGTTTCCAGCAAAACATAGCCGTACCTATATGTTCTATTCATTTCAATGATGACTGTTTTACGGATTCGAAAAAGAAACGAAGGCTGATTTCAAGCGCAATACCGAATATTGATGTACTGTTTTTTTATTTTGTTTAATTAATTTTTAATTAGAAAAAAAATATTCGTTTAACTTAAGGTAAGTTTAAATGTGTCCATATGATGTTTTGATTTTCATAAAAGAAATGTTTATAAATATTTTTTTAATTTTCATTTATTTAATTTCTTGAAAGCAAATAATAAACAATCATAATATTTATGATCTCTTTATTTATCTTTACATTTTTGAAGCTTGTGTTTATAATTACCAAATAATCAAGTTAAATAAAACACAAAACTATTTATTCGGTCATATTCAAGCACTATACTATATTATTATGTACAACCAACCAAAGGCATTTTTTATGTTTTACATATTCTACGCCTACAAACGATCATATGATTTTCTATATACCTAATTATAATCGGTAATCGATTTTGAGAATCATTAATCGTTGTCGAGAATCGGTAACGAATCAGTTTCGAATTGATATCGCTAGGATAGGGAATTTCAGCACTAAATATTCTTGTGACAGCACAATGTGTCAAAAAAAAGTGACACGCTTGGTTTTCATACAATTCGAGGTACATGCGTCGTCTATTCTTGATATATGTCTGTGGCTGTAACAGATCCAAAGTTTTCTTAAACTAAAAATACAATTACAATATTTTATTTTATTCAACTATAACATTCAAAAGGTGGCGAAATGTGAGATAAACGAATACATCAAAACAACAAACGAAGAGGAAGGGGGGGGGGGAGGGGAGTTATATCCAAAAATGTACCACCAAAATGATTTTCTCTCAGCTCCAACGTTTCATCCCCAGGGACCTGATAGGCATAGCAAAGACGGGGTCAGGCAAGACCCTGGCCTTCATCCTGCCGATGTTCCGGCACGTGTTAGACCAGCCGCCGCTCGAGGACACGGATGGGCCGGTGTCGCTCATCATGACGCCCACCAGGGAGCTGTGCATGCAGATCGGGAAAGATATCAAGAAGTTTGCCAAGTCGCTAGGGTTGAGGGTTGTCTGTGTGTATGGAGGGACCGGGATCTCTGAACAGGTTGGTGGGAGTTTTTATAATACAATCTACTGGTTGTAACCACAGACATAATATATGTCTGTGGTTGAATTATACCTCCTCGCTTTGCTTTGGTTCTGATACTCAGAAACAATAAAGCATCCTATTCATGAAAGAATTTTTGAATTTTTTTTTTTTTAATTTGAAATTGGAATTGGAAAATTCTTTACAATATTAGCTACATTAGCCACGCGAGTTGACTGCACAGCTTAGGAATGCGGCCAGTGTAGTGACCTAATTTGTAATTAATTAGTGATATGTCGATAAATTGGAATTAGAAATTTAACATAACTTAATCATGTTTTTACCACGTAGTGTACGTGTCCTCGTAACTACTAAACCATTTTGATAAAAAATTAAATCTGACTAAAATGAGTTGAACTGATTGATCTGATGTTTGATATGTAGGTAAATTAAATCCTGAAACTACACAGAGGGAACAGGGCAGGGCTAGTATTGATTAAAACATAAGTTTTTAAGCTTTATTTTCAAGCATACTAAATATAACTTAATCGATATCATCAAATGCGCGCGATAATTATCAAAGACAACACTACTTTGACACTAGTGACACTACACTCTGGGCGTTCGAGGCAAGAAATAGCGGGTGGTGGGGGCACGCTACCACCCCTCACCTCAGACCTCGACTGAACTCAACTCGCGCGCCTGCTGTAGATGTGTTGTAGTGACATTTGATTTTGTATTTGTTATGTCCCTGCCATGCGTTCTAACGTGATAATTAACGCGATAAGTATGACACTACGTAGATGTCGCCAATAATTAGCCTGCTAAAAGGGGCGTAACCGTGTTAATGCCATTACACGTTAATAACTACGCTAAAAGGGGCGTGGCTTCGTTAGTAAACGTTAAGCGATAACTAAGCGGTTTCTTCGAAACATTTACGTCATTTAGCCTAGTTTTGTGTTGTTCATACCACCCGCGAGATATGGAAGAGTGCATATTTTGAGTGTGTAAACGTATTTCATTTATTATACCACAGATAGCGGAGTTGAAGCGCGGTGCGGAGATGATAGTGTGCACGCCCGGTCGGATGATCGATATGTTGGCGGCCAACTCCGGTCGCGTGACCAACCTGCGTCGTGTCACATACATCGTATTGGACGAGGCCGACCGCATGTTCGACATGGGCTTCGAGCCGCAGGTTGGTGTGGTTGTAGGATAGTTTGACACCAAATTATCTAACCCACCTCCCCCTCCTCTTTCTCCTAACTTTTCGCTGCAGTGCGAAATGACCTATTATACCTTAACTTGCAATGTTAAATGATATGACGTATATGGGTATACATATATGGTGTTATTAATAATGCTAATTTGTTTTATCAGTTTTTGTTTAATATTTATGTACATTTGAATAGGCTTCAATAAGGCACTTCAGAGACATTTTGTTCTTTGTTTTACTGCATTTTTTTATAGCTATCAACGAGCTTTCGTGTTATCATATTGATAATTATATGACCGCAATATTTATAATACAAATTATATTGTACAGGTGATGAAGATCATAGACAACGTGCGGCCGGACCGACAGACGGTGATGTTCAGCGCCACGTTCCCGCGGCAGATGGAGGCACTGGCGCGGCGGATACTGCAGAAACCTATTGAAATACAGGTCAGTAGCTGGTAGAAAAAGGAGAAGAAACACCAAACGAAAATTTTACAAAATAAACGCATATTTATTACAAAAATTATCTCATTTCAGTAATATAAAAAACATCATACAAACATTTGTTGTAGGTTGGCGGTAGGAGCGTGGTATGCAAGGACGTAGAGCAACACGTGGCCATTCTAGAAGAGGACGCTAAGTTCTTTAAGCTGCTAGAACTGCTGGGGCTGTACAGCCAGATGGGTAGCATCATAGTCTTCGTGGACAAGCAGGAGAATGCTGACAGTCTTCTGAAGGACCTCATGAAGGCCTCCTACTCCTGTATGAGTCTACACGGAGGTGAGATCGAATTGTTGTTGCAACTTCCTCTCTATATCCTTGTTCTAATAAGTTTTATGTATATCATTATATTTGCTGTTTTAAAAGATTGAATTGGTTTTTAATAGAATAATAATATATAATAATTTGGTTATATCCACAAGGCTGTATCGTTCTTCATTCGCTTTATATCACATAAAGTAACTACATTCTGTATATGTTAAATTTTTTCATGTTTTACTTTTATATATACGTCATTATACGTATTATACTCTTGTATTCATAACTGATTTTGCTCGTATCCAATTTTCATATTAGGCCTACATCCTGTCTCTTGTAATGGTAGTAATATTTTAGTGTTAAATATTTTCTGCTCGGGGATAAATTACTTATTTTATGAGATACACTACTAAATGTTGTATCTTTAATTTGTCTATAAATGGTAGTTTTGGTAGTTAAATTGAAATACCGATTTAGCAATTTGTACATACAGTAAATTTGATCTTTTTAAAAATACTAATAACTTAATTTTTATTTCAGCATCGCCATCTTCGAGGAATGTTTAGCAACAATTTTTTTGTCAATAAACAATGACCAAATATATATATATTGATAGCAGTTTCCAAACTTCGACTTCTATACATTCACTCCATATTCATTCTAAGATGTCATCAACCGTAAATTCCTTCAAATGCATAAAAGAAATTACAAATTTAAGATAATAATATAATGAATTCCCGTATTGGTGTACATATGTCAGTAAAATATGAAACAATATTGAAATTTTCGATATTATTCTGTACTTACTATACTTAGTTAAATATTTCTCTAGATCATGGCTCTAGATGTGATTATAATTACTGGTAAAAAATAAAAATAATAAGATCTTTTTATATGTAATAGATAAACGTTATATTATGAGAAGATGAATTTATCATGAATATAAAAAAAAACAATTAACATTTAATAAATAAGATAAATGGTGTTTTTACCATCCTTCTTGTACTTGAGTACGTAATCCAATCTTAATAGCTAAAATGCATACATACGATACGACGTCCAATCATGATGTGATGTGTTTTCATCATGATATGACATCGCAATAACAACGTGTTAGTATCACGTTGCGTACCTTGTGTATGTGTTTTAATGCTTTTAGTCCTAACGTCTCATGTAAGTATGTTGTTAGGTTTTAACCGAAACACTATTATTATGTTGTTATGAATCAAAAAAATCATGCCTTTAAAAAACTCAATCCTTGATTTATTGCCTTAGGTTTTAATAGATTTCGGACTGTGTGGGTGGGTATGTTTTTAACTTGCGTTTAAAAATTTTTCCAGGGTAGGAAGACACATTTTCGTTCGTAACATAATTTTATCATGCAAGTTTCATCAAAATGTGTCCAGTGTATTCTGCGAGTTGCGTGAAAAGCGTACTACGGTTTCAATAGTATTAAAATCGTGTAAATGTTTTTAAAATCCAACTCGAAGTATTTAATATAATACTAAAAAGGCGAACTTGTGTCGGAACGTCTCAACGTGTGACAGTGTTTGAGTGCGAGTGTGTGTGTGAGTGCATACGTACACTCAGCAAGAGTAATGTATGTCTGCATACAAAAAAGTCCCGTTATATTTAAAATTACAAAAAGATTGTGTTATTTTCAACGTTATAAGCTACCTATATACGTAAGGTATGATTTAAAATTGATAATGACCCCAACATTCGGTAATATTAAACACTAGTTATGTCCCTCGGTTTCACCCGCGTTAATTTTTGCAAAAAACTAATTACTAAAATATATTATGTTATAGCCTTCCTCGATAAATGGACTATCAAACACAAAAATATTTTTTTAACAACCAGTGGTTCCTGAGATTATCGCGTTCAACCAAACAAACACTTCAGATTCAGACTTCAGAAATCGCCCTCGCTTCGCTTCGGGAAAAATAGTAAAAAAAAAACTTGAGAGGTGTCAAGGGACACCCGGATGGAACGAAGTTCCTTTCGATTTAAGTATTGTTTTACGCGCTCAGCAGTGTGATTCAGCAATATGAAACTAGATGGCGCTGTACAACTTTCTGAATACTTACTGAATCACTTCAAAAAGTGTCGTGACAACTTTTCGTAAGAATTTTTTCCGTCTAGCCCCCTTTCATAACGCGCGATAAGGAACTTCGTTCCAAAAAACATACATAGCATATGTCACCCGGGGATAGTGTAGCTTCCCAACAGTGAAAGATTTTCCAAATCGGTTCTTTAGTTTCAAAGCCTATTCAATGCAAACAAACAATCAAATCTTTCCTCTTTATAATATTAGTATAGATTACCTAAACCTTATCCTAAAACTTAGTAAACTTATTAACCTTATCGCGATGGGCGATAAGGTCGCCCATTGTTTTGTTTTCTTTTTTTTGTATATTGTATGGTATACAAACAATAAATAAATAAATTATAGTATTGATTACGGAACATTTTGTATCATGCCTTGTACTCGTACCTAACTCTTGCTGAGTGTACGTACACATTCGCCTTACACGACCAATGTAAATTGATACCCAGTGACATATATTAACGGTGGCCTGTTACAGGTATTGATCAATTCGACAGGGACTCGACGATAACGGACTTCAAGTCGGGCAAGGTGAAGCTGTTGGTGGCCACCAGCGTCGCGGCGCGCGGGCTCGACGTCAAGCAACTCGTCTTGGTAGTTAACTACGACTGTCCGAACCATTACGAGGATTATGTGCATAGGTGAGTTTGTTGCATTGAAGTACGAGTATAATGTCATAGAACAGACATCTCGAACAAAATGTGTGTCCCGGGAGGTTCGATTTTCAAAATAGAGCCCCGGTTCTCCTTTCAAAATCGAACGAATCCATTGATGATTGAAGCCACGTGTCGCCAATGTATTACGACATACGAGTACATGGTGTTCGCGGTGTCGCTTCTATACGCTAGTAATAATATTTCAATGGTTTGTTGTGTGCTTTTCGATGGTTGTTTCTTACTTCGCTCGCGGCATTTTATAGGAAACGATCATAGACTTAAAAAAAGAACAGACGGAATGTCAATAACAAATTCAGTGAGGCACACATAGTAATACCAACTCCTCTATTCGTACAAGTATCACGCGCACACATTGGCACCATGCTTTTATTAATCGGCCGCCATTACCGCGTCGGATTGGTCGGACCGCACTAAAAATTACGCACACATGGTAAGCGGGCGGCGTCACTCTCGATTAGACAAGGTGACGTCCGGGGTTATTTTCACGTCCATGGAAACGATATCATTCATCCATTGGAAGTTAAGGATTTCCCGTGCCAAATTAAATTGAGCTCGGCCTTTCTTCACGCGGCAGCCACATGTAATTAACTTTACGGGAAAAACTACTCGTCCAGTCGGTCGTGACTGTAGTGTGTGTGAGCTGTGTACGCATTTTGTGATAAGCGTGACCTGATTCTACACTCAGGATTGGCTCCAGTTGAGGGAACTCCTTAATGGTTAACAGCGCAGTCCCAATTTTCTTTAGTATCTACACTGACACTATAAAACCGTGTATTTAGTTTTAGTTTTTAGGGCCCCGAAGTAAAATCTGAACCCTTCATAGTTTCGTCATGTCAGTCCGTCTGTCTTTCTGTCAGAGGCATAGTGCCTAGACCCTTAGGCTGCTATTCCACCAGTGTGCTATGTTACGTTGCTATGGCATCCACCAATCATATTAAATGGTGGAAATCAATCAATTTATTGAACCAATCATATTTATTGGATTTCACATCTTCGCAACATAACTGCATAGCACATCTCTGGTGGAAAAGCACCCTTAGCGCTAGAAAGCTGTAATTTGGCATGGATATACATATTTATTAAAACTCCAAATCCTAAAAAAACTCCAAAATGGTTGATGATGGTTGTCTTGGGCCCGAAAATTAAAATAACAAATAATAATAACATTAACTGAATGTATTCGTGTATGTATGAAGATGCGGTCGCACGGGCCGCGCGGGCAACAAGGGGTACGCATGGACGTTCCTGACTCCGGAGCAGGGGCGCTGTGCGGGCGACGTGGTGCGGGCGTTCGAGCTGGCCGGCGCCCCCGCGCCCCCCGCGCTGCGCGCTCTCTGGGACAAGTACAAGGAGGCGCAGGAGAAGGACGGCAAACGGGTGCATACGGGCGGCGGGTTTAGTGGGAAAGGTGGGAAACTTTTAACTTTTTGTCAAACACGACGCTGCCGTTCCGTGGACAGATGTACTTGCGGAGACAAGATGCAAGCAAGCTGCAACCAAGAGAGAATTGAAGTGGACAGAAGGCCTTAGTAATAATTTTGTTCTCTGTCAACCGATTTCCTTTTCTTTGATTGGATCAGTATTGACTTTAATAAGAAGGTCCTTTAATGATCAAATATTGATATATTGTATTGTAATAATTTAAAATTAATGAAATTTTGTCGTGTCGCACAATCGCTTTGCGTAGCATCTTGTAGAATCTGGAAATTTAAAATCAGTGGCTTTTATTATAGTATCAGCTGTCTCGATCTAAAGACTGATGATATACAAAATTTTAATTATTACGTTCAAAATCCGGTCATAATTTATTTTTTTAGAGGTTACTTCACATTGCAGTCAATGAACGTGCTTATTCTCCATGTAAACTTTATGACAGAGATCTGATTTGATACGATATTAAACTCCTGCGTGCGTGCGTACTTAAAAAGTGAATGTGTCTGTTCACGGAATAATATCGCCTCTATATACGCACAGGGTTCAAATTCGACGAGTCGGAAGCGCAAGCGGCAAGCGAGAAGAAGAAGTACCAGAAGGCGGCGCTGGGGCTGCAGGACTCTGATGACGAGGACGTGGAGGGCGACCTCGACCAGCAGATAGAGACCATGCTCGCTGCCAAGAAGATCGTCAAGGAGATCAAGGTATACTGGACACTGATACCCATATACAAAAACTCTGCCCGCGACTTTGATCCCGTTTTCAGGGATAATAAGTATCCTATGTGTTATTCCATATCATGGTGCACCTGTGTGCTAATTTTCATGAAAATCTATTCAATAGGACGAAAGTTAGTGGGGGACCGCCCCAACTCAAAGTCACTAACGGTTATTTTAATCGCTTCTTAGTAAAGAATCACAATACAAATTCTGTACTAAGGAGCGATTTAAGTAACAGTTAGTGCTCTGAGTTGGGGCGTAAGTCTGACTCTCGGATATTGCGTTCACAAGAATAAAACAATCATTGCTGATTTAAGGCGGGTGGGTTAAATTTGCGAATACGAATTGTGAGGACATACATTTTAAACTTTTTAGAACTTAACCTGTCAATGTCATACGTGAAAAAATGTTTGATTTCTAGCCGGGCTCCGCCCCCGGGGCGCCCGTGGCGGTGGTCGGGGCTGCGGCCGGAGTGGACGGCAAGCTAGAGTTGGCTCGGCGGCTTGCCTCGCGCATCAACATTGCCAAGGGACTCGGCGTGGAGCATAAAGGCGCCACGCAACAAGCTGCGGAAGCCATCTTGAAGGGGGCCCCGTCGACACATACACTTATTACGGTAAGTGTGGTTTGTTTTTGGTAATTTCTTCAGGATTATGTTCTCCACAACCACTCAATTGTGATTCATTTAAGAGCCTTGAAAAAGTGGATAAACTTAACTAACAAACCGAAACTTCTATTCGACAGATTGTGTTATTCGTATTTACTTTATTATTATTGTTGTGGTATACTCAAGCAGACGTGACGTTTTTTTAATAAAATAGATATATCCAGGCCTAGACAGCAGCACTATAGTATTCACTTATGTATCTACAATATCCACTTTGGTACTTAGTTGATGTGGAAGTTTCACTCAATTAAAACAGCCGTATGCCGTCTCCAGGCTAATTTTCAATCAGAGCCGGTATTGCCGTGTAGGAGGGGGGGGGGGGGGGGGGAACAAGTTTGGGCGACGACCTAGGGTGCCTTTGGGGGGGCGCCACATTTGGGGTGAGGAGCAAAAAAAAAGGAAAAATAAAATTCTTAATAAACGTTCCCATTGGTTCAACAAAAAATTTTTCGAGCAAAAAAGCTCAATTTTGATTTTCTTATGTGGGTGCCATAATATTCTTGCCTGGGCTCTAACGCCGGCACTGGTTTCACTTCATCAAACGACCCCTAAACCATCTCTCGACCATTCTCCTCACTAACCTGTCCATACATGACCCCCAGGCGAAGACAGTAGCGGAGCAGTTAGCAGCGAAGTTGAACACGCGTCTGAACTACCAGCCGCGGGACGAGAGCTCCTCCGAGCCCGCCGAGGAGGTGTTCCGCAAGTACGAGACCGAGCTGGAGATCAACGACTTCCCACAGCAGGCGCGCTGGCGGGTCACCAGCAAGGTATTAGCTTCAACCAATGATATTAAACTATAGATACGTTATGCCCTTACAAATCAACCAAAAAATCTGTTCCGGCCGAGCTACAACACACGTTTATCTTTTATTTCACTACACCAATCCTTATTACATTGGTAAATTATGTAAAAGGAATGACACTACTAAAACCATAATAGTGAAAAAGACAACTAGACGGCCTCACTCAGAGGCAGCTATCAACTGTCTGAATTGAAATCGCTACACTTGTCTAAATTCGACTGACACAATTTCAGCGCCGTCTTGGCATATCTTGTATATAATATCATTGACTTCAACCCATTAATGGCCCATTACTGGATGCGGGTCTCTCTTGAGGAGGCCTAGAGCATACTCCACCACGCTGCTCCAGTGCGGATTGGTGGAGGGGTTAGTGGACAACCAAATGTCGGAAGTTTTCAAACCGCCCGAGGGCCTCCGACATGGCTTAAGGATTATAAAAATTACATGCATAAGTGATCTGTATGAGTAAATGAATTTGAATTTTGAATCTTAAAACTATTATAGAGTAATATGGTGGTCTCTGTAATAAATTATAATAATTAAAAAAAGAAAACAAAAGGAACAACAAACATCTTTTTTTCAGCATAAATATTGAATGATGGTACGGAACCCTTCGATTGCGAATCCAGCTCACACTTGACCGTTTTATTTATTTTATGTAATGGGGATACTGAGGACAGATAACGAGCTTACATTGCCACCATTACCATAGATACTGTGAAAAACCTCGAATAAGACTGTAGGAGGGTCTAGAACTCTAGACGTTTAGTAGGTCCTGCTTAGTATTAGGTGTAAAGAATATTAGTAGTTATCATTCGTTAGTAAGATGATTGTGGAAGTTACGACGGCTAGTGCAGATCCTACTTCCTAATCCTATCCTGCTATATCTTATCTATTTATGGAAGAAAACTGAATTTGGTGACCTTGAAATATTTAACATTTGCCAACTATCAAAGATTACATTATATTTTTAGCTGGCATATTATTTATCATCGGTTATCAAAGTTCAAACAGTGTAGCGTGTACTACATTTTTAGAAGAAGGGTAAGGCAGGGCGAAATGACCAAACCCAACGAGTGCAGTTTGAACACTAATTTATTAAAAACGTTATTGTTATGAGGTGCGCTGAGTATGTGCATATTGCCTAATTGCATTTTTTGCCGCGGGCATTGTCTTCGATCCTTGTACGATGTAGTAGCTCGTACATCCTGCCGACTCAAAAAGGAGAAAATAAATCGAAGTAAGGATACAAGACGATTGATAAAGTTAAGAGTATAGGCAGTATGCACAGTTGTGACTGAATACAATAAAATAATGAGCTAAATTAAATGTTATAAAATATTTTACGCGAGTTAACAAGGTGAAAACAATGTTAAAGTTGAGATAAAATAAAATGTCCTGTCCATAGGCGTTCACTCGCATAATAATCACTCACTATTTTCGGTATCACTTGGAATGCTTAGTCTGATCACTCGCGGTATGGTCTCAGTAGCTTTGTCGACACTCACACGGGATGCACTTAACGCTTTAGGCACTTCACTATCACTCGATGTAACCGGCCGCGCCGGACCCGAACCTGGCTCATCCACCTCCTGCGCGGCGCGGTACGCCACGGAACCTTCCGCCGCCACACAATGAGCTCGTCGCCTGGCCCTACGCCATCGCGCTATTGCACAGGCTACTCCCGCTGTTGCAATGATGAATACTGTCGTATACAGTACCGAGTACTGATGAACGTCGTGAATGCTCAGTGAAGTACTAGACTCGTTTTGTGGACTATCTAATTGGGTTTTCAGTCGATTCCACTGTTGCGAGTGATCTTCAGGCACATAATGCGTATCAAATGTAGAGTTAATAATTTTATTCAAAACAGAAATCTCTGAGGCACCTTGAATATCATTTTGTAAGTTAACCTGGCTGAGTAAGTTGTTATTATGACCATAGATCGATATACCGTTGCTTTTCAGAGTGCAACCAGGACCGATGTCCAGTAAACCATTCCCAGCCAATGTACCTTGTTGTATCCCGTCAGGACAAAATAAGCGCACTAAGCAGTTCTCACAACACGAGAGCACCCATCTGTTGCTGTTACTGTGCAACCTGATCCACCTTTCTTCGCATGCCGACACCTTCGTGGTGCACATTGTTTTATTATTAATACTCATCGAGCAGATAGATTTAGTAATTTGTAATTCATATACCGGCTTGTCTATCGTACATAGCAGTTTGCTAATGTGTACATGCATACATGTTTGTATGTCAGTTTCACTTAGTAAAAGAAGTAAATTTTTCTGAAGATTAAATGCAATGTATGGAGCTATAGCTTCGATATAATAATGTTGATGTGGTAAACTCAACAGTCTGTCCAGCTGTAGGGACTCCTTGTTCACAAGAGGTATCTTGATCTCCATAATGAGATATTGATAGCCCACCTTAGCTTTAACTCTCATAAGCTTGTAAAGCTCCCTGACGCTCTGTTTATCTACGGGAAGAGTCACATCACCTTGTAAGTGACTGGAAATGACGTTCAATTGATCCCTAAGTTGCTCGGGCGGAAATAAATGTGCATTAATTTGCCCGTGTAAAATGTCAGTTACTGTATTAATAATATTATCTTGTATGCGGCGCAAACTAGAAATGACAATGTTTGCACTGAGCGATGAAGATAAAAGATCGAGCTCATCCCTATATTGAGACTGAACAAAAGTTAGTTATAGAAGAAGAAATGTTACGAAGATGTCTGTCTAAAATACTGAACTGTTTGTTCATGACAGCTTCATTCCGTCGCAGTATGTTATACTGACCCTCAATGACTGACGTCTGATTTTTAACAATAGTTGCAAATGATTTTCATTCATCGATATCCTTTCAATATCCTT
Source organism: Thymelicus lineola (assembly GCA_963932265.1). Lineage (NCBI taxonomy): Eukaryota > Metazoa > Arthropoda > Insecta > Lepidoptera > Hesperiidae > Thymelicus > Thymelicus lineola. Next base: position 10,828,844 of record OZ010697.1, read on the forward strand.
TTCATACTGTCTAGCAAACCGTTCATCGAGTACGCCAAACAACGTGTTAGCCACATATCCTATACCATTTATCAAGCCTCTTTTCTTTCTATGTCCAATTTGATTCTTAAGTAAAGTGTTATAATGTTCAATTTCCGTTAAGTCATGTTGCAACTGAAACAAAATAATTTTATATTGAGATGGCAATTTTGATCCATGCATAATAATATGTTCGTTTAACCGCATAACGTAATTATGCACGTTATTTAAGCCTAGCCAGTAACTAGTCATATTATAATAGACGACCACCTTCCATTCATCTCGTATAAGACTTAAGTCGCCTAGCTTGTCGAAGTAGATGCTTTGACTACTATTAAAGTACGATACGTTAAAACTAGACTGTTCCGAAGATATAGTAAACAAAAATAATAAGAATGCAAAAGTTATGTAAAACGTGTGGGGCGTCTGGAGCGTTTGGGAGTGTGTATATCCCTCGTAATACCTCCAGTATCGTCCTCCTCAGGTGTAACCTGATCTATCTCAGTTACCGGTACCTGAATGCTTTCCTTGACAGGTAAGACGGTCAGTTTAAGAATAGGCCTCTTAATTTCACCGTTTTTCGTTTTTACGGTAACTACGCGGACACGTCCGTCCTTGCCTGGGTGCACTGTGGTCACTCTACCAAGCAACCACAATGTCGTCAACCTCTACATTTTTGTGAGGTGTGCACCATTTCGATCTTCTTTGCAACTGTTGCAAGTAATCAGATGACCAGCACTTCCATACCTGTTTGTTCATGGCCTGTATCATGCGCCATCTAGTCGTCAAGTTAACATGAAAGGGATCGGATTGCGGTCGTGATACCAATGATCCCCCGACTAAGAAATGACCTGGCGTGAGGTATGGATCTTCTGGGCTTTCAGTTAATGCGATCAGCGGCCGTGAGTTGAGGCAAGCTTCGATCTGGTTGAGTAGTGTGATGAACTCTTCGTAAGTAAGCTTTTGTTCACCCACTACTCTACGCAGATGGTATTTTAAACGTCTCACACAGGATTCCCAGATCCCGCCTGCTGAAGGGTGTGCTGGAGCATTAAAGACCCATTGAACGTTATACTCTGGGCTCTCGTTGAGAAAGGCCTCGTTAATGGTCTTTAGTATACTCTGATACTCTTTCTTTAAGAGCCGGTTTGCTCCGACAAAATTTGTACCATTGTCACTGTACATGTGACTTGGTGTTCCACGTCGAGCGCAAAACCGTCGAAACGCCGCCAAAAAACCTGGTGTAGAGAGATCCGAAACCAGTTCCAGGTGAACGGCTTTAGTTGACAAGCACACGAAGACAGCAATATAACCTTTAACTGTCTTTATTCCGCGCCCCTTATTGGCCTTGATGTCGAAGTGACCAGTAAAATCGACACCGGTGTGCGTAAATGCTCGTGATGGAGTTACCCTTGGCTCAGGTAAGTCTGCCATGAGCTGTGAGCTCTTCTCAGTACTGAGACGTCGGCACGTGACACATTTACGTAGCTCTCTTTTAACAGTGCGGAGGCCGCTTATTATCCAATATCTCTCCCGTATATAAGATAAAGTTAAACTAGGCCCTCCGTGTAGCATGATCGAATGAGCCTGATGAATAACGAGTTCGGTCAAACGACTATGACTGGGAATTATGATCGGATGTTTAGCCGATGGCTGTAAGCCCGAATTATTAAGTCGGCCACCGACCTTCAAAAGTCCGTCTTCATCATCAACGTATGGGTTCAAACATAATAATTTACTACTTTTCTTTAAAGTATTACCATTGTTCAACCTACTGATGTCTTCTAGAAATTCGATACGCTGTACAGTTTTAACAATCAAGTTATAAGAATCATTCATTTCGCTTAGCGACAAATAACTGCGGCGTGACGTACTTTGCTTATTGCGAAGCCACTTTATGAAACGCGAGATCCAAGCTACCGCTGTTGCTACGCGCTTCAACGAACTGCATTCGTTTAGTAATTTAATTATGAATGAATCGGTATTGTTATGATGTAAGGCTACATTCACACTAGGCTTTTTAGCATCGACCGTAGGTATATCATATGTTTGACTGGTATTCAATTTTGAGTCAAACTGTAACAACCAATCTGGTCCTTCCCACCACATAGAGTGACCTGCCAATTGTTTAATGGTCAAGCCCCTAGTAGCACAGTCAGCCGCGTTGTCGACTGTCCTAACGTGATGCCAGCGGGAAGGAGGAATAACATTAATTATTTGTTGAACCCTATTAGAAACAAACTGCTTCCATTTGTTAGCATTTCCATTTATCCATCCAAGGACCACCATGGAATCCGTCCACGCATAGACGTTCCTATTGTTAATAGGATAAATCTCGCTGACCCTTTTTAATAGTCGCGATAAAAGGAGAGCACCGCACAGTTCAAGTCGCGGCAGAGATTGTTTATTTTTTAAGGGGGCTAATTTAGTTTTTGCCGTTAGCAACGTAGATGTGTAACCGCCCTTATTATCCCTAGTAACAACGTATATGCAACATGCGTACGCTCGCTCTGAAGCGTCACAAAAGCCGTGAAATTCGTAGAATTTGTTATTACCACCTAAGTAACGCGGAATCGATATAATATTTAAGTTTTGAAAATCTAATTTTAGTTCTCTCCATTCCTCAATAATGGTGTCTGAAAGTTTACTATCCCACGAAATGTTTTGATCCAACCATGTGGATTGAAATAGCAATTTTGCTTTAACAGTGACAGGCGATAACCAACCTAATGGGTCAAATATTTGAGAAATATACGATAATAATTGCCGTTTAGTCAACTGTTCATCGTCGTGCAGATTTTCAAATTTATTTTGAAACGTGAAAGTATCTGATTTAGGATTCCAACGGATGCCTAGCGTTTTTCGCGACTCAGAACATTTAAAGTCAAGTGGCGTGTCAACCTGATCAGCTGAGAGACCCTCGATAAGTTCAGGAGCGTTACATGACCACTTACGGATGTTCATGCCGGCGCCCTTCAGCATATCTATTATTTGTAGCTGTAAGCTCTTAGTTTCACCAATAGTCTCACCGCCTTCAAGAAGATCATCCATGTAGAAGGAATTCTTCAATGCCTCCGCTGCCCTTTAAATGACATGTTAGGTAAATTATTAATTACATGCGTTATAATTAAAGCTTGAGTCGTAAACTCGAAGTTATCATGTATGGACTGGCAATTGAGTGAGACTATCCCCTTACTTTGCCTAGCTCCGTGTCCTATTCCAGATACAGACCCATGATAACGTTGTCTAGGAAGACCTAACATTTGTACTGCTCGTTCTGAGATTAAGGATATTTGTGAACCTTGATCGAGAAGTCCACGTAAAATAATAAATGTACCATCTGCAGCCTTAACCTTAAGAGAAATAGTTGTTAACAAAATTTCCTCTTCATCAGCGGCTACGTGGTTTACTATATGCTCGCTAGTAGCAGTGCGGGGTGACGAAGTTGTCGCACCGTCGTTAGTTGACAAAGTAGAAGCAAGTTGCATCGTTTTCGGTCCAGCAGTTTTGCTTACGTTACGTAGTCCCATCGGGACTGAGACCGCCTCGTTAATGTTAAACGCATTGTGCAATATCGTATGATGTTCGCCCTGACAATACTTACACCGTTTCGTGGAAGTACATTGTTTATCAAAATGCCGATACAAGCAGCATTGACAAATGCGCAACTTTGCAACCGTTTTGAGTTTCGCGTCCGCTTTTAAGTTATTAAACTTATTACATTTATATAAAACGTGACGCTGCTTGCAATATGGACATGACCAAGCGTTAGTAGTAACTACACTTTGAAATTCTCGTTTAGAATTATTAGCATAAGAATTAGATTTCGGATAGTTAACGTTCATAGGCTTAATATTAGACATTCTAGGCTGTAAGTAGTTTGGCTTAACCGATGACGGATCCCCATCTCTCTTAAACAATGTTGGCTCAAGAGCGTTAAATTTGGATTCTAAGAAATTCAAGAGCTCAGAAAGTTTAGGTAATTCACGTGGAGACTTACGTGACTCCTTGTAATCGGAGAATGTAGCCTGGTCGAGTTTCTTAGATATGAGATGGACCAGCAAGGGGTCCCAAGTCGAAGTATCGACTCCCAGGTTCTGTATCGCGTGTATGCTCTCCATCGAAGTATCGTACAGGCGTCGTATGTCACTAGCAGTTTGCTTATGCATGACAGGTTGAGCTAAAAATATCTCAATATGCTTTGTGAACAGTACCTGTGGGTTGTTGTAGCGGCGCACCAGGAGTTCCCAGGCGGTGTCGTAATTCTCCGCTGAAATGTGCAGGTGCTGCACGAGCCGTTCGGCCTCGCCCTTGAGTTTTCCTTTTAAATGCTGCATCTTCTGGCTTTTAGTAAGAAGGTTGTTGTTGTGAATGCTTTCACTGAATAAATCAAAAAATGTAGGCCAGTGCGTGTACCTACCAGTGAAAACAGGGATGTCCAACTGTGGAGTGGACTGTTGCAAATGAGCTGTAGATGCCAATTTTTGATTGAGTGCCCTTTTAATAGACTTATATGAATTTTCGTAATAGTCAAATTCGTCATCGTATTCACTATTCGATCCTTGCAATAAATTGTCTATCTGAAGATGTAACGAATCTATAGCCTTCCACCTATTCTGTACATTCCTAAGCTCGTCCTCTAGTTCCCACTTATCACTTATTTCCTCCACCTTAATACTTTTACGGAGCCGTCGGAAGGCTCGAAAGTTGGTACGTTGCAAGGAAAGTAATTCCTCAACTTGTCCTAGTTGTTGCGAAGAAGGTCCTGGCATGGTGAGTATGGGAGGAGAAGCCGCAGTTTTAGACAGACATCTTCGTAACATTTCTTCTTCTATAACTAACTTTTGTTCAGTCTCAATATAGGGATGAGCTCGATCTTTTATCTTCATCGCTCAGTGCAAACATTGTCATTTCTAGTTTGCGCCGCATACAAGATAATATTATTAATACAGTAACTGACATTTTACACGGGCAAATTAATGCACATTTATTTCCGCCCGAGCAACTTAGGGATCAATTGAACGTCATTTCCAGTCACTTACAAGGTGATGTGACTCTTCCCGTAGATAAACAGAGCGTCAGGGAGCTTTACAAGCTTATGAGAGTTAAAGCTAAGGTGGGCTATCAATATCTCATTATGGAGATCAAGATACCTCTTGTGAACAAGGAGTCCCTACAGCTGGACAGACTGTTGAGTTTACCACATCAACATTATTATATCGAAGCTATAGCTCCATACATTGCATTTAATCTTCAGAAAAATTTACTTCTTTTACTAAGTGAAACTGACATACAAACATGTATGCATGTACACATTAGCAAACTGCTATGTACGATAGACAAGCCGGTATATGAATTACAAATTACTAAATCTATCTGCTCGATGAGTATTAATAATAAAACAATGTGCACCACGAAGGTGTCGGCATGGTGAGTGTGGGAGGAGAAGCCGTTGGTGCTGTTTTAGACGGTCCAGGTAAATTATTATCATCTAGTTTAGATGTTAATATAGGTGCGCTAAATGACGATATTTTATTACGTACGGTTTCGTAGTATTTTTGTGCCTTCTCAAACTGATTGCCCGCAAAGTATGGATCGTCAGAGTCATGATAGATAGCCAATATTTTATCATGCGTTGTTTTAAATTGAGCCCAAAGTGCGTCTAGCCTATGAAGTCTGTCGTCTAAGTACTCACGCGTTTTACGACTTGCCGAATCTTTATTGAAGTTCCGTTCGATCAGTTTTATCGATTCTATAAGGTCTGATTGAGATTGCATAAGATTCTCCATGATACCATTAGTAGTAATGAAACAAGACCTTACTGATAGCTGGAAACTTAGTCCTCTGCTGTTGCAGTTGCTCGCCGACGCGTTGCCGTTGCGACGAGTTCGCACCTTGCCGCCGGAGAGCAGATAACACCGGAGCTAAGTAATAGCTCACAGTGCAGGGAATAGCCACGTAGACGTAGTCACACGCGCACTATTATTGATTTTGACCGTATGTCTAATGTTCGCGACCGTATGTCACAAATTCTCACAGTAATGAGATACGCCTCGATAGCCGGAAAGCACTCGGTAACGAGTGTTTTATTGAACCACCAAAAACCGTTATTTTTGGGTGTTAAGGTTCACGAGACCAAACGCGAATATGGTCTATAGGCCGGAGGTCCAAAAAAAAATTCTCGAAGGACCAAAAAATGTAGCGTTACCGGCTCGAAGTACCAAAAAATGTAGCGTGTACTACATTTTTAGAAGAAGGGTAAGGCAGGGCGAAATGACCAAACCCAACGAGTGCAGTTTGAACACTAATTTATTAAAAACGTTATTGTTATGAGGTGCGCTGAGTATGTGCATATTGCCTAATTGCATTTTTTGCCGCGGGCATTGTCTTCGATCCTTGTACGATGTAGTAGCTCGTACAAACAGGAATCTAATCAAATAAATATTGTAAAACTAGAACCGGTTTGCGTCGGTTATGTCTTATGCGGTTACATATCCCTATGTTGTGTACTTAGGAATCTGTTTCATATAGTTCTAGTGTAATTATCATACAATATTTCTTCAAATCTAAAAACAGACGTTTATATCAGTGGGATTAGTATGGAGGACGTAGATGTTTGTTCTTAAGATATTTGATGGACGTCAGCAAAAGTATTATGTTACATGACAATGTATTTTGCGTACACTAAAATAATTATGAAGAATTACATTGTATGTCAAGTTTTATTTATAACTATTTACTTATATTTGAGAGATTCGATCAAGTAGTTTACTTCTATTCGAGATAGTATGTCATTAATAGCCGATTACATTTAAGTTTTTTTTAAAGGTCAAGAAGACAGTGACAAAGTGTTCGGTTTCGCTTCTGAGTGTGCGATAAAAAGGAGTTTACTATACTTTTTATGTTGACGGTTCGTTACATATCGCTGACGCAATCATAATAAAGTAATTAAAATACATTACAAAGTACGGATTGCGTAAACAGTAGTCTGTGATTCCGAGTAAACAAATTCGTTCTATATCAACAAATGAAATTAAAATAAAATATTGCAACATTGGAGAAAATATTTATATCATTTGTGTATGTACTTAATTATTGACAAGTTATTGCAAGTTTTATTGTTGTTGTTAAAGGGTCCGTGATTTTTATTGTTTTTGCCTTCGGGTAAATGCAATGACCCCATCAAACTGCCCTAGAGATAACCCTTGCATATTTATGTGCATCTGGTAAATTCCTACTCAGTACGAGGTCTCTTCTTGGAGTAAGCAGTCAACATGTTGTTTAAGCTGGCATTAATCGGTTTTCTAGTATACGTTTGCGTGAAGCTTGTCAAAAGACGAAGATGCTTCTATTGTAATTAATTTTAGTAAAGGTAATTAAATTAATTTATTTCTGTAAAGCTGGGAGGGATTGCGAAAAAGTCTTTGTGGTTTTTACATGCAGTTCAATTTACTTTTATACTAATTGTCTTCTATTATGTTTGGCTTCTACCCGCGTTAAACTTATCCAAAAATATTCTCTGTGTCCTCTAAAAGGTTCTCGTATGTGCCGTTCTTGAGATCGATCGGGTTAGTTAAGGGGTGAAAGCAGAACTAACAAAAAAATATTTATTATTCTAATTTATTACACTTAGGATATTTAGATTTAATATTGTCTGTAAAATTATTATAGGTATAAGCTGACATAACATACGACCGATATCATACAAAATATTTTATACATACCAATACCCTAACCTAAATCTCTATTTAGTTCTTTATAATTTTTTCCTATGTGTGTATTTGCCAAGCCAGTAAGGGAACATACCAAAACCACGCGTATGACCATCCGTAATATATGACAAGACTCCCTCTCTCCCCCCCTTTTTTTCACGTGGTAATTCATAAATATGGTTTTCAATATTTTTTTGCAAATTTTTCAGTATTCTCATCTGTGAACTCGAAAAGGCACGAAATTTTCCTAGAGAATATTAATTACGTGACGAAAACCTAAACTCACCCCCCCTCTCCCTTCTGTGACCAAGCGTGGTGTTTTGAAGACCCCCCTCCCCTCCTAAATGGGTCACGTGGTTTTGGTATATTCCCTAAGATGGATGTGATGATAATGATGATAATATGAAACTCACCCAACAAATATCTTACTTACAGGAGGCGTTAGCACTTATCAGCGAGTATTCTGAAGCGGGTATCACAGTTCGTGGCACTTACGTTCCACCAGGCAAGGCACCACCAGAAGGCGAGAGGAAACTTTACTTGGCCATCGAGAGCTCCCAGGAGCTAGCCGTGGCTAAAGCCAAGTCGGAGATCACTCGCCTCATCAAAGAAGAACTGCTGAAGCTACAAACCTCCGCCCATCACATGATAAACAAAGCTAGATATAAGGTTATATAAATGTAACGGTGGTTCAATTATAATTTTATGGAGTTTGCTTTTTGTTTTATTTGATGGTTTGGGAGGGGAATTACTGTGTGAGCATGAGTCAGCCCCCAAACGATTTGTGTTCCGGCTGGAGGCTTGAGAGCCAGTTCTTAATTTCTTTTACTTCTCTCTTTCTTGGCCGGTAACGCATCAGTGATGCTTTTGTTAATGCTGATGTCCATGGGCGACGATAGTCACTTACCACCAGGTGGATCGTCAGCTCGTTGTCGGCTATTACCATTAAAAAATCTTATTAAAATTAAAGTTACGTCATTTTTTAAAAACAATAATAATTGTTTCGTTCTTGATTGTACGTGAATACTGTACCTATCTTAAATCTTCCAGCATGTTGTTATTGCGTGACCTACCCTACTATTACATTGTTTTAATAGTGGCTCTTAACGGTTGTATAAGAGCAAGGTTCGGTTCTACAATGTAGGGAACCCTTGGTGTGCGAGTCTGATTCGTACTTGGCAGATTTTTATGTGATGAAGAGAGCAAATGAGTTGTGCCACCATCTCCCGTGCCACCCATGGACATCTATATTAGTGTAGTCTATTATTATAATAGTTACTGGTGTTATAGCCGTTATAGGGCTCTTACACAAAAACGCGACGCGACGTCGCAACGTGTCAAGGCGCACTCGGGTCAAAAATCCGGGTTATTCCCATTTGTCCCCACTGGTGACAAATGGGAACAAAATCCATCCCATTTGTCCCCACTGGCGACAAATGGGAACAAAATCCTTCCCATTTGTCCCCACTATATAGACCACCAATAAATTGATACGCCCTCAGTTAGTGGCGGTGCTAGAGCTGAATATATGCATTAAAATATGCATATAAAATTTCATAAAAATCGGTCAAGCCGTTTCGGAGGAGTATGGTAATTAACATTGTGACACGAGAATTTTATATATAAGAAGAATATTGTGTATTTGTAAGTTTGTTGTAACTTGATAAAAACATACGCGACGAATTGATAAAACCTCCTTTTTTGTAGTCGGTTAAAAATATATGTTTTCCAAGTTAAATTTTGCATTAAATAATCAATATATCTGTTTATCATAATTCGCGAAAAAACATTCGCATTAGGTACTATATATTCAGCTCTAGCACCGCCACTACTGCGGGCGTATCAATTTATTGGTGGTCTCTATATAAAGTCAAAGTCAAAGTCAAAGTCAAAATATTTTATTCATATAGGTATCATTGATACACTTATGCACGTCATTTTTTGGCTTTTCGGAAGGTGCTTTGTCATGGAGGAGAAGAAAAGCCTAAAGAAACTCCTCAGCACATCTTTTAAAAAAAAATATTACAAAAAAGATATTATCGTACAAATGTTTACTATTCTGAGTGGAACTGGTTGCAGAGCTAATCATTTCCATGCGTCTTTGTCATTTAAATACTCGTTTACACTATAATACCTATCCCTTGCCTAACAATTGTGTTTTTACACGTTTTTTGAAAGATTCTATTGGCAAGTCACGTATTATTTTTGGGATTTTATTATAGAAATGTACACCAAGCCCTATGAATGATCGTTGCACTTTACTTAGGCGGAACGAAGGCGTAATTGATTGATACATTCTTTTTGTTTGGCGATTATTAATATCAAAATTTTGTTTATACGCGTTTATATTCTTCCTTATAAAAACTACATTATTGACATTATAGACATATAGTGGGGACAAATGGGAATAACCCAAAAATCCTAATGTAATTATTTGATTTCTCACACAAATGCACTTATTGCACATCACAAAAAGATTTGAATGAATTGTAAAATACATTTTCCTTCTATGCATAGTCAACTTTAGACAAGCAACTTACTTTATTGACGTGGTACCTATGTACCTACTTACTAAATGAAAGAAATAATGAGGAGTTATGTTTGGAAGTACTAATTATAATGATAGGAAGTAACAAAAATTAAACTTCTATACAAATATTCACGATATCAAAAACTACAACTTAGTTTATTGCTTTTATCAGATTGAGGGAATATGTTGTAAAAATACAGAGTAAATGGTAGTTAATATGATTGTATCTTGTAAAATAGTCCAATAGTATGTTTACAAAGTAGTATACGTAATTGTACTGTATTCAAGAAATCGCCGTGTGTGTCCTGCTGATTGTACGAACTATTCGAGCCCAGTATCATTCCGCTCCGAAAGGTTAACTTCGAATGGAAAGTTATACCGCTGACTCAAACGTCTATCTTGTACCTATCGGTGTGGCGCAAAGCATAACAAACAAGTGTTATTTATGGCAATTGCACCCTGAATGGAGAATTCCAAGTAGATAAGGCGCCAGCGGCACGTGGTCTGTCACTCGGAGATAATAAATGTCAATAATAATCCTATCCTGATTAAAAATAACTGTGAGAGAGCAGTCTCGTGCTCGTCTCGTTAAAAAGAGGTTGGATGAGGTTGACAACGGTTGGATGAGGAACACTTCAGTTACATTACATCAGATAAAGTGCTAATGAGATGACAGTTTAAAAACGCTAATATTTGTCGCGTCTTGGCTCTATAGCGAGCCAAATGAGAAACAGGCGGACACTTCCCCTTCAAATTAGCAGACGCGATGTTATCTCAGGATGTTATATACTTGTGTTTATATTGCATTACGCTTCAGTGTCCCATAAGTAAGGTCCACGTACCTAACGGGCTTTCCGACACTACTCAACCTCAAATAATTTATTTCATGTAGGTTCATTTATTTCATTCATAATACACTTAAAAACGTCAAATCTTTTGAATCTTTGCCAACTTTAAGGAGGAGAAGAAACGGCGAAAGAAACTCCTCAAACTACTGGATCGAAACTAAAACGTAATATTACACTATTGTCATTACGTTGTGATTGATGTAATTTAATTTAATGAGCTTATTCTTTTCTTTCTAATTTTAATTTATGATGTAATTAATTTATTGTAGTGCATGAAATATGGAATGAGGGAATTCATTCTGAACAAAAAATAATAAACAAATAAATAAAAAATACGTTATTGTCCGTTACTTTGTTAGCGTTTAATGTGTCAAAAGTATCAAATCTTACAAGCTGATTTAGGAAAACACATAAGTATTATGTCTGTGAGAAAAACTTCCACTGATCCGCTGGAGTGTAATCATGTACCTATTGCTTTCCTTTCGATGACAATGCATTTAAATGGTGGAACTCTTCAGCCGCCAACAGCACCAACTCACAATTTGAAAAGCTTGTTTTCTAAATTATTTTTAGGTAGGTATAAAATATAAATTTATTTTATATTTGTGTCCGCAATATATTTGGCAGAGTAGCCTTGACCTTGCTCTATAATTTTGATTAGGCGCAATTGTAAGTGTAATAAGTGTTATAAAAAAAAGAAATTGGCCATACATTATCTTTGGTCATAAAACCATGCGTGCGTTACAGTCAAAATTGCCAGATGGCCGGGAAATCCGGAGTTGTCTCAGAATTTGACGTCTTATCCGTGTCCAGGAATTAGACTCCTGTCTCGAATTTCGCCGACAAAATAGAATGTGTGTTTGACCATGTACGACGTGGATTGCAGCTTATGTGCTCGTTCGGTGATGTCGACTATGACATAATGTTTATTGTCTCATATTTCGTCACTACATCGCCCGTTAACCTCACGTCCTCGTCATATCAGTTTAATAATCCAGCAAAATTACCTAAAATTAAACAAAATAAAGAAACACTGATAGTGTCATGTGTTTGCCTGGAAATATGATAAGCTGGTGTTGGAGCTTGAGGCTATACATGTGAGTTTGAGCACTTAGCAACAGGACTGGCAGTGTCTTGTCCTTAGTCGATGTTCTGTGCGTAGTCAATAGGTACTGGTATACCTATACGTACGAGGTATCGGGGCATTTTCGCCAAAAATGTTACTTTTTAACATATTTTTTTTAAATTTTGCCAATTTTTGAGTTTATACTGAAATACTATGTTATTTTCTTGCCGAAATATGTATTAGAATACTAAAATACTTATTGAAATTAAATTTACAGGACATTTTCAGTGAGGTGGACCATTAAAATCATCCATTCCGATTCACTCAAAACAATTGTTAATATAAATAAATTTTAACATTGTTTTAGGTAAATCAGTCTTTAATTAGTTCGGTAAGATTAAAGGAATAAAATAATGAGAAAAAATCAGTAAATTAACAAATTAAGAATTAAATATCCTGTCTACACATTAGAATATCTCAATTGCTACCGTGTTGCTAACTCAAATTCTCTCACACTCGAGAGCTGAAATTGTCATTTGATTACATCACACTTTTTGCCATTCTCATGAACTTGTGAATGTCACTTCACTATCAAGATTACTTTAATCTCCATTGTGGGTAGGTATGCGACGAAAATAACCTTGTTATTTTTGAACAAACAGTTCTTGTAACTTCTATCTGTAAGCTTGTAGCCGGTATTGTAACAACAACTGATAAAACGGAAGCGTCACTTATGTTTTTCTCACAACAATAATCTGTGGGGTCAGTTCAATAAGTGTGCCGTGTCAAGAAGAAAGGGCCTCTTTATTTGCGTGATGTCATTTGATCTAAGAATAGCTAATTGCGTATGCTGTTAAATATAATTTACCTTTTAATCTATTAGATAATACTTATCTATAAACAGTTATACCGACACATGATCTAGATGTGAGTCATGTTTCTACTCACGTTGTCTGATGATAAGTGGCCAATAGTGCCATGAGCATTACAATACATTTTACAGTCAGGACCAATACTAAGAAAGTAGCAAAAGCAAAGCAACTACCCATAATTGTCCCACTGCTGGGCTCGGGGTCTCCGCTCACAATGTGAGGGGTACAGGCCATAGTCTACCACGCTGGCCAAGTGCGGATTGGTAGACTTCGCACACCTTTGAGAACTTTATGGAGAACTCTCCGGTGTGCAGGTTTCCTCACGATGTTTTCCTTCACCGAAACAAGTGATAATTAGTAATACGATTAGTAATACGCACATAATGTTTGAAAATTAGAGGTGCGTGCCAGGATTTGAACCCGTGCTCCCGCGTTCGGGAGACCAACGTTCTTACCGCTAGGCAATGATATTATAACTAAAGATACGTTATGCCCTTTCAAATCAACCAAAAAATCTGTTCCGATCGAGCTTCAACACACACACGTTTATCTTTTGTTTCATTAAACCGATCACACATTGATAAATTATGTAAAAGGGATGGCACTACTAAAACCATAATAATAGTGAAAAAGACAGCTAGTGTTTGTCGCTCGAGGTCGCTCGCGTCACAGCGCGTCACGAGATCTATGACCAAATGGCACACATTTGCACACTTAGCACACTAACAAATTCAGTACGGAACAGTCAGTAAAAGTTAAAAGAAATATTCGATATTAGTACCAATATTTAACATAACGTTTTATGTACTTACCTATGGTATGTAATCCATAATTTTTATTCAATTTGGAGATATGATTTTTTCGAAATCTCAAAACAACTCGGCATTTTGGTGAAACTATAGACGGCCCAAAGACGGCCTCACTCACGGCAGCTATCAACTGTATGAATTGAAATCGCTATACTTATGCACATTCGACTGGCGTACTTCTAGCGCCGTGTTGGCATGTCTTGTATATAATGTCATTGCCGCTAGGCTATCAAGGAAGTAGTACCTACTTAGGGTAATAACCAATGCGTTACCCCGATTAAGAAGGAATCTGTGAACCCTTTCTAATTATTTTCGGTACTCAAGCAGACGGTATCATACTTGAGGTTTTTGTCATGGAGTTCCTTACTTTAGGTATTTACTATTAGCCTACCCCACTGCTCAACTAGTTAGAACGACACAATGGGAGAACGAAAGCTTGAATCTAATATTGTTAGTAGAAACTAATGTTTCTGTTGTAATCTACAGATGTGTCTTAACACAGTAATGACCCAATATTGAGCACCCGGGTCTCTCTTGAGGAGAATACTCCAGTGCGGATTAATAAAGGTGTTACCGGCAATCTGTATAGTTCGGTATTCTACACAATACCTAGGCAATGTATAAAATACCCAAAACGTTCAGGTGAAGTATGAAATATTATTTATTTCATACTTCACCTAGGCATTCTATACAATACTTCATGCGTAGCCGGTAATGTGTGTAAAAGACAATAATTCTTGACAAAAATAACCAACTTCAAAATTAGGGATAACTCAAAAACTGTTCGTCAAAACTCGCTCAAATTTATGTGAGACCACATGACAAGCACCAGCTTTCGATTAAAAAAAGAATCATCAAAATCGGTTCACCCAGTTGAAAGTTCTGAGGTAACAAAGATAAAAAATACAGTCGAATTGAACAGGTAGATACCTCCTTCTTTTTTGAAGTCGGTTAAAATACCTTAATTGATACTTGTTAAGCTAATAATAACAACACTTAGGTGGTATCGTATTTTTTGAGTGATGAAAGTCACATGATGCTTATGTTTCAGGCTAGCTAAATATTTGGCTTTTTATCATAAAAGGTATTATGTTACTCTCATGTATTCAAGTGAGTACTTATACAAATAACTATGATGTAATAACACCCCATAACCCCAGTATTCCCATTACCCCAATATAAAATCACTTTTGCACAAATTAGACCTCGGAGTCAATTTCCTTTTTTACTGTTAGAGGAACTCGTATTATAATTAATGCAATCGTTTTGTATACAGAAAACAAATATTGATAAGAAGAACTACTCACATTGTGGTTTATTGTATGAAATGGCAAACAAAGATAATAATGATGATAATGAACAATAATGATGATTATAGATAGGTATACCTTTAGATACGTGTAAGAGATTATTTATGCTACACCGTGCCGGGCACGATCCGTACCGACACGGACGTCGTACGGTGTAATGCCCTTGTGATACTTACTGCCAACACCATTGAATTTGTTTGTGGTTACGATTACGACATTATATTACCGTCACTATAACTTATAAGGACAATGCGAATATTAAAGTGATCTACCTCGAAATAGTCAATTATTCGCTACGCAGAAATGACAACCGGATTATAACAACAAGAGAGACACATAATGACTTGAGTCTGTATCTAATTAAAATATCTCAGCCTCGAAATTTGAAAGTGGCTACTGGATTGAAGATAAAATTACTTATCTGAAAGCTGAATGACAGAATTGACGGACCGACGTTGCAATTTGATTAACTTAATTTTAGATAATTAGATATTGTTGATATCGGGTATCGGGTTCGTAATAGGTACTCATATTTATTTTTGTTAACAGGCATTTAAAAAGCTAATCTTTGATAAAAAGTAGACTCTCGGGATGCTATGCGATAATAGTCTCGTACTATCAGGTAGATCTTCAGCTCGTTTGTCGGCTATTTCCATAAAAAAAACCATATCAGTTTATTGTGCAACAGTAAAATAATAACATAGAAATATTTATAATACTGGAACTACAAGCGAGTTTAATATTTCATCCGTAGACCGATATTCTTAATTAACGGTGACATTATCGCGACGTATCAAAATCCCCATACCTGTGAAATACCAAAACTATTTGCGTAATAACCGTCTGATAGGAACGTGCCACTCATAAATTAGCACATAGCTGTTACAAATATGGACGTATTACATTTATACTGAATTATACTGCGTACTGCGTGCGTACTGAAACAGTGACACAACATGCAATCTCCATGACAATAAGCTTACAAAAATAAAGATTGACACGTAATTTCGTTTTCTGTTACATTGCACATCTTTATATTATTTGATATCTAGGTATTAACACTTAATAAAAATCTTACTTAATAAATATATCTCTTAAGCGAAGAAAAAGGTAAATATTTAATGTACGTAATCTCGCTCTTGTATCTACTTACATAATATTATGTAAGTACAAGAGCGAGATTTGGTTTAAATGAAAATAGTGCAGATAGCAACATTTATGTTAATTATATTTATCTATAACTAAGAAATCGCCCACGTTTCGCTTCGGGAAAAATAGTAAAAAAAATATATCACAACAGCATATGTCACCCAGGGATAGTGTAGCTTCCCAACAGTGAAATAATTTTTCAAATCGGTTCGGTAGTTTCGGAGTCTATTCAATGAAAATAACCAATCAAATCTTTTCTGTATAATATTAGTATAGATAACAACATGAATTTTGGAACGCACAGCGGGTTTCTAGATAAATAATAGAGTTACTAAATAGAAGCTATATTCGAATTCATAATTCGGGCAAATACAGTGCTGCTATGTATTGAAGAAAATTAATGGTAGGTATCTAAAAGGGGTAAGTTTAGTGTCGATATTAAAGTATCGAGACTCGATTTAACGAGAAAGAGCGGCGAAAAAGCGTTCTGTCTCGTGTCTCTTAGTGTGTTTGTACTTCTTATTTTATTAATACCTTCCATATAATAATTCCATGCAGACTAAAATCAATAAAGATAAGTGGTATTTAATGTAAACAAATACATTATTATTGTTGTTATGCTACCAATAAGTTACTTGATTTTAAAAGCCACAGAAAAATATTGGGTACACAACTTTATATAATATAGATAAGAACAGCATATGTATTATGTATGTATCTCCTTTCGACGCAGAAAATATTTTGAAAATCTAAATTGGATCGATCGTAAGTACTTATCGAAATGGAATCGAAAAACAAATTAAATTAAAATTTTCTCAAATAAACCAATGATTACATAAATCTGCATTGCATAATATGACCTTCAGTGGTATCGTACAGATTTGATTCTGATCTTTGCGTGATATACTTACTGATAGTCCTACTTCAATTAGCGTTTTTTCCAATGACGTTTTATGTTTTCCTAATCAACTAATCTTATTTAAACGGTTCATTGTTTTGTACCTACTAAACATGAATTGCGAAAGTGATATAATCAGTTAATGACGTTTTAATCGTGGGAATTACCTATTACATAAAAATATTTTATACCCCATTGACTCAATCTTGTCAGGTAATTGAATTGTGATTATGATTGAAAATTAATTAATCAGATTAAAACTAAGTAATTACAGGATCCGGATGTTGATTGTTTAACTTCATGGAACTCTTAAGAATGTAGGTACCTATCTATATAATTTTTGCTATAAAATAGCATTGATCTGTGTTTTGGATATTGGTACAGTGCCAGATTTATATTTTTTATAAATATAGGCCAATTTATTTCCGCCGCTTCATGAACCTTTCTCAAATAATAATTTTCCATTCATAGTAAACAAGGCACTGAATTAGTCACTAAGAAAGTGCGTAAAAAACTAGAATTACAATTTTTTGCGACACTTTTTAATAGCTAAATCATCTTTATTATATCATCTTCTGAAATCTGCCGCCCCTAGGACGCTGCCGCCCCTAGGCCGCGGCCTATACGGTCTATTGACAAATCCAGGACTGCATACCAAACCAGATGGACTCTTAATCTGAAAAAGCAAAATCTGCTATTCATACGACGTTTATCAATATCTGATGAATTTTATTATGAACGCAGCCAGCTTCAAATAAAGAACACACATCTCTCATTTGTCATCTGTCATCGTCTATTGAAGATGACGCACAATATTTTCTCCATTGACTTTTACACTACTTTAAGCTACTATTCTGTATTTTGCACTACATATAGGTACAATCTCAGATTAAATCTTTAATCTGAGGGTACAATGCTTTATATCACGCACCGTTTTATTTATTTACCTCCTATTCCCGGGCAGTTATATTAATTTAATTAATATCGAATCCACTACATAATCGTCTTGGATCATAACATTTGTTTCTCATTATCTGTGACAGATTTTCATTGGCCCTCTACCTTACACTTAATTATTATAATATTATTAGTTACGATACTAGGATGCTTTCCCAAAAGATAATAATGTATACAGAAATACAATTATAGTAACCACGTTATCTTCAAGTCAATATAATTAATACATATAATAAAATATTTATTTATAGTTGCATTTTGCTTGAAAGCCTTACTTGGCTAATTCAAGTAGAGTAGGTCACTAGTCGCTTAGTAGGTTAATATAATGCTAGTTTATCCATTATTTGATGACAGATCACCATTTTCAAAGAGTTTCAATTTTAGTTTCAAAGTCCACATAAACAATAACATTGTTGCAATAATTTTGTTTGTTCCACAATTTAATGCTCAAATTCAATTAGACAACAAACATACGAGTAGCTTAGCTATAGCAAGAAAACATAGCTTAGTTATACGTGTTATATCACAGGTAGGTAGATAAGTACTACTAGATTCAGGCGTGACTTCGAGCTTTAAGATTTATTAATTCGGAGTTATATATTAGTTAATTATATTAGAGTTAAGTTAATTAGGTAAACGTCGAATCATTACAATTTCTACTCATTATCTTATTATTATTCATTCTCATGATCATTACTCATATTCATACCTAGTATTCATACCCTGTGAGTATATCAAAGTTCAATTTTCTTTCATAACACGAAATGTGATAAGTATCTCTTATCATTAGTATTAATTTTATCAATTATAAAGTCCATAATTATCACACTTACGTATTTATCAAAGTGATAACAAATGATAAACTTACTCTGGAAATAGGTATAATTGTTTGTATATAATTTTTATACAACCATTCCAGCATCAAAGCTTACGTCTACATAGAAGTATAATACTTAGTATGAGAGCTTTTCGATAGATGGCGAGTGGCGACAGAGCTTTCTACCTACTCAAGCTTTGCAGCAAGGATCATAGATGGCAGGACTAGTATCGTTTTGAATGTGTAATTCATCAAAATAACATAATGGTGTACACCATTGTTCTACTATTTGTTATACTAATAGAACTGGCGTTGAAAAATCACATCTGTTCTACTATGCGGTATGACAATAAATCGTCACCATTATATAAATTAAGTAAGTACCCCATTAAGCATTATATCCCTACTGTAACTGTCCTGTGAATTCTTGTGTACATAAATAATAAAATAAATAAATAAATAAGTACCTATTATTTATTTATTCCTACTTGTTATACAGAATAGGATACTGGGATAGAGCAGACAAATTTAATCATTGTTTTTAATTAATACATTCTGTATCACTGTACAAAAAAAAATTTATTTTGTAATTAAGTATTTATTAAAATATAGTTGAGTCAGTAAACTAATGTTAAATTTTATAAATTTTCAAGGCGCATAAAGCAAAATATTTGGTCGTAACACCTAAATTAACATAAATATAATATAGATTATTGAGTAATGATTGTTGTTTTGTTGTAACTTATTTTCTATCTAATATATAAAATTCTCGTGTCACAGTTTTCGTTGCCATACTCCTCCGAAACGGTTTGACCGATTTTGATGAAATTTTTTGTGCTTATCCGGTATCTATGAGAATCGGCCAACATCTATTTTTCATCCCTCTAAATGTTAGGGGTAGTCCACCCCTAAATTTATTTTTTTATTTTTTAGACAAAATTTTTAATTTCTATTTTTTTATGATACAACATACAAAATACATACAATCCTCAATTTTCACCCTTCTACGATCAACCCTTATTTTTTAATAGCCATTTTAGTAATTTAATCATTTTTCCTCTCCGGTCGATAACTGATCAATTGTTAGGCGATACGAAGTTCGCCGGGTCAGCTAGTATATTGATAAAATTATATGCAAAAAATAACTGTGATTGTGTTGCTCTACAATGTAATACTCTACATTTTAGATTTTAATATCTATTGTATTATCATATAATTAATGTTCTCACATTCTCCACTTCACCAAATGGCATGCCCATCCCTCACGCAGTGGTCATGCGTTTAATAAGGGCATTGCATTTGTTTATCTCGGTGTTAATGCACGCCAACATTCACTGTCATCATGACACTAAATATTCCGCCATTAACGCTGCGCAAAACATTTTATATTATTTTATATCATTTGACTAATTGCCGATGCAGCTGATTTTACACGCTTTATATTAAGATACTTTTAAATAAAGAATACTGTACTCATTGAAGTATAATGTCATAGAACAGACATCTCGAACAAAATGTGTCCCGCCCGGGATGTTCGATTTTCAAAATTGAGCCCCCGTTCTCTTTTCAAAATCGAAGGAATCCATTGAAGATTGAAGCCACGTGGCGCCAATGCATTGGGACATACATGGTGTTCGAGGTGTCGGTTCTATACGCTAGTAATAATACTTCAATGACTGTTATGTACTCCACTTTTTAGAGGGACTGGAGCAGCGAGGTATAGTTCAACACAGGATTGGTGGACAGTATGGGTGTATTGTTAACTACTTAATATAGAAGTTGTTTTTTTTTATATAATCTTACGTATCTATACTTATATAATCTACACGTAAGATATGTTTCCTCACAAAATTTTTACGAACGGTATGCAAAAATACAGAAGTTGTTTGTATTGAAAACCGATTAATAACTTTATTTCAGTTCATTAAAGTTTATCAGTTTAAATCTTTTCTATAGAGAAATAGCGCGGCGTGAACTAACTACAGTATTTACAGCCCTTCCTGAAAAGTGCTAAATGTTATTTTTCAGACGACCTAATTACGTAGTCCATCGCGTGTCTGTCTGTAAGCTTTTAGTATAATTTTATTTTTACAAATAATAATAAGAAAACAATACCTACTAATATATAAATTCGAAGTTAGATGATAAAATATATCTGAATTATTAGTCTATTTATAAATGTTTCTAAAAAGTAGAGAATGATTTCTGAAGAGGTAGAGATTCGCTATATTGCCATTTTACAATTCAATACATTACTACAGTACACTACGTATTACCACATGAGTAAACAAAAATATCTAATTATTATTGTAGTTTTGTGATGGCGAATTGTATCAAATAGCTATGTATATCTAATTCTAAAATTTAATTTGTCACAATATTCAAAATGCCTTATTAGTAAATAGGTAACCTATTTATTTTTCACAAAGTGGGAAAACTAGTTCGACAATGTTTTTTGTCATCAAAAATCTGACTTCAAAATGCCTTATTATTAATATGTTTCACAAAGTGAGATAACTAGTTGATAAAAAAATATGTCACCAAAAATCTAAGTGGAAGAAATCCGATTCCGCATAGGTAGGAGTAATTACGATTACAAATTGATTCCGATTGAGCAGCTTTGAATGGGTTACTTGATTTATTACTCGTACATTAGTGCATTCTCTCTTATTCGTGAATCGTAAACAGGAAAGTTACTGAGCACGCGTGGGGTTAGAGGTCATGCCCTTAACCCCTTTCAATATTTATCGCATCTCTTACAAAGTCTAGGGTATTATTTGCGGCATACGTGATCTGTCTGTAGCATGCGTGGTGTTTTTGTATTCCTATTAAAGAACTGGCTGTATTATTTTCTTATGTCTATAAATTATACTGATTCTGTATTGTCAAGCTGATTATATCATTAACGTATTTATGTAATGTTTCAAATTTTAATGTTATTAAGTTTTTAATGTTGCAAAATTTAACTTTCTCTTGGAAATGAAGTAGTTACTTGATAATTTTATAAAATAACATTATTAAATAGTCGGGTATTTGGGAATAAAATTCAGAAATATATAAGAAATATTTTTTAT
This sequence comes from Thymelicus lineola, assembly GCA_963932265.1. Classification (NCBI taxonomy): domain Eukaryota; kingdom Metazoa; phylum Arthropoda; class Insecta; order Lepidoptera; family Hesperiidae; genus Thymelicus; species Thymelicus lineola. The sequence goes on from OZ010697.1 coordinate 10,850,904, forward strand.
TAACTTACTCTCTTGTATTTGTTCACAATGTTGTGAAATCTTTTCAACGATAATAAAAATAACAATCCGAACCCACTAAGTCGGCAAGGCTCGATACAACTCTTTTTTTACAATAATATTACTCTTTAATATCACAATATACTTAATCTACTTTGATTAAAGCTTTCACGTTGACCTTAAGAACTAGATGTTTTTAAACCTACACTAGATAACTGTGAGATCTAAAGTTGTTTCATGTTTACACAAATAATCAAATAACACTAATATGTAGGATCAGGGCGGACACTTGGGGAGCGAGCGGCTCCGAGCGGTGCTGGAACAGATGTGACCGCGGAGCCGGGTCCGCGCGACCTGGCAGCAGGACCTGACCGGTCACCGCCCTACCAGGGGCGCCACACCGCCGGGCCCTTGGGGTAGCTGCCCGTGCTGCAGTCCAGGGGCACCGCCGTCTGCATGGGCATGGGCGAGGCCGGCGGCGAGGGGGTCACGTATCCGGAGGACGAGGAGACGGTGGAGAGAGCGGGGCTCGGGGGACTCGCCGGGGGCGTGTCGGTGCCGGCCGAGCGCTGCATGTCGTTCAGCCGGTGGCCGAGGTGGGTCATCAGCTGCGTGCCCAGCCTCACGTCCACTCCGGGGATGGAAGCCAGGCAGCGGGACACTTCGTTGGCGGCGTGGGTGAATCCAGCCCTGAAGCGGTCGGCGTCCACTGTGGGGTTCAGCGACAGCCGGCGCTGGCGGCGGAGCTTATGCAGGTGGCGGACGGTCAGCTCCAGGATGTCGGCCTTCTCCAATTTGGCGACGTTCTCGCCCTCCGACTGGAGTGCGCTGACCATCAGCTCCTTCAGCTCGTCGAGGCAGCGGTTGATGCGAGCGCGTCTCTTGCGCTCGAGCATCGGCTTCATCACTTTGCGGTACTGATACGTTCGCGAAACGGGCTGCGGGCCGTCGTCTGCGAGCGAATACGCGATCTCGTAAGACATGTTGGACATTTGTGTTTGTGTGAGAGGTGAGCGTGGTTTAGCGTTGAGCGTTGAACGCGGAATGCGGCGGATCGGTCGGGCGGGGGTTTATATAGGGAGCGGAGGGCGCGCGATCGTGGGAACGCACGGAGCCGTCGAGTTCCCACACGCGCCACCTGTGCGGAGCAGCTGCCGCCGGGGCGCGGGGGGACACGCGCCGCGCCGCGCGTGCGCGCCGTAAACAATCGCAGGCGCGGGCGCAGCGCACACCGCACCGCACCGCACTCTGGCCTGGTAATTGTTGGTGTCGCGCTCTCGGCTCGCGGATGGACATCACTTGCTACTTACTCGTGCTCATCTAGCGCTTGGAAACTAAGTAACTACCTGTTAGAGCTCGCCCATGGATATTATGGGCCCCAGTGCTTCTTTCGTTTGGGCCAGTAGATTGTAACAGAACATTTTTCGTCTCGTTTATTTTTTATTTTTTTATTACTGGTGCTATATAGTGGCATCCTAAAGAATCCTATCGTAGATCAAAGCCAGGCCATGCGCCAATTTGTCTAATTGTGGTGGTCAAGCTTTAACAATTGAAGCGTCGTGCCGCTTCTATTGCGCAATGAGAGTTTCCAATTAAGCCTTCATCTAATTATGAGTGGCAATTTAGTATCGAATGTTGTAATAGCGTTGTGCGAGAGGCGATCGATCAAGTAGCGGCGCCTCACAATGGCCGCGTCAATTACGGCCGGCTACTGTTGACGTTCATCAATCACGGATTACGTGCGTAATAATTATTGACAAGCAGAACTACAGTCAATGGAGGAGATTCTTTTGAGGGTATGATACGGCATTGAGGCGAAATAAGAATGCAATTAGGTACTGTATGTGCGTGGACTTAATTAATCATTGCATATAGAATGTAACTTACGGGTGGAAGGTAATAGTGGCCAGTAGGTTAAGGAACAGCGGGCGCGGTCGGTTGTTGGATAGGTGACCGCTAGTGGCAAAAAAAATCTTGAGCGTTTCCGTGCTTCGGAGGGCACGTAAAGCTGTCGGTCCCGGTTGTTATCATGTGATAACAGTCGTTAAGCCATGTCGGATGCCCTCGGGGGTTTGAAAACTTCCGACACTCGGGTTGGCCACTAACCCCTCCACCAATCCGCACTGGAGCAGCGTGGTGGAGTATGCTCTAGGCCTCCTCAAGAGGAGAGACCCGTGCCCAGTAGTAGGACATTAATGGGTTGAAGCCAGCCAGCCAGGTTATAATTTATTTTGAATATTTTTTTGTTGATCACCTTTCCTTAAGATATTGGTGTCAGCATATAACGACGTAATCATCAACAACCTTTTGTTTATCGCTTCATTGTCCAAAAATTCAACTGTAATCCATTATTCATCAAAATTCATTTGGGATTTTAAAGACTTACGAGTGTAATGTCTGTGTGTGTGTTTCGAGTTCGGGTTTGTTGTGTGGCGCCGGTAGCAGTCAGCATTACTTAAGTGCAGCGGTGGGCGGTCGCCCACGCTCGATGAGAAATGTCCACTGACGACTCCTACGTATGACCACAACACCTACTTTCACCAAAAACACCGATTAACCGATGACACAATCGGTGAACTTGCACATTTCACACCCTCAGTAGAAAAAAAGTATAAGTCGTGTTACTTTGAATTTTAGTTATTAATCTATACTAATAATAAAGAGGAAAGATTTAATTGTTTGCATTGAATAGGCTCCGAAACTACTGAACCGATTTGAAAAATTCTTACACTGTTGGAAAGCTACACTATCCCCGAGTAACATAGGCTATATTATATTTTCAAAAAATTAGGGATCCTTAATAAAACTCCAATAATGTAACCCAAGGTGTAAAAAATAAAGAAAACAGAAGCAAAGCGAGGGCGGTTACTCGTATGTGATAATATGATTGGAAAGAGGGACAAAAGCTGCATATTATGCTCAATTTTTTTTTCAAATTTTTATCATTAATCTTGACGGTTTTGTGCAAGAAATGGTAATGTAAATTTCTGTGACTACTTACTGGTATCTATACTATAATAAAACTCAAAGTGTCTGTTTGTCTGTCCGGGCATCACATAAAAACCCTTGAAGGGATTTCGATGAAAATTGGTAAAGTTGTTACTGATACCCTGGGTCATATTTTAGTAAACTTTTCATCCCGGAAAATTAAAAGGTTTCGCGGGAAAACAGGATAAAAGTTTGAATAAGTTAAAACATAATTTCCGTATGCAAAGCTGCGGGCAACAGCTAGTTTTACCTATAATAAGTTTTTTTGCTCTCCTGTAAAATTGCAATTTTTATCTAATGTATTTTTTCCACTGAGGGTACGATTTTAGGGGCATCCTTAGTTATCATTACGTAATTATCGTTATCAATTACCGTTATCGCAATGATTATTCAATTTTTTTCGGTATCTTTCCAAGGTACATATTCCCAAGACTGTTATGACATACCTAATACATTTAGATTACAAAAAATATCCCTCGATAATCCGGCGGTAATAGAATAACACCGGACTCGACGTCACTAATTGGAGTGCGTAAGTATTTTACATAATAACTGATATTTTAGTGACTCAATTATTTCATACTGTTTCCAAGTAACCGCAATAATTGTAAAGAATGTCATCATTCTGAAAACGCCGATTGTCCGCAAGTTCACGCGATGCGATAAGTAATGATGTACCGTCGGCCGCGTCATTATCATTAGCTTGGTACGCAATTTGCAATGATAGCTATTAACACATGAGTATCATAATAATAAAACCTGTTATTATTTACTTTTTTTCTGATAATATGTAGTTATGTATCTACCTATGTTTTCAGTACACTTTTACCAAGTTTAGTAAATGGACTTATGATAATCCTTTTTATATTCTTAGATACATTTTATTTATACATATGTATATGATTTTAAACTACTGATAAGTTACAAAGGTTAATAAATACAGGTTATTTAATAACTATAAATATAAGTTAATCATGAAAATTTCGTATCGCAGCTTATCCCTCAGGATTTTGTAAAGTACTTACCTAGTTAGACTTTGATAAAATATTTGCAATGCCCACCTATTTGTAATTATTGTCATTGTTCTACTCAAATACTTACTTTAAAACTTCTGACTTGTGATTTTCACCTAGGAAATGATCTCAATTAAATAATTATTAATTAGATATTATTTAATTTGATGAACTTTGTTTCCTCCGTTTAAATAAAAACAAAACTGTCAAACGATGACACTGTTGCATTAAAAGTGGATATTATTTTGAAAAACCCCCTTTGCTGAAGAATATATTTTAGTTCGTAGTTTACTTAAAATGTAAGTATTTTACTTGCATGCTCAAGATGTTTTTACATGATACAAAGTAAGATTATCTTTGACACCTTAATTACTATTCTTGAGCCTCAGCCTCCGAAGGTTGCGGTTACAACACTTACAACACCCCGACTCACGTATAGAGCTGATATTATTTTATACGTAGAGTAAAATAGGATAACACGTTATATCATTTAACTAAACCTAGGAGAATTTTAGTAATGTTATAGTAGGTTCAGCAGTTTTTTGAGTTAGGACGAATGAAATGGACACATTTTGGTACGTTTTCCTGAATATCATTAAATAGGTATGTGCCCTAATTAAGTAATTTAAAATTATGAGATTAAAAGGAGCCTAAGGTGGTATTATCTACACTTGTGTCTTTTGCATATGCATATTATGTATATATGTAGGTACATTTTTTAATATAGGTAGGTACGTAAGTTAATGCTTATAACACCACCTGATGTTAAGTGGTAATAAAATGTTGGGTAGAAAAACGCACTAATTTAGTAGAAACCTGTGACAATTTTAATTTTTTTATTTTACTCTCAAAATCAGAATTAGTTTATTTTGAAAATTAAACTATAATTATATCTATTAACTTTTTCATTTGCCGATTCTGAAGTGTGGTTAGAGAACTGTTTTTCCGAAACATGATCAATAAAAATTAAGTGTGACAATGATTTATGTCTGATCTAATCATTATCGTAGATCGCTACACGGGAAGGCATCACGGAATTCCCTCACTCCTCCAGTGGCCGACCACTTATATCTAGTTCCGTGAAAGTATTAGTATCGGTGACTCAGTCCGTATGTTATACGGAAATAAAACACCTATGACGACTGTGATACTACGTCAACTAACAAGTTATCCTTATTTAAGACTTGCGTAATATTACCTGTTGTTTACTAGTTTTGCTATTTAAGTCTATACTGCATAGCTACATACTAAAATAGTTACGATAAATATAAACTTGTTGGTAATATTAAATGTTTGCCGAATTTACGAAAACTATTGGGCGTCCGGACTTACCTGTACTGAAGTTTTTCACCTCAAAAATTCTGTTACACTAGAGCTTATCGCAATGGAAAATAATTTAGCTAATTACGTCATAAGATAACCGGGCGTGCGGCACGCGTTTATATTGTTATACTAATTGATTTGAGATCACCCGACTCGACCTCTGTAGAGCGGAGAGCTAGCAACTTCGAAAATGTTCGAATAATGTAGACTATTCTAGACTCATGCTATTTGGATATTTGTGTAAATACTGGTAATGATAATGTGTTTATTATTAATGTTTTGAGTTTGAGTTGAGTAGATGGAATACAAGGCTTTATGTACCTATACGGTTATATGGCAACATATATTGTTCCACATAGTTTAATTTGGACGACATCCATACTATAAAGTAGAAAGGTTTCAGACTATACTATTCGAAGTATAGTGCGTTTAGAGTATTGCTGTGACTTGGGTACCTACTACCTACATATTGAAAAGTCCGTATAAAATGCAAAAACAAGATATATTGTTTCAGTCATAGGTTCACGGAATTAAAGGTCTACGACTCCACGATATTTCATGAAAAGCCAAACTGTAACCCTGCAAGTTCCGCTAGATAAAAGCAAACAACAAAATTTTTCCATAATCCCAACGATGTGACAAATAAAAAACATTTCCGTATATCTCTGGGAAAATTTACAATTAAGGCATAAAAATTTTGCTAAATGTTCCTGCCCTTCGTTAGATAATCGTCTGTTACATTTAAAGTCGATTTGCGACATCGCCGTATCAATATCGGATTCGGGTTAACGACTCGTGTCATATTCTATTCACAGCACTGTACTCGAATGTAATTATAGGAATTTTCCTACTTATAATTAGAATGTTTGCCGTATAGCGTCGTATGTGCAAGAGTCACGCGTATTTGAGTACCTACAATTATAGTATCTGATAAAGATACTGTCTTCACGTTTGAATTCAGCGTGATAGTGTTATCACATGGCTGCCTCGCGAGGAGTGTTTTTTCGATTTAAAGGCCAAAGAGTCATCAGGTTTCCTTTACATTAAAAAGATTGTAAATGCGTTGTTGTTATTACGTTATTGACAATTGTTACATTTCTCTTAAAATACAATTCTAAGTAGGTACAATAAATTGGATGCAGTTTTAGTCACGAAAAAAGGGGAATTAATTAATTTATACTAAAATCAACAGAATTTTCTAACATAAAATTTGTGTGTGATAGCTATAAAATGCTATTGTTAATATTTTCGATTGGCACTTAATATTCTAAGAATTCTAAGACTTGCGTAATATTTATAAATCTTTAAGACAAGACGAATTTGATTCCAGCGGTCAACTAAGGGTCAGGTAGATACTAAGCCATATCTAGTCTGTAATCGTGAGAATGTCGCTGTCCACTTAACAAATCCAGCAGAAGAATAGATCGTATCTCTAACTGTGCAGTTGCGTCGTGTGTGGGGCCATTTGTTTTTCTTAGACATCAGATACGATTTTATATTACGGACCCGTTTATCGGATGTCACTTGCCACTTTGTTGCGGACTCCGTCACGTGGCTAGCAAGGGCGCACCTAGATTATCTCTTCCGACACAATTATATAGTGTACGTACTCCGCCTATTACTATCTAAATGCGTATGTTTTCTTTTATTACTCAATAAATTCGTAATGGATGCATAGCTGGTTAAGATAATCGTGTTATTAATGCATGTCGTTCAGACTGGTAACTTGTAGCAATATTAACATTAACTTTTAGTCTTGTTTAAAGTTTTTTTTCGATCTATTTTCAATCTTTTCAAGGAATTGATGTAATATAGAGCAAGTAAGAAGTAAAGAACTAAGTATTTTTCCCAAACCGAGTCGAATGTTTTTGTCAAATAAATTGGCACGCCAAACAACAGATTAGCAATGGAAGATTTTACTATGATGAACGTTTGTATATATTGATTATTTATGTTTTTATGAGCTTGTTTGTACCAGCTACCGCACAGTGTAGCTTGTTGGCCTCTCAGTAGGCCTCGAGTGCCGCGACGACACGTGTGGCCAATGTTTACTCAACTATCAGTTTCTAGGGCAATATCTAGGAACTTATTATCGTTTCGATACACATCTGCGATAATTTGAAATATAATTAATTGCGATTATTGTTATTGAACTAACGACCTGGATAAACAGGAAGTCATTGGAACTATTGGAATACAGTTAATTAGATAATGACCTAATGACCGTTTTAGTAAATATCTGAGGAATGAGCAGGCAAGCCGCTGATAGCGAGTGGTCATCATCGTTACTTTCTCATCACTAAAGGCATCACCGGTGCATTGCTAAGATCAAGAAGGAAGTAACTTAGACTTATTAATGTTTATTTTATTATTCATTGCTATAAGCGGCTTTATAGTATAAGTTACTATAAGTATCCAGGATTGAGTATTTGAATTTTTTTTCCAGGACCAATCGGAAATTGCTCGGCAATCCGGCAAGGTCGCACACAAGGCATTCGCCACATGGGCCGTAATCATTGACCAACTTAGTGTATTTCGGAGACAAAATATTATATAATTATGTACTATACCTTTTCAACAGTTTAATAGTTTTATGTATTTATAAAGCGCGTGCAAACTCATAGCCTCGCAGTAGGCTTCCCTGTGGCATGGACAACACAAATAACAAATCACTATTACACCCAGGACCCGAGTACAAATATTTATTTGTCACATAATTTAATTATGGCCAGGAATTGAATCGGGGCCCTCGCTTCGCAGGCTGAGTCGAATCGCTACCAACTAGGCTATAGGGTCATCATATGTATATACAGTATAATTTATGCTAGTAAAGAATTATAATTAAGAGTTTGTGCTTCTTAGTTATAATTCTATTTATGTTAAAAATATTTTTAAGAGATTTTCGCAACGAAAATTAATATGATTTGTGTTAAAAAAAAAAAAAATTAACAACCCAATTGGTGCTCGAACACAATTCATAATTATAAATAGATAAATTATCGTGGTAGGTAGGTATAGAATTAAATATAACAGAATACCTGCTTACAAACATTCTTATCACAAGCAATCATACCATGTCATGCGCCAAACATTTGGTTAGGACTAGGTGTGATTAATAGCGTCTACGGCGTAGTTTAATGTACTACGCACGTACCATTGGTGACTTTGGTTTTTCATACTTAGTTTACTTTTGAGGATAATTCGTGCTAAAATTTTATCGCGCTGGGAACGTCGGATCATGCGACCGGCCGCGACACACCGCAAATGAGCTGTTTCTCGAAACAGCGGCGACTTCAGTCACGTCACAAACATTCACGTCACACCTATTCAGCTAAAGTGTGAAATAAACGGAGTGTTAGAATGTGTCAGCGGATCTGGAACCTAACTACCTAAATAACTACTATGTAGTGTGTACGTGATTGTCGGCTGGTGTCAGCGCGTGTGCCGCCACGCGACTCTGACGCGGTGAGTTGTCAGTGTCACCACACTCTCGGGTTTGCATGGGACGGATTTTCGTGTTGGGATTTTCATGTTGAGTTTTGTTATTCGTGACATAATCAAGGAGTGTCTGTTAGGTATCTCTCTGTGATGATGAAATCTGCATGGCTGGTAAGATTAACGTGTAGTTACTGTGATAATTAGGCAGGTGAAGAACTCTACCAATCCGCACTGGAGCAGCGTGGTGGAGTATGCTCTAGACTCTAGAGTCTAGACCTAAAGAGGAGAGACCTGTGTTCAATAGTGGGCTATTAATGGGTTGAAGCCAAAGAACTCTACCAAGATAGAGCATTGCAGAGATTAAAACTATAGGGAACAAACTCCTATAGGAGCAACCTTGCGCCACAGCCCAACATAATGTAACCACAATATAATGTAACCATAACATATTAAATCAACAAATCAAAATAAAATGGGATGATCATCACACAGTAGATTTAGACTCCTGTTTACCATGTAGCTGTATCAATGAAGCAGTGATAGCCTAGTGGTTAGAACGTTGGTCTCCCGAACGCGGGGGCCTGGGTTCAAATCCTGGCACGCACCTCTAATTTTCAAATATTATGTGCGTATTACAAGTTAATTATCACTTGCTTCGGTGAAGGAAAACATCGTGAGGAAACCTGCACACCTGAGAGTTCTCCATAATGTTCTCAAAGGTGTGTGAAGTCTACCAATCCGCACTTGGCCAGCGTGGTAGACTATGGCCTGTACCCCTCACATTGTGAGAGGAAACCCCGAGCCCAGCAGTGGGACAATTATGGGTTGTTGCTTTGCTTTTGCTTTGCTTTGTATCAATGACATCAGATCATGATCGTGTTACGTAATATTCGCACGACACGACACGACAGTCGTATCCCGGTTCGTGCTGCGAGTATTGTCATAGCACGCGCATGAGTCACGCGCGACCTCAACGCGTGCGCGGCCGCGGCAACTATGCGCGCACCGCGCACGCCGTGCGTCGTCATGCGCCGTGCGCCGTGCGCCGTGCGCCCTGCCTACTACTACCTACTGTTACTGTCAACAGCCTAACCGCAATCGCGCATACATTTACGTTGCTAACTACGGAAATACCAAACATTGCAAGTGTGGAATTTTCGCAAATTTCAAATTTTTAAGCAATCTTAGAAATACCTACTGAGAAGTCTTAGCTTAGGGCTTAGAACATAATCCTGTAAGTTGTGCAAACTTGACGAGACTAGTGCATTCTGTGAATCAATAATTCGGTTCTTGTTCATCAGCAAGATAGATATTGTAAGGAAAAATGATAAATACGTCAACAATCAACAACAATATTGCACCAGATTTCCTGTGTAGCGCGTAACATGGACACTCGAGATTTTAAAAGGGTTTCGAGAAAATTTTGCTGTCTGCTTAAATATTAGTCATAATATAATAATATTAAGGAATCCTAATTGTAGGGTACAAAGGAGTTAATGGTATGATAGGGCAGGAATCCGGCTTCATTTGATCCGGTTTGATACATCCGCATGCAACAGGTAAATAACTATTCACATTATAATAAAAGTAAAAATAACTATATGTATAGCTAATGATACTAGGACCACGTCAAATCATTCGATGTCCTGATGACGTGAATCATATGAGTCGCCAATCGATACGTGACGCAGCACCTGACGTCACGCATTACCGGTAATACAGATTAGTTTAATTTTTGTTTTTTGCCAGATTTGTGTCGTCATGAAAGTTTGTATGAGTCACTTCATTAAACCGTTTAGATTTTGATGCAAGTGAAAATACGTTGACACGTGATGATACTTTTACGAGAAAATCGTTATAATGTTTCCGTGACTCACTGTAAATACATACACTTTTTTACTTTTTATAGGTCAAAATAGGTTTAGACTTCAGTACATCTTAACTTCAAAACACCTCATTGATCTTTGATTTGACGTAACATTTTCATGAATTATGATAATATTTTTTTTATTTTTTATATTGAAAATACGATTCCAAGAGCTTATATATTTTTCGTGTACGTTGTTAACTAACGTTATTTCCAACTCTCTATATTTTACAAAAATGGGTTGTTGATTATTTTTTTCCTACTCACAGTTACAGACAGCACTTAATACAATTTAACTATTTATTAATATTAATTTTATTATAATTAATTTTATTGCAATATTTGATATAAAAAATCTTACGTCATTGTGAGTTTATAATCCGATGTTTCTATGACGTGCTGGGACGGACAATCGAATTTTAATGATGTAACACATGGTGACTTCACAATCCACAGAACACTGATAAATGTTAATAACGCAAGGACGCAGTAGTTTCTTTAATATGGAATAGGATTTGTCCAAGTAAAGTATTATTACACTAATAAAGTGATTCTAAAGAATATTTATATAACTATCTGTACCTATCTAAAATAGAATATTTACATATTAATTAGTGAGTTCCACGTTTCTCTAGGTGCTAATGGCAATAGGCGGCGGAACCCATTATCCACTTACCATCAGGTGTATAGTCCACTTCTTTGTCGGCTTTTTACATAAAAAAGTATCTACTAAACGTATCTACTAAAATAATCCCATCGTAAGTCTGCACATATCAAATATAACATTCATATAATCATGGTGAATGCAAAGGAAACAAGTTTTATTGTTGTTTTTAATATACGTCATATCGCGCGACTCTGATAGATATATTTTGTTCTATAATCTTAAAAAATATTATGCAATCTTAACGTGAACAAAATTTTTTGATTTTTATACAAATGTAATGGGAACTTAGCGTCATATTTAACGTAAGACTTTACTTCAATGTTAATACATATTAAGAAACAGACAATTCGTCTGCAAAAATACAACTGTTAAAATCAATCGACAACTGAAAAAATACCAGCTCTACAACTTACAAATTAGTTTCAGAATCTAATGCAGGCGTGATGTTGCTTTTAAAACTCAAAGATTTTTAAATTACAGGGTCAAAACTCAAACCAATAACTTAAATAAATATATTTTTATCACCATTTAGATATAAATATGAAAACCTTTGGTTATTTTTGTTTGCCTTGAAGCTGAAATGTTAGAGAAGTTCCCTTTGTGATGCTTAGAAGATACATATCAACGCAATTTTGGCTATTCAAACTGACCTTACAACGAAACAATATTGGATCATTACCTTGTCTGACCTATAATCACATTGTAAGTTGTAACTCTTATCGCTGCATCAACTGGAGCCACTTATACCGTTCCTACGCATAGGTAAGTACCTACTTAACCGCAGCGCCGATAAAAGTTTTTCCCATGAGTTTCATGTTGTTTTTCTAACGAGTTATGCGAATACAGCAGCTGTCGGGTTTCTAACCCGTTACAAGTCGCCACCTAATCCCACGGTCATTTGTGTTCATTTGGCGATTCTAGCGTTATTATTTTAGCTGCTTAAAAGCGTTGCGGTGTCGGCTTTCACAAAGGCTTTCGGTGGCGCCGCGATTTGCAAGGCTCGCCAAATATTTGTGCCCGAAATGCCTCGCCTGACTAATGATTTACATGTGCGCCGTGTTTTTATGCATTTTCAAGAAATGCCAGCCTAATGTGTGTCGCACGTTTTCGTTTTATACAGTTTGTTTTGTTGTAACTAAATAATATATGTAGAGTTTATTGCTGTTTTGGGTCACTGCTTCTTGCGTTGCCAGAGATTTACAAAAGGGGTACCGTAGTCAAGGACGTACCCAGGGGGGGGGGTCCGAGGGGTCCAGACCCCCCCCCCCGAAAGTGTTATACGTACAGTCTAGGGTTTGGTTCCCGGGACATCTCGTGTCTCGAAGTCCCGGGACTTTTCGTAATTTTAATTTCCGCTCGAGACTCGAGACGAGACAAGATTGTCGAAATTGTTATGTAATCATTTTTAGTCCCGGGAATTCCCAGGACTTCGATTGTAGGCTGTCTCGTGTCCCGGGACTTTGAAATTGTCGGGAATTAGCAAACCCTCGTACAGTCGAACCTAATAGATAAGCGAAAATTAACTGATTTCTTCTAATAATTATTATAAGAATTTAAAGACAAATGTGTATGTAATTATTTGTTTCTTAACGCTCTAGCACTAGTCCATTTATTCTAGATTTTAGTGTAGATTTTAATGTATGGGAGAAACGGCATTATAATTTTCTGAAACTGATATAAGTTGTACCTACCTGTATGCGAGGACATTAAAAACAACAAGTCTCCCCCTCCCTCCCCCATCCCCACTCCCCCTTGAAAAGTGTCCCATTTTACAGATAGAAATTTAATGCTGTAACATTGAGTCATTTTTCAAAATATCTATTAAATAATTATCGTGTCAAAATTGATTTGCTATTTATTTCCGAGAAGCTTTTACGTGTCATTTAGGTATTTCAATCATTTACCCAAACGGACCCCCCCCGAAAAAAAATCCTGGGTACGTGCTTGACCGTAGTACGGTACGCGCAGGGTGACTTTCGAAAAGCGTTTGTAAACTTTGTAACAAACCTACTTCGAATAAATCTTATTTCATTTCATTTCATATTATTGCTTGTTGTTAATTTCTTCTTTAAACTAACATACCTACCTAGTTCTCGAAGGCTTATGAAACTTCCTTCTCACTTAGGGGCCTTTCATTAATTACGTAGAGTCCCCAGGGGGGGGGGGGTCCCCAAAATCTCTACATACCCTTATGTTGTAGGGGGGAGGGGGTAAAGCTTTTCTTCTTAAATATTACATTTTACAAGTCGAAATAATAATACTAAATACTAAAAAATATTTACGTCAAATGAGTTTTAGTAAAATTAATCCTTTTCTAAAACCAGATAAAATCTTATGTAAGAAGGGGAGGGGGAGTCTGTGAAATCTTATGTGCCCCTACATGGGGTTTAGGGGGTTAAAAATAGCCAAAATTGTCTTTACGTGATTAATGCCTCTCCCCTTAGTCTATTTCACGAAAATAAAACATTAATTCATTTAAATTGTGAAAACGACATAGCTGTTCACTATGATTGTAAGCCTACCACAATTAGAGGTACTATGAAATTTTCAATTATTTATATATTCTTGTGGATTGCAATAATCTTTGCGTAGACCTGACCTTCTTGTGTTAGACTCTCTGCAACATATCTGCAATAAAATGATAAAATACCAACAAAGGTTCACCGACCTATTACGTCATACCTAACTGGGCATTACATGTAATAACCGAGCTATTGTTGTCCATTAAGCGTTATCTTACCGGCATCTAACGCCAACCCGAAGACACTCGAACAATGGTATAAAAACAATGCAAGCTACACGTGGTCGTGGATAATTTTTCCCAGAAACACAGATAATACAGATTGACAGCTCGTAAAACAGGTACAAGCAGCAAGTGCGAGTTTTTGTTACTTGTAAACAAAGGATGGTTGAATAGGGTCACCACCTGGTGACCCTATTCCTATAGGCCTACCTATATACCTATAGGCTTAGCAATTTTGGGACAGCTGTTTTACTAGACCTACCGTAGCAGGGTCGAATTGATAAATGAAAATAAATAGATATTTCGTTAGACATCGCCAATGTTTTAATTTATACATGTCAAGCCGCAAGCGTAACTTATTTTCAAATGTAACACTTACATAGGCATTCACTCTTAATATTTGACTTAACCAGACAAAGTAGAAATAAAAGCGTAAGGTATTTTCAAATGTAACACTATTTACTCTTAATATCTTATTTAACTTAACTAGATACAGGAGAAATAAGTAGGTGATCTGAATCTGGTTCACTAAGGGACAAGAGGCAAAATACCGGGACAATCCCGTATTTCCCAGCCTTCTGGCAACCCCAGGTTTGAAGCTAGTTGCGGGTGGCTGGCGGTGGTGTGGCGCCAATTTTTTGCGTCACTTCAGGGATTACAGACAGTCTGTGAGGTGTCGGTACAGACGGTACACTGGAGCCGACAAGTGGCAGGATGACGGCTCTTGTAGATTAGTGGCTGTTAATGACATCTTAGGTAGATGCTGTACTCGATAGTACATAACCGATTGTTCTAGCAGATGTACTTGTTTTGTTAGAACGATAATAACGATACTTAGTCCTCCTCATCGATTTTGATGACGGCATCCTTAGCTAAATTGCATGGTATTTAATATGTTCAATGTTTAAATACTTAAATATAATGTAAATTACATGTCAGATTAATAATAATATTATAATTTAGAGTCAAAAATTTTAACTATGGATATAATGTAATATTTCATAGAATGGCTGGCAAAACCGAACTTGGATTTAAATACCCGATCACACGTAGAGCAAAAGTTGACCATCAGAGTTGTATGTGTATGTATAAGAGAGCTTCAGTCTTTCTTTATGTATTTAGCGTTTAGATCGAATGCTTTTAGTCTATTTTTTTCGGACTTAACCTTATTATAGATAGTCGAACGCCATGACGATCTTTCCAAAGCCAAGTTTCCCTAACGTGATGGTTCAATAGTGCAGGCTGTCAGATGCCTTTTGAAAACATCCTTGTACCGAAAACATAACCGAAAACTTGCTTTCACGGCTTATATTGCACAGCACGGCTTATGCTGAGTCTGTGCCTGTTCGGGGGTCACGCTGCAACATAGGCACCTATAATGTTACCCATTGAAGTATAATGTCATAGAACAGACATCTCGAACAAAATGTTTGTCCCGCCCGGGAGGTTCCATTTTCAAAATTGAGCCCCCGTTCTCCTTTCAAAATCGTACGAATCCATTGAAGATTGAAGCCACGTGGCGCCAATGCATTGGCACATACATGGTGTTCGCGATGTCGGTTCTATACGCTAGTAATAATACTTCAATGATGTTACCTGTTAATGTTTGATGTATTTTTTTAAGTAAGTACTTTCTATTTTTATTTATTTTTTCTTACTTGTATCTTATTTCTTTATATGTGCTGTAATTGCTACCCTCGAATAAATGCATTTCATTTCATTTCAAAACACACCGAAGATATCGTTCTGGTAGGTAGGTAGGTGCTAGGAAGGTATACGAAATATGTACCTACGTATATGAAATGCGCCACATATTGTTTTGGATATTAGTTAATTAACAATTTAATACTTATGTAACGTTACCAATGGGTGCATATTTTTAACAACCAGTTATAGATAAAATTCACTTCCTTTATATTACTTCATTTCTTTACATGTCAAGGAAATTAAATGTCACATCGCTATGAAAATAGTTTAGGAATAGAAACTGTTAGAAAGTTCGGACTTCGGAGTGATGGACAGGCAGTTAAGAAATCTTTGTCTATTTTTTGGTATAAGGCATATGAAAAAATCTACCCACCTACGAATATGAATGTAGCTATAATTTTCATATTAAAAGAATAAAATTATTATTTTTATAGAAAAGTAAAACGTAACGACAATCTTTATTTATACGCACAGGTATTAAATTAGGATAAATGACTCTAGGAAGGCAATATTAGGGATACCTATAATAAATTAGGCAATATTTTACTATCTTATCATCAGTTTTAAAGGACTTTGTTTATATCACAATAGGATTTCGTAGTACAAGAAGAGGCACATAAATCGTGCAAGTCGAACTAAAAAAGAAGAGCACCTTTCAGAGATTTCATACATGACTACTGGATTTCTAAGGAATCAATTATTATAATTTACAGGAGCGTGTACCTATATCCAATATTTGTAGTTACAAAAGATCTATGGTAAGCCGACTTACAGCTTTGAATATACTTAATCATTTTGCTTTTAAATAATACAATACATTATACCATAATCTTACAATAATGTAATTGCAATACACCGTGAATTTGAATACAAAGCAGCCGTATTATTTTTCGTAACTGTTCTTTTTCCAGGTAACAGTGTACCTATAAGTCGAACCCCTTTTGAAGTTAAACTTTTGAAGTCCACGTGCCGATGACCGAAGCTTAAGATGTGCTAGAAACCATAAAATTATTTAAAAGGAATTGTAAACCGCTACAGACGGCATAGACGACATAGTCATGAATAGGGAAATGATCTGCAATTTTAAAAGTCATTTTATGATACCTTTTCTAAATTTTATTACCATTCTTCATATTTTATGTTTTGAGAACTGGAGAACTCGAGATCTAAGATTTTCTTTGTTACTACAAAGTGTCCGTCATTTTATGGCCAGTGACAAACATAATTATCTTAAGTTGAACCCTTTTGTGGTCACCGTTCACCGGCAAAATTTGAGTTTAAGTGTTATTTATAAATATCTATAGTCCATTTGTTATGGTTGTTATTCAGTTTATGTGACATGTTATAAGGCAGTAATAAACGCGGGTTTGGATCTTAAGCTTTTTATATGACCATTGTAAATAAAAATAAACTTTAATGCCTTTTAATTCTTTTAATAAGGACAGTTACTGCTGTCGTTACTCGAAATGTATAGAAAGCAAAAGAATGCTTTGAAAGGAACGGAAAGAACTCTCTTAGTGGCCTTAAGTTCACAATAATAAATATTATTACGAACACAGAAAAAGCTGAACTTTAAAATAAAGCTACTCAACTTAATATAAGTATATACTTACACAATACTTAATAAGTTTTTATACACAAATGAATAAGAACTTAAAAAAAATTAGAAGGAGAAACGTTTGCGTTTGCGTGAAAAGAAGTTGAACAGGATGCAAGAGACAATTTTAATCTTATATATCGTCAGACTCTTATGTTTCATGATAATTACAACTTGAAATATCTTTTAAATTAATCAAATCCCATCCGTTAATGTTAAACTTAAATCATTTATCGTGATTAAGTGAAGGTAAGGTGAAACGAGTTTAAATGAAAACAAAACAAACGGTCATTAGAGATATAAAGATAGGTGTTTGGAAAAGCCGCGGGCGCTCGGTAGCTTCGTGTCCGAATGATTACAGTGAATTAATACAGACTCGTAAATACGTCAGATAACCGGCTCCGAGCACAGATATTAATCAGAGCTAGCTCCGATCGAGACTAGAGGATCTGTTTGAAATAACAACAGCGTCAATCCATTAACGGCCTACTGAGAGCACGAGTCTGTTTTTGTAATTACAGAGGTCTCGAGCGTATTGTAAAATGGTTGGTGGTTAGTGTCGAATCGAGTCAGAGATGCAACTTGGTAGGAGGACATACAAAAATCAATATCAAATAAGTAAGGCATAGTGACTCCTGGTGGACGTCGACGTTCACAAAACTTGCGAAGTAGAAAACGACTGATTTTACAAATTTTAGGTCCTGTGGCGTTGAGCCATTGAGTTAAATGTGCTGAGTGCTTAAATTATATCGAATGAGTAATTATAAAATTGATATAAAGTTGTAAATATGTCAGACATCCGATTTCATGCACAAATATTAATCAAGGCTGGATCCAGCCGAGGCTAGAGTATCTCTTGTTGGAGAAATAACAGTAGCACGATCTAATACTGAGATCAATAAAATTGTCAGTGCGGCAGAGACGGTGATTTGTTATTTTAACTGTTTATACCTTTTGAACTGAATAATTCGATTAAGATATTTGAACATAGTTGGTTGGTCCCATTGCATGACCAATCATTGTTGACTATGGCGTGTTTCAATTTTGCTGATACGTTCGTGGGCCATAGCGTTTATAATCCTTATATGTACTTTCTTGCGGATGCGAGGATACCATCTTTTAAAAGAAGTAAGTGTACCAAACAAGCAGATGATACTCTTGGTTGTAAGCGGTCTCTCTGTTGCCAAAAACCTCCCTTATACATACATATACATTACATACGAGTAGGCATTAGGTACAAAGTGAGAAGTATTGGATCAGCTTTTCTCTTGATTTACAATGGAGGATTTCAGTGTACTTTCTTAATTAAAGTATTCTAATTTAATCATCTAAATAACACAACCATTCCTATGTAAGCAAAGATGAAAATCTTGTTCCGAACTCGGTCCGAAGCTTTAATTACGATAAGCCCAACCGTATCATTTAAGATTCCTCAGAAGTTAAGAATCTTAAGGCATGTGATTATCAGATCCGCCTGCGGGCATACAGTAGCTGCATTTTAGCAGAACGGTGTTTAGTTATAGATGTTATCTCAACACTACTGGTTTCCGAGCTATAAGCTTTGGATAACATTGATCTCTATAACAGTGAAGGACTGGATAGGATCATTCAAGCCATTAGACGTCTACTGGGTACTGGGTATACTCGAACAGCTCCAGTAACTTACCGAACAGTACCGTACTGTTCGATCATGCCTGAAGAGTTAGCCCCTGACTCTTCTGTCGGGCGGATATCCTCTGTTTCTTCAAGGCATCAGTCCTTTTAGTTGGGAGCGTTTGAGGAAATTTCTCGCACAATGCCTATGATATTGGTCGTAGTTTAATAGCCTGTTCATGTTTCTACAGACAAAACTCTCACTTTTGACGTAGTGGCGCAACACATCATCAAAATTTGACGCTAACCTTTAATTTCTGTTCTTTAAATTATTTCCTATTTTTGGCGTCTTCCTACTCTAATTAGATAAGGTCATCGCTTGCTTCAAAGAGAACCATCAGCGGCAAAACGACGCCATTCAGGACACCAAAACGTTATCTTAGCTCATCCAGTGTATCTATTAGATACAGAGATCAGTGAAAGGTAAGACTTGTCTTGGGAAATTCTTGTACCTTATGACTGGTGATTATGCGGTGTTGTCGATATACCGTGTAATTACTTTAATAAGACGCGAACAGTCAATACTTGCGCTTGCATACTAATTTCAAGTCGAAGTTGTTGTGAAGTGTTTTCAGGCTCCGTTGTAGATTCTATGTTTATTTGTTTTTGATAGGTAAATGGTGAGGTGAAATTCGATTTTGTATAGGAATGGAAAGTCAACTTGTCTGAAAGGTAAGGGTTTTGTATTATCACGAATTTTGTCGAATTTAAGCGTGGCGGTGTGTGGAACATGGGACATAATAAAAATGTATTAGGACGTCGGCGTGGCAAGACTTAAAAATATGGTAGAAATTAACCCAGCTACCTACATGTTACCATGGGATGAGTTGACGTTTCTACCATATTTATGTGGAGCCACAATTTCGCGGGCCAAACCGCGGACCGAATCTAGTGTACCTACTATAAAATATAACATAAAATGTTATGAAAGTCTTTATCAAAATGCGACGAATATTTTTCTTATCTGTTATTGCATCGATAATGAAGAAACAGTATTTGAATAATCAAATTAAACCAAAGTAGGTGACAGATTTTTCTCACATTAATATTTCATGAGATGGAATAATTTCAAGTATTTTAATCAGTTGATAATATTGAATAATTATTAATAAGTGGCTTAATTATACACATCCATTTAGAATTAAATATTCAATCAGTGGATTATTATTAATAACATAAGATTATTAATTCCATGATTCTTCTAAGTGATTTCATAAATTATTTAATTGAATTCCCGATATGTTAAAATTGTAGGTAATTCGTAATATTATGTTGTAAACGATAGAATTGTACACGTGCGTAATATACTTAGTGGTCGTTGCATTTAATTAGATAATGTTGTTGCATTGATTTTTAATGCGTTTTTACGTGTCATAGCAAATTATTACAGAACAAAGTTAATATGATGATAATAAAACTTGTTAAGTGAATTAAAACTGGTATTGTAATCTTTATAAACGTATTAAAAATTAAAATTATGTACAGATTCAGACACCGAACGTATAAATTCCTAGTTGAGATGCAAAACGACATCTCTAGATGTGTTCTATCATTAGATCATTTACATCTTTTTCTTAAAAAATACTGCCAATAAAAACCTGACTCCCAGACTATCATCTCACCTCACGATCGCATACACAAGTAATTAATTGAAGATTGATATTTAAGCGATCTGCTGCTATAATATGTCGATCTTCTTGATAAAACTGCGTTCATTTACAAGTCATGTTATATTTAAATCTCATCAGCCGTACAATTTTCAAGTAAAACAACTTCCAGTAGTCGCAGCGAGCTATTCCTTACGATAGCAACTTGGATTGGTAATTATTTTTCTCATTTCCTCTCGCTGAGATAGAAAAATGAATGTGCTAGGACCGTTTAAGATAATCACTGATGTTTCTAGGTAATTATAGATACCCTACTATTACTTATAACTCTACTATATTTACGTTGAAAGTGTATTATAATATGGAAGATCAGTGGTAGGGAGTCAAAGTGGGTGGTGGTAAAAAGCACGTGGGAGTAGGAGACGTTACTCTGAGCTCGAGATGGATGGAGATTATACATAACCCATATCTTTTAGGTATATGACAAAAAGTAAATATAGGTATTTTCATTAACCGCGCCGTACAAGGTAGGCGTTAATTCCGAAAACCTCACTCTAACTCTAACGCCCAAACTCAGAGTCAGTAACGGTTACCTAAATCACTCCTTAGTACAGAATTTGTATGGTGATTATTTACTAAGAAGCGATTAAAGTAACCCTTAATGACTCTGAGTTGGCGCGTTAGGTTATTTCAGGTAGTTTAATATATCTTCTATAATAATAAGTGGCCATAGTAGCTGGCCACTCAACACCAGGTGGGCTGAATAGCTACTCTAAAAAATAAAAAAATACGTTAATGTAAGTTTAAATACCGAGTAAAATAAAACAAGCAAGTCTCGATTAATACAGTAATGTACAGGATTAATCTACAATGTACTGTTAACTAAATTAATTAATGGCCGCACTGTACAATTAATTAGTTTACAGTCTACGTCTGGTGAATAAAATATTCAAGACGAATATAGGTATCTACTTAATTGCGTGCGGTCTATGTTACACATTAGTCTTTTATATAAAATGGATTATTTATTGCTTCTTCTAGAGTGCACTATAAATATACCTGGCTGGCTTCAACCCATTAATGGCCCACTACTGGGCACGGGTCTCTCCTTTTGAGGAGGCCTAGAGCATACTCCACCACGCTGCTTCAGTGCGGATTGGTGGAGGGGTTAGTGACCAATCCGAGTGTCGGAAGTTTTCAAACCACCCGAGGGCCACCGACATGGCTTAACGACTGTTATCATATGATAACAACCGAAACCGACAGCTTTATGTGCCCTCCGAAGCACGGAAACGCTCAAGAATTTTTTGCCACTAGCAGTCACCCATCCAACTACCGACCGCGCCCGCTGTTGCTTAACTTTGACGAATGAGCGCTTCTAAATATAAATATACAGTAAGCAAATATTATTCGAGACGTTTTATTGGAAATTAATTTATTGGGTTCGATTATAAAATCACGAAGCTCTCGAAGAATCGTGAAAATCCTGATAGGTAATAGAAAACAATATTTTCCAACAGCAGTGCTAAATAAGGCAAAGAGTAAAATTTATGCGATGTTTCAGTAAATAAAACTTACATCATCGTTTGGTAGGAGTGCTTTCAATATTGGTGTATTTTTTCGGAGTAAAATCAAGGAAAACCAATGGTTGGGTTTAATTCATAACGCGCCACGGATAGGTAAGTTGTCGCGCATTCGGTTTAAGTAGTTCTATTCAATACCTACATTTAAAATCCATTAAAACTATTTGAAGCACATATTCAGTATTACTAATAAGTACTATTATTTGTCATAGGCACTTTAATATATTAACATTTTCTTGAAAAGTAAGGTAAAAATGGCGGCAATTTTTGGCGGGAATAATGTTGACGATGGAAAAAAAGAAAATCGACGTTGGGGTTTTGCACCGTTTTGAGGGCGGATGTACTGGTCGTAAAGTGGAAGTGAATCAAACATATTTACATAGTTAATGAATTAAAGTCAATAATCCTTAATCTGAAGGGAGATCCAATTTTTTTTGCCTATAATAAATGTGATGGTGGTGGTCATTCCCAATTCACACTACTTAAATGTACCTATCTAAATCGTAGATCAAAATAAACGGGAATACAAATCCTTAAATAGCGGCGTTAATTATATCTCACCATAAATTGTGTGTTCCTAACACAAGTGGGTGTTATGAACTTCGCCCCTCCACCTCACTATTATGCAACGTAGCCTTAATAGGTGAGGAAAACACACAAAAACTTACCACGGAAAGACTCACGGACTAAAATCCACATATGGATTGGTTCTTGGAAAGGGAATGAGGAAACAACATTTTTATTTACGCTAGTTAGCTAGAAATATACCTGTTACAAAATTATGTAGTTCGGTAGGTGCAGACACAAATTCTTTTCTCCTCTCTTCTGGTGTTTTTGGTGTCCTAAGACGAAGGCGACCACTTAGGTCAGGAGTCTGGACCATCAGGTATTTACATCCATCAATCCATCAGCCGTTAGAGGTCCACTGCTGGACATAGGCTTCCCCTAATATACGCCACTCTGACCGATCCTGAGCCTTCTGAATCCAGCGGATACCCGCTGTCTTCTTCAGGTCGTCGGTTCACCTGATCGGGGTATTTTTTCATCAGGTATTTACTTACATAAAAAAGGAAAATAAAAACTCAACCAGAGTAGGTTGCACTAGCAGGTAACTTCTATAGGTAAAGCATTTGGAGTTTATCAAGCCAGTATTGCTTGTACATATTTGCAAGCCAGTAAGTTGTCGAATCGCAGGATCATGATAAATACCTAATTATCATTACCGTGGCAGGGTCCAGCGTGGTGGAGTGTGTTCTAGGCCTCCTCAAAAGGAGAGACCCGTACCCAGTAGTAGGCCATTAATGGGTTGAAGCCAAGCCATTTTAAAAGTAACACTAAAAAATATTCAATCAACTTATACCACGGCGAGATTCTAATCGTATGCCCTAATCATTATCTAAGATATAATTATAACTATTATGGTAAAACTTTCTATGAAGTCAACAAACTCATGGTTGCCATCGCCCTCGTTTCCATGGCTATCTGGTTTGTCATACGTTGGGTCCCTCATTAATTCTCGTATTAAGAACTTGTGAATGAATGCAGTAATGCGGCAGTCCGACAGCGGATATTGCCATCAATTCATTGACTATCATGTCGTAAACGGGTTCCAAAAGGCGCCATTCGCATCGTTACTAAAGCTGTTAATTTAGATATGTAAACCCGTAAGTAATTCTTTCCATGGGTATACGAATTAAATGTAATGTCTTCCGATGTTTATTGATGTCGTATTTTTTGTTAAATTACTGGCTGAATGCATCCGATGTACCTACTTAAATATATTTTGACTAGTACAAGTTTGGTTTAGCTTTCGAATTTCGATAAATATAAATATAGTCTTATTTTTTAAGTTCACAATCTCCGTTATTGGACCAAAATAAAACCACCGATGCACATAGATACATCAAAGTTTCAAAGCACTTATCCCGTCATTAGTGGTAGTCGGCCTCTACTAAGAGTCATTTAGTTATCGGTCCCAAAAAGTATCATAAAACAATTAACCAAACTTAATCCCATGTTAAATCCGTGACGCGGGGCCGCCCACACGAAACGCGCATTAAAAACTTACGTCCACTATTCACTGTATCTCATAAGACCCGCACACTAAAGAAGTTTTAAGACGCACGCACACACATGCGCGCCACCCATTAGTATGTGTTAGCTGCGCGTGCTCGCCACTCGCTCCACGGCTTCTTATTATTATTATTTATTGTTGAATAATGTGAATGGTAATGCGTGGTTGTTCACGATCCCGCATAACACCTGCCGTCTTTTCCCACAGTCGAAGCCGTCAAGCTGAAGGCGCGCGCGCAGGAAGTGCGAGCGAGAGGCACGACTCGCGTGCAGTACACGCGCGGGACCGGGCAGGCGGTAGCGCGTCAGAGCGAGATGGAAGTAATGCTTGTATCGTAGCGCGTAGCTTCGTAGCACTGAAAAAAAACGCAACACTGACTTTAGAAAATGGAATTAATGACGTTGCATCGCCGTCCCCAATGTTTTGAGTTAATTGAAAGCACCAAGTAAATTAACCGGCGAGACAACTCCGCATTTATTGTAAGAGGAGTTTGGGTTGAATTGGAAACGCAAATTAATTTACTGACCTTTTACGATGATTCGATAATTTGTTTGTTGACTAGAAAATTTATAGCGCTCCATGAGCACGGGAGGTGATAATCAATCCGTCGTTGTCTATTTGCGAACATTAATTCATATAAGTGGAACTTCAAATATGTCGTGTTGCGAACGTAATAAATAAAAAGTATTTTTGCATGCTCCTTTATTGTTTCGATATTGTTCCAACACACCTGAAATGCATACGAGTTTGTTTATTACGAAGAATATTACAAGTAGTTTGCCTTTTATTTCGTGTCATGTTTGTATTATATTTTGTTTTGGTTACCGACGTCGTCCGCGGGCCATTATTCATACGCGCCAGAATATTTTCGCTACAATGTAGTCTACACGGTTGCGAATGTATAATAATTCCTTTTTAGGAAAGGCTGCTTCAAGGTTATAACAATGAACTCGGTGAGATACCACGACATCTGATAATGGCCTGTAATTTATTATGCAAATGAACCGTTTTTAATTCTCGTTCGGCGGCCTGGGGCAGTGAAAGGTTTTAAGGTAAACTTTAGGTTTCAGTTGCGGTGAGTAGAGATGGGTTGATTACTTCATTTAAAATAAATGGAAAATGAAATGTTTTTTGCCTGTGTGTAAGATGGGTGTCCTCGGTATTTTTTGCTAGTAAAGCGTCGAAGATGTCCATGGTACCTAACGGTTACTGGGTCTGTTAGTTCGTCGCTTATTTACATAAAAATGGATTCGTTTCCAAAAGACTAGAATGGTCTGACCTACAGACATAATCACCTAAAATTATTATAATTACTTACGATTTAAATTCTATGATTATATTTCTATTCTTTAATATCTACCTTTAAACAAATATCAGATGACTAGAAGCGAAATTAAGGTATCGAATAACAATAGATTTTTTTCCATATAATAGATAGTTGCATGTCTGACGCAAAGAATTTCAAATGATGGTCAGACCATCTTCAATAGAACTATAAAGTATAAACTAAACGCATTGTAAAGTACCACATACCACCATATGAATAGACACCCCGGATGTGCACAATTTAGTTTCGTCCAACCCAATGAGTACTTCCATAGTTAAATTAACAATAAAAATTGCTCATCCCGTCGCCCAAGAGTTTCTGTCCAGATAATTGTTTTGATCACAATTTCAACCTTGTTGCGTTCAAATAAGAGTTATTATATTAAGGCCAGGTATGGTATTAAGTTGGTATTTGACAGAGATTGTCCACGACGTAGGTCAGTCTATTAAATCGGGTTGGGACCGGATGTTGAGATCGTGTTTCAGAGATTTTTACAAAAACACCTCTTACGTTACGAGGCTGCGACGAGGGTGGCTTTCATTAATATTACCAGTTTATTGCATTTTTATATGGAAACTTAATTTATTATTGCCATGCGAGAAAATGTAAGGAGGTTGTATTACGAGGTGCGTGCGGTTTTAAATAATAATATTATGTAATTTTTGGGAATATTGCGTTGTGAAATTTGAAGCCCGCTATTTTATATTTAACCTTTTTGTGATAGAGACGTAGGATTGTATTATTGTATTTTCTTACTTCTAAAAGTACTGATTAGGTATACGTAATAGGTATATAAAAATATTTTAATAACTTACACCCCAACTCAAAGTCATTAACGGTTACTTAAATCGCTCCTTAGTACAGAACCATAATACAAATTTAGTAAGTACTAAGGAGCGATTTAAGTAACCATTAGTGTAATAATACCACAAATGATTAATTAATGTAATAGACGTAAAGCCGTCGGTTCCGGCTATCATTATTATAGATAGCAGTCGCAACAATACGCAGTGGGGCAGCGTGGTGGATTAAGCTCCAGCCAGGCCTCCTCAGTTACGAGAAGCTATTCGTGCTCTCTAATAAAAATGGGTTGAAGCCAATCTAAACTATGCAAAATATGCAATCTAAAATATACATGTAAAATATGCAACATTTATTGGACCAATAAAAATTCTTTAATTCTTTAATCTAATATTTATTATGATTTCATTGTGAAGCTACGAGTATGTATGATATTAATTTTCTGATCCTTTCACCTCCATCACATTTTACTATTACCGGTCGAAGTTCAGGTTTTAATTAATTTAGTATTATGTAATACAAGCTTGTTATTATACACAATAATAATAATAACAGTTGTTTATACACAATAATTAACAAGACATGTTATTAACAAGACATGTCGATATTGTTCATGGTCCCTGGAGTAACGGCTACACCATCTGCCTGGCGGGCTGGACCAGGCGTGTAGTACGAGACTATATTAATGAATCACAGCACACGATAGGTCTTCCACGTAGGTGGGTTCACGGCTCATTTGCTATCTGCCTTCAATGGCTGACTTTTTGCAACATTTGGTCCCACCGAGGTCAGCCTGGCCGCCAAATGTGCCCTGCCAGAAACCCGACCTCGGAAACACGATACCCCAAGCCGAGATTCACGTAATGTCTAACACACACGACTAAGGAGGATTTTTTATACCTTCCTTGTTTACGACGAGATAACTCATCCGTAAGCCGTATTTAAGCACCGAAAAGCACGCGTCTTAAATTCCTCGAAGAGGTGTCATTAAGACGCATCAATAATCTCCACGGCAATTTATTACTTTGTAATCTCGGGCCTCGGCTCGCTCGCGATTGCAAAATGACAAACTGCAATAAAATACGGTAGCAACGAGTTTCGCCCGTTACCACCTCGGCGATAAATCAACATCTCCATTACAATTGTTACTTTCGAATAAAGAACTATCCGTTGAATCCCTTTCACGGTCCATGCGACCGAAAGATTCGAAATTCGAACGCTCACAAATTATTGTTGGTTCTTGTTATTTTATTATCGAATTATTTTTT
This sequence comes from Thymelicus lineola, assembly GCA_963932265.1. Lineage (NCBI taxonomy): Eukaryota > Metazoa > Arthropoda > Insecta > Lepidoptera > Hesperiidae > Thymelicus > Thymelicus lineola. The sequence goes on from OZ010697.1 coordinate 10,878,557, forward strand.
GCTTTCGTCTTGCCTTGTGGAGTGTCCTTTTCGCTCGCTTTCTAGTTGGATGTTTGGTCTCTTTCGTTCTTGCGTCTGTAGTAGTAGCGTCTCGAGCACGTGCGACACGTTAAGAGCCATTTCGCAAAACTCGGTTGATAAACTATAGGTATTTGAAGCGGCTCCGCGGCGTGATATTGCCTCGCGCGGCTCGCGTCGCGCTTGACCTCAGTTCTGTGCGGTAATCTTCTTGATACTTTCAAATAAATTTTTTAAAATTATGAACATATAATTTTAATTATACACTTTGTGACCACATACATGTATCTGGTTTGTGACAATATAAGTTTATATAACAATTAAGAGTACAATGTAGTAGTACCATTATCGGGAACTTATTTACATAATACATTTTAGGTACCTACTTAGGTACATCACAATAAAGATGTCCAATAGATGCATATTGCAAAAATCAATATTTAGGCAAATCAACGTGAAAAATTAAAAATCACGTTTTTTCAAGGTGATCTATAAAATGCAATATGCGTCCATTTTGCCTGCGATATTCGCAGCGCGTCGAAATACATAGGTATACCTAAATTCAAATCAATCGGAGGGTATAGAACCGGGAAATCCCGGAACCGAAAATCCCGGGATTTACAAAGGAATACGGTACTTTTCAAAAGAACCAGGAAACAAAATAAAAGAACCGGGAAACAAAATAAAAGAACCGGGATTTTCTGAACTTTTGGGAAATAAAAATATGTCGCGTCGTGATACAAAAGATAACGTAAAAATAAAGGTAAATACAATCCATACACAAAAATGATTACAGCTTTAAAAAGAAGATATTCAGAACGTCGGCTACATGAAGCAGCTATACTAATATAATATTATTTACACAACCCAGATCGATATTTTTCTAATATAAATGAAGTTGATTTAACTCTTTTTTCTCGTCCAAGCAGTGCTGAATTGTGCAATACAATTGTGTTGCTTTCATACAATTAATACGAAACTTATGTTTGCATGTAAGGTATAATAGTATGATGGTTACTCAATCACGGCAAACGACTATACGGATTTGGGTAGAAAACAGTTTTTCCCTATTTAATGCTCCTGAGAGATAAAATAGGAAACGCGATACTAACTATTTTCACGCGGGGAAAGCCGTGGTAAAATAATCCCGAAAGAACTGAAAATCCCGGGATCCCGGTTCCAGCATAGGCGAGTACCGAAAATCCCGGTAATTTAAAACAGGATCGGTTTTCGATACCCTAATCATTACCGTGATACAAAAGATAACGTAAAAATAAAGGTAAATACAATCCATACACAAAAATGATTACAGCTTTAAAAAGAAGATATTCAGAACACTATTCTTTGAATGTTAAAAACGAATTCTTTATTGTTTTCTGTTGGTTTACAAAACAAAATATTGACAATAGTCTAGTATAATAAATTATGAGAAACGAAATTCGCACTTTCCTCCCAAACCACTTGCTCTACAAGAAAAATGTATGGCACATAAAATGTCAATCTTTTTATGGGCTACAACTTTTACTCGATCCTTTCGGAAATCGTCTAGGACGCACCGTTTAGGAGATATAAGGAGTTTTCGGAAAATTTGGGAGGGGGGGGGGGGTTAAGGTTGGGCCCAATAAGATTGGGTAATGTTGCAAGTATGAGTTCCACAGGGCGGATGGAAATTCAGTCGGAAATCGTCTAGGACGTACCGTTTAGGAGATATATGGTATTTTAGGAAAATTTGGGGAGGGGGGGGGTAAAAGTGGGTTCAGTAAGATTTAGCAATAAGGTTTGGGGTTTTACTAAAGGGGGTTGAAATTTCCGTCTAAACTTGTCTAGGACGCACCGTCTCCGAGATATCCGGGATTTCCGGTTTTCCAAAAATCTATATCCCGATATCCTGATCTGCCGATCTGCGCCTACCTGATGAGTGCGGTACTTGCCCGGATGCCTCCCAGATTATCACGACGCAAAATTCCACTTTTGGGTGAAGAACTGAGGGGGGGGGGGTATAGGGGGAGGCGAGGGGTTGTGAAGGGAAAAAATGAGAGGGTGATTTGTATTTGTGTTGTGTATTTGAGATACGTGAGTTTTGGGGAGTTGACGGAACTTGGGTGCACGAGAGTTTCCAAACAACGAATGTATTATCTTTGACTAATAATAAGTGACTATAGCTGACTAATGTCGGAGCTTCTATCATTCCAACATTTTGGCTTAGCAATAGGGTCCCGTTGACACCGTTTGGGTACGGAACTCTATAAAGTACAGATTGATCTAAAAGTTGTATAAATAAAGAGTATGTGTATACAAGTTATAATTATTTATTATTTTTTTTCTATGTAAATATGTAATTTACACATATAACAAAAAACCTAAATACTGTAAACAGTAACTAATGTCTAAAAACGGACAATGTTTTATTTCAAATTACAGCAGTGACTTCCAACCCAATAGGGGTTGAATTTCCAAAAATCCGATAGCCTAAAGCCTTCTTCGATAAATGAACTATCCAATACAAAAAGAATTTTTCAATTCAAACCAGTAGTTCCTGAGATTAGCGCGTTCAACCAAACAAACAAACAAACTTTTCAGCTTTATAATATTACAATAGTAATAGTATAGATTAGTATAGATATAGTTATATTTTGTACATATGTATGTTCGTGATTTTCTCCGTTACTACTTACACTACATAAATTGGAAAGAAATAGTTACTTAATTTCTATTGTTTTCTTCAAACCAACCCCTTGTTTAAAGCAGAATATTACGCAAACGGACCCCTGAATTGAAAAATGGTCTTTTGAAACCTATAATATTTTTGAAAGACCTTTTCAACGATACCCCACATTAAGGGGTAGACGAAGAAAAAATCATACGGAACGGACAGACGGACGGACGGAAGGACGGACGGCCGGACGGGCTAGCCGGCCGGTTGAAATAACGAACGGACTAGACATGATTCCGATTTGACTACAAAACCCTGAAAATTATAGAAAACTAAAAATAATACAATTGACTGTAACTAAAAATTCTCACGTGATCAAGACTGTTCAATGGCAATATAATTACGTTACTTTTACGAAATCTATTCCTTAGATGGCTAAAGCAAAAATTGACATAGGTCCGACGTCCAAGAGTGCTGCCGCACGACTGATTTGATTTCGCGCCTGTTCGTATCTTTATATGGTAAAGTAAATTCGTTTTAATAAATTATTTTTTGCAGTAAGATAAAAAAAAATTACGTGTCATATTCGACAAAGACCATATTTTATTACTACATAAATTTTTGATGGGAAATACGCTTTATTGAATACAAAAATCGATGGTAAAATCATGGCATAAACCATGAAAATTGGTAATGTTATTGAATTAATTTTGAAACCAATATTATAGTAATCGTATATCCCTTGTAATAAATGCAAAATATAATATATGAGTGTTCTCTAGACATTTTTTTTTACTCAATTTAATAAAACTTAATAAAGAAAATCAGTGTATGAAATTGACTCTGTCGTCCTTTTGCTGAAAAATAGTTATGCTAGATTGACAGTTACGCAGAAACAAATTAATATTTTCAAAATTCCGGTAAATGAAGATCCAAGATGAAGGATTGATCTATTTTATGAGTTCATTTTCCAGCATTAATATCTTTCTTATGATACTAATTTTTGACATCAAATTCTTCATTCCGCGCGTCTAACCGCGAAATGGCTCTTAAAGGCAGAGCGTTCCCACGGTCGCGCTCGAGCCAGACGCCCCCCGCGCGCATGCCCCTCGCCCGCGCGTGATTCCATTCCGGACACTCGTGCCAATGAAATAAAGTGGCCGCACAGGCCGCCACCAAGACAGCACGTTCCAAATAGTTCCAATTGCAAAATGCAGCAAGTCTTGAGGCTGAGACGACGAAAGTGCGGAAACAGTTACTCTTTCTTATGTTGAGAACGTTTTCGACTTGTATGTTGCGTTATTATGTGATATTATAATTAGTGGCCGTGGGAAGACATTTTATGCTGTTGCATCAACAATTTTTGTATTTATTGGAAATAAATTACCTATATTGAGAAATCTATAAGCGTAACTTGCGTTATAAATGGGTATAATTTGCTATTTTTATCCACATTATCAACTATTATAAAAAAGGCCTGCAATCAAAAAAGCTATACTTTTTTGAAATCCTTATGGTGAACACTTTAATTCGATATCCATGTTGCATTATTCGATTTATTTTAATTTTTGATACTTCAAACAATGGCATCTTTAGCGTTTTTATAAACTCTACCACCATGCACGAGTACCATCATAAATAAACTTGAGCCCAAGGACCTTCAACATTTGGGACCTGGCACCACAGCCTAGTCCAATATCCTAGTTTCCAAGAGTAACAAGAGTTCAGAGTATCAAACAAGCATACATGACATCCTCAGTCCTCACAAACTCTCACATTTATACTCGTAGGTAATATTATTAGTAGGACGCATAAATTCTTCGTCAAATTCCAATGCACTTCAAATGTTTCAATTACTACTGAATAGATATTCAATACAACACAGTGTATTGTAATCAATATTGTAATAGTTATAAAGCAAACAATACGGTGTGGCATGAGTTATTACGAGGCGCGTGTGGACACTTAGCCACGCTTGTGACGCTTGTGAGTGCCTCGTGCTGTGCACGCGCATCCAACGCGCGACGTCGAGCGTCGCTCACCGAGAGGGCTTATGTTATTTTGTTTAACCAGTATTTGAAATAAAATCTAGTGGTTAAAATTCGACCAAAATCATTTATTGAAAATTTTTAGGAATACATGAATTCGTGTTTCGAAAATGTTTTCCATTATTATACTTTCCTTAGGTACATTTTTTCTATTAGATATTATTTACTTGTCATACAAAATAATAATACCATTAAATTTAAATAATCATTAATCCGAAATGAAGTTATAAATAATCCTTACGAGCTTATTATCACTAATAATTACGAGCTTATCATCACTAATACATAAAAATGAAGAAAATTGGTTGACAGACATAGGAAGAAAAGGGGCGAAACTATTTCCTACTAATATTCTGCTCGCAGCTTTTCCCGCGTTTTCCGGAATAGTAAATACATTCCTATGTTCTGTTTCAGGCAAAAATGGTATACCTACTTGAGTGCTAATTGCTAGATGAAATTTAATTACTTACCTGTTAAAATCTAATCTTGTATTGAGCACCTACGCTTGCTAAGGTAAGCTTACTTTTTGACTATTCTGTGCAAAAAAGGATACATCTCTCTCTAACACTATTACATTATAGCTATTATGTAGCAGTGATAGCCTAGTGGTTAGAACGTTGGTCTCCCGAACGCGGGGGCCCGTGTTCAAATCCTGGCACGCACCTCTAATTTTCAAATATTATGTGCGTATTACAATTTAATTATCACTTGCTTCGGTGAAGGAAAACATCGTGAGGAAACCTGCACACCTGAGAGTTCTCCATAATGTTCTCAAAGGTGTGTGAAGTCTACCAATCCGCACTTGGCCAGCGTGTTAGACTATGGCCTGTTCCCCTCACATTGTGAGAGGAGACCCCGAGCCCAGCAGTGGGACAATTAGGGGTTGTTGCTTTGCTTTGCTTTGCTTTTTATTATGTACTATTATGTCTTCTGTGATTATAGTTTAGATAGGCTATTAACCTGCCCTGTCAAAAGTTGCTTCGGTAACTATATTTCTGATAGTTCTGATACAAAGTTACCAAATATCTGTAATGGCGCCTACAGACTCCCTCTAGCGGTTGGGATCGGAACTAAAACTAATTTGAACTACAATTTTCAAGATAAGAACGGTATAGTAATGTAAATCGTTGTGACGATACTAGGAGACAGTATTTACTGTCGACCTAATAATAATAAGTTGCCACCGTTGCCCATATTATATCAGTTATTTCCAAAAGATAACCATGACATGACCAAAACAAATAGGTACCTATTTTATTTATTTGTATTATAAAGTACCTATAATATTTATTACAAATATTTATAAACGAACCCTGGTAGCATTAAGTAGTGTAATATAATGTCAGCGTGATGTAATGTAATGTCAATAAGGTCGCGTGTGACCGTTCGGCTGTACACGCGACGCTAACAATGTCACAATAACGACTGCAGCAGACCACCACTTAAATAATCTGTGGGGGTCTTTTATAGACTTTATATTCTGTGAAATAATTTGATGCATAACTTATTTAAAAATAAGAAAAGCTATAAAGATCCAAGAGGCTTAGGAATTAGGATACATAGGAAAATCTCATGTTAAAATATTTTGATAAGCTCAGATATAGAACAAAAGGTGACATGGGTTTTGGTTAAGGGAAAGTTTTTATCAAATTAGAGCATAGGTATATGATTCAACTTGACTGTCTTAATGACAGTCAAAGGGTTACATTTTCTAAATGTTACGTTCTATCATTTCCGTGATTGATTCAAATCGACATGAACCGTTGAATGCCACGAATAAATTAAATATCTTTGGCGCCATGTAACCGTTATGATCATAAACTTTTATAAGCTCCTATGGAGAATTTTTATGCTTCATTATGAATAAAATATTTGTATTTTCTATTTAGATACTATTTAAAATCCAGATGATGTACCTATTTGTCTTGCGTAAAGTAAAGATTTTTATGATAAATTTTACCAATGAAACAACACATTGACTCTTGATGAATAAAATTTTTGATCAGTTCTTTTATAAATGCAATTTACTTTTTATAAGTAGGTTTTTAGCACCAAAATATGCTCTAGATCTCCTCAAGAGGAGAGACCCTTACTCAGTAGTGTGCGATTAATAAGTTGAACTTAGAAGTTATATGTAGTTTTTAGCAGATAAAACTGAAAGTTGCAATCATTGGTCGCAATTTACAAGGACCTCTTTGCATTAGTGAATAAAAAAACCGAATCGTTCCAATTTGAATTTCGAACACACCCACACAAACACGTTTATAAGGTACAGTTTTGAACAATTTCATAATTGGCAATCATCACACGCTCGCTGCTCACATACGATAATGTATGAGCGTTCAGACGCCCGGTGTTCGCAGGCCGTGGGAACGGCGACACTTGCGCGACTCGCGCCACCTGCCCCCTGCTATAAAACACTACTCGAAATTCAAATTGGAACGATTTGACCTTAATTTTTTGCTTTTTATTCATTTTACAACGCATTCACAACATTTCCTTCACAATCGCACTAACACCGATGCGGTCAATTCGCGTATTGCGCCATCACTTTTTATCGTAAAATGATTGTGATGTTATTTTGCCTTGTGTAATAGATATTGCGGATAAATCAAAGAGAAATCGCAATGCTTTATTGGTATCGAATAGTTAAGACCAGTAACATTTCTTTGTAAATTCTTATCGCAATAAAAATAAGTTACTACTTATTAAGATCAGTAAATCAATAGTTTTTTCGAAACACTCGCAAGAGCTTAAGATTGTTTTTGATTTTTTGTCTAACCAAGATAAAGAGTTAAAATGCTTGTTTTGTCGGACATTTTTCTTTACATTTTATCTTAATTGAACTAAGTAACAAGCAGCATTATCTCCACAGAGAGCGAAGACGTCCATTATACAGTTGCTTATCTGTATTCAATGTAGCACGGTCTATAGATCCGCTAAGTCCGGGTTTTTTGTGCACGCGTCACCGTTGAGCGTAAGTGCGCCCCGCTCGCGCCATATGTCGCGTGGATCGTGGGAACGGATCACGGCGTACACGCAATGTGCGTTCTTCTTTTCTCAACTGTCAGCGATAGTGTACCGCTGCCATTATAAATTTCGATGCTATTCGGCCGTGTTAAGAACGCATTTCCAATGAGTTGCCATTTTGAATGCTCAATGAAATATGGGCTTTATTACATTGATGTGCAGTTGGTTTTTTCTTGGAGAAGTATGTTTTCATCTCATCTGCACATGCCCCTATTGATCGCTTTTATTTTTGATTATTTATAGGCAAAGTCCGCGTTAAAACACAAACTTAGGCACGTAATGACGAGGTTGTTTTAATAAAAGACGCTTGCATAATAAGTTAGGAAAACAATGCCTGGAGATCAGATTAACAACAATAATGTAGCCCACATCTAAAAAAATATCATAGCAAAGTCTAAAGCAGTAAAGTGAAGTAGAAAAAGGAATAAAAGTTCACATCGGCTTGATAAATGACCGAAGCCATCCAGATAATTATTACGCGAGTTCAAAAAGAAAATAAAATGGCAAGAAAAGAATACTAATAAAAAAGGGCGAGACGCAACTGGCGCGAGCGACCGGCGACCGGCGACCGGGCGATCGAGCGACCGTGGGAACGCGACCAGTTCTAAATAGGTGAAGAACGCCTTAGGAAAGGTGCAATTCTTGTTTTTTTGGACCGACACTTTTTATTCCTAACGGCTGCGCACACAGCCATTTCATTTACGTTGATATATCACACAATACTGATATTTTTAATGGAGGTTATTACCCACATAAGCAACGTTTCCTTGGAATTATGAAAAATATTTTATCATAAAGGTAAAAATAATTTATCAAATAACAATTATAAGTTGAACATCTAAAGATAATAAAATTAAAATCAGCAGAAATAGCGCAGGGGTGCTATTTTATTATGATTTTTTTATGAAGTTAATAACGATATTTTATTTGTAAAACACTATTTATCTTTAGGTAACTTTGTTTCATGCCTGGTTTTTAGTTTTGGTTAAATTAAATATTACTAAATCCTATTAGTAATTATAAATGATGACTATAAAAGTTTGTGAAGATGTTTGTTCCTTAATCATGCCACAACTACTTAACCGATTTAGCTGAAATTTGGAATGGAGATTGTAGCATAAACCTTGGATTAACACCTAAGCTACTTTTTATCCCGGAAAAGTTCAGGGCTCCCGTGGGATTAGTAAAAATAGATCTCTACCGCGGGCGAAGCCACGGGCAAAAGCTAGTTATAATATAATTTTATTATAGATGTTCTGTGATAAATATGATTAAATTAATTAACCAATTCATTGAATCGATTAATTTGGCTGTAGGTGCTGTAACCAGCAGAATTTGTAAAAGTATGTTCATAATTGAATCTGTTATTATCACCTCAAATAAAAAGCAAAATAATTCCAAAACAAGAGCAAAACCGCCTCAATCAATCCGTTTGTCCAACTATTCCACGTTTAACGCTAGATTCGCCGTACATCTGCCCTTACAAAAGAAACCCTTGCATTATGGTAGCACGTATTTTTTCTTGACCTCGATCGGCCTTTATAACCAAGGGGCAAACCGTGGGAACGATCTTGCACAATCCTCCGTTTCCTTGGCCATATGCGACAGAAAAAAGTGCAATTATTTATTCCCCCTCGAAGAAAAGGGGAGTTGTGAGAACGTGACCTAACAATGCGCTTCCTGGCTTTCGATACACAATCTCACTTCGGTGCCGAAACGTAATTTTAGCCCTTAGTGCGTCGCGCGAGATGCCACTATCCGATAACCTGCGCCTCGGCGTCGATGTTTTACAAATAATCTTAAATGGTTACTATAAAACGATCCTCCGATATTAAATAGGCCCTAAGTCATGCCAATTAGGGCACATTTTCCGTTGCGCAGATGTCGCGTGCGATGTTTTGTGCGATACAATTGGATAGTTTCTTTAATATTGAATAATGCATTGAATGGTATTACGCGTGACCTTTGTGTTGGGCGATTTTATGAAAATAGTAATCAATTGCGCTCCGTTACATGTGAGACTATTGAGAAGTTATCGTGCGTAGAAAAATGCATTGATTAATGAGATAATTATGATTAGTTCCTCTTGAAATCATTATACTCGTAATTGTCCCACGTGGGATCGGATGTTGTCAGACTATCACGGGAATTTGCGACTTAGGTACCTAATTTTTGCACAATATGTTTATGATTGCTGCAATTACTAATAGGCACAACAGAGCCCTCTTAGAGCAACTCTTAAGTACCAGGATGCCAAAGTGACCATTTTTAACCGACTTCAAAAAAGGAGGAATTATTCAATTCGACTGTACTTATTTCTTTAAAATGTTTGTTGCTTCAGAACTTTTGACTGGGTGAACCGATTTTGATTATTGTTTTTTTAATCGGAAGCTGGTGCTTGTCAGACGAGATCTGACGCGTAGTTTTTGATTTTTCTCTAATTTTGAAGTTGTTTATTTTTTGTCAATAATTATATCACATTATATCATATCATATTATTTTAATACGAAATATCAGAGTAGCTTTCAACGTAGCCATGGTTCTAGTAAGCGTCCTAATAGTTAAGATCCAAACGCGATGTAATACCCCCAGATGTTTAATAAATAACAGCAAAGTGCTATCAGTGCTGTGATCTTGGAAAGTGGAAGTTTACATAAGTGTCGGTTTAGCGATACGGTCTGTTTACGTGTTGAGCTAAACATGGGCTGCATGGCCACTCGGCCACCACTACTGGCGATAGTGTCGCATTCCATCGCGATACCGCCAGGAACTTATCTCTCCTAGTGTTCGATTTAATTAATACATGGTAGGTACTATACTGATATATCCGTAAGCTGAGGAGAGATTTTAGTAAGGGGTCTTGTACACCTCGTAGGAATTTTTAGTACCTACTTTATTTAGTACTAGTGGATACACGGCGTGTTTCTAAAAACTTTTCTGATAAAAATGACAAATGACAGATAAGTGTTTTTTTGCTTACGTTGACGTTGATGCAATCTTTCCATGTTATCTTCAAATTTTTGTATGGGAAAAGTGGAAAATCGACTTTATCAATGGACCGAATGTGCCTAATGTATTGTTTTAGTGGTTTCAAACCATTGCACCTTCAGATTGTTGCCTTTCAAATGAAACCATTTTGAGGCCTATAAAGGACATCCGTACAAACCTTTTTTGTGTTATATGTACATAATATACTTATATAGATTAAAATGCTGCTAGGATTAAGGTTACTATATCTCAGGATTTGTCCTGAGATCTCAGGATCTCAGGAAATCTCAGGATTGTTAGAATCCTACTTACTCGTACCTATATTAAGGTGGGTGGACCATGGAAGGCCACTCTAACGATTAAACAGTCATTACTTCGTTATTTACTGCTTAAATGAATCAAACAAATCATTAAGTAATGCTTTGTTTTATTATGTGTTATATAAAACTTTTTTTTTATAAAAGGTTTAACCATTATTTAATAAACTTAAGTTTAAATAACCTCTGCCAAATGGCCTTGCAAGGAACAAGGCTCCATACAAGGCCAATATAATAAATCAGTCGTTTAACTTAAAACTAACATTGTGACAATCAAAATATCTACATATACATAAACTACATAAAAAGGTCTTTCATTAAAACGGAATATTAAATGCCTACCATAACATATTCAGATAAAAAATAATCAACGAACATTACTAGAACTCTGTCGTAAAACTAAGAATGTATTTGTGTAATTGTTTTAAAAATAATATAAATGAGTAATAAATCGAAATCAAATAAGTTGCCAATAACCTTTATAGTAAAATAATAAAAATATAAAACTGATTAAAATGGCCTTCTTAAGGGTCTGTTCCTTGTAAGGCCAAAATGTTAGAACACCTCGGAATTGGGGGCCTTTACCTAAGTGGTAGCAATTATATTAACTTGCACATTGTTTAAAAAAAAAAAATTCCCAGATATTTATTTACAAGTAAAAACTAAGTGTTAATATTTTCATAGTTTCTAGATGTTCCTAGAAAGACCCTTGTGCCCTAGCAAGGCCAAACTGTCAACTTTTTGATCGGCCTTACAAGGAACCATTGGCTTTCCTAGGAAAATTACCAATATTTTAATTGTATTGGAAATAAAGTAATATTTTTTTCTTCAGTGCCGTAGCAAATCCTTATATTATCAATTTAGAGTAAAAAAAATAAAGAAAACAATAGTTTATTTACTTGAAAACTTACATTTTGCTAAGAGCAAATATAACAATTTTAACATCGATGACCGAAGTCAACAAAGAGAGGACCCGCATTGATAAAATTGCGGTGCGAGGGACTCGCCGCCACGTCTGTGTACTTGAATTCGATGGATGTTAGTGTAAGTGGAAGGAAATTGTCATTGGATGGCAATAAATACGACTTTTAAATAATTGGCCTTACAAGGAGCATGGCCTTCCATGGTCCACCCACCTTATATTAAATGTAAAAGTTTGTGAGTTTGGATGTTTGGATGTTTGTCATGCAATCACGCTAAAACGGCTAATCGGATATGAAATTTGGCACACAGATATTTTCAATAAAATACAGCTTACAATTTAAAGTTCTCTTTAATAAAAAGTTAAACAAATTAAAAATAATCTTTCTTTGGTAATAATTGCAAAATTGAAATCAATAATTGATTATCTAAGTATGTACTTAATTAGTTTCATCATACTTAATATTATTATGTGAATATACCTTTTTAAGTAAGGTTTTTTTCTTTAATTATTCATTAATAAAATGTCCCACATGTTAAACACTTCAAATTATATTGAATTAAAAGTAAGTATAGCTCGAAATGAAGACACCGTTCATTAGTCGGTTTTGGAGAAAATTCTTGAAACTGTAAATTTTTCACTGGAAATCAGGCCTTTTCTCCGGACTTTTGATTTTTTCATCATGAAGAGTAGGGCTCTTTCTAGGGCTAGAGGGCTAGGATCTATTTCTTCTGTTTAATTCATTATAATTACTAAGACAAAAATATTTTTAATTTATGTACGAGGTATGCTTCTGGTTACCACTGATAAGGTAATCAGGCACTATTTGACTACATTATTGTGAAGTAAAGTTAATTTTACAAAACCAATCTCAACCACCGGGAGCATAACTAAATTCAAGCTTCCATAATAATAAAAAAAATATTAGCAATTTCATTTTAAATCTTATAAGACATGTACGTACCCCTTGGAGGAACCATGCAATAATGATAATAATATGTATAATTAAATTTATAAATATATTAATAATAAAGTACCTATCTAATTGACATAACTGCTAGATGATATTCCACGTCACGTGCCTGGTGTGTTATTTACGGAAATATTTCATTAACAGTGTTATATAGATGTAAATTAATAACATCATTATAAGTTAGCTATAATGATGTTATTAATTTACATACAACACTGTTAATGAAATATATAACATCAAGGTTCGAACTAACCGCCTTATTGCGGAAATATTATGATAAGTATAATTGGATATCGACAGTCGCGGCAAATATCTAATGTCTTACTTATTATGTTCAAGTTCACGTGATAAATAATTTGACGAATAAAAACATAAGATGTGAAAAACAAGAAACAATACTATCAATGTTGACGGAATTAATTTGTCTCATCTACGTTACAATTGTATTATTGTTGCAGTAAGTTATTCACAAAGTCATAGATATTATTATTATAAGACCAGATTAAGCGATATTCATAATTAAAATAATTTTACAGTGATATTGGTATAAATAATAACACCATTAGAACATTTCGCTAAAGTAACGCCATCTAGCGGATGGCTGTGGAACTATATGTTCGAAGACGATCCCTACAAAACAAGGGGTGCAGAATTTGCAAGACAATAATTTCGCAGACAATAACAAGTTCAAGGTGAGAGTGCATTCAAGTTCGTGGGAATCGTATTTAGGCTTATTTCGCATGTTTTACTGGGGGAAATTTAGTATATAATCTGGTGAGGAAGACTTCCCGGTATTCAGTTATTTTTGTGATCGCAACCAGGAAGTAACTGTACTGTCAGTTGTAATAGTTTCAGTCACTTAAAATTTGTTGTTGTTATCATGTTGTTATCAAGTTGCTGTTACATAATACTGTGTGGTGTTTAAAAAAGTTCCTAAAAGTAAGTGTAAGTGTTGTTAAAGTGAAGTGAAAATTTTAGTTATATTTAATTCAGTTAGATGTGATGTGGTATGAGCAATATTTTTGACAATTTAGCTACTAATTATGATTATTATACCTACCTAATTGGCAAAAGGCCAATTCGCCTTCATGAAAGAGAATGTAGCAACTCTAGAACGCTAATTGTAGTGAATTATAATCAGTTTATTAATGACACTTTTATTTCGTAATTATGACGTTTTCCAGAATCTAGACGATATTTTTTCGTCATTCTTAAATATATTTTTCACTTTTGTCAGTTGATGCTTAGAATCGTACGTACACATGTATTATATTATCTAATTGAAATAACTGAATGCTTAGGCGCGGGCCACACAGAAAAGACGTAAGACGAAGACGGGGCTCGGACCCGTCGCAGACAGGGCGCCGTTAAAACATATAGAAAAGACAAGGAACGGGCGTGATGGTCGGTGCACACTGGGCTTTTCCCGGCCACAGAGTACTTAATCACTACGTTTTAAGAGACCTGCTCTCCGCGACCTTTCCGCTCCCCCGCTGGCGCCTGCGCACGCCCGCGTCCTGTCCTTTCTGCATGTTTTGCAATAGGGCGCCGACGAGAAAACGTCGTGTCGGGCGTCCCGTCTTTTCTGTATGTTTTTCGTCGCGACGGCTGCATACATTTTGTATGAAAGTAGATTGAACGGGCGCCGCGACTGCGACGGGTCCGTGTCTTACGTCTTTTCTGTGTGGCCCGCGCCTTAGACTGCTAAAACTAATGCTGGTATGTTCGCCAAAATATTGTTATCATTGAAAGAAAAATTTAAGATGATATGGAAAATTAAGGGATCAGTCAAACTATTAGAGATATTGAAATGCCATCAAAGTAATTTACTACTTAAACCTATGGTATAATACACTGTGATACCTAGGTATAAAAATCGAAGGTACAAATTATATGTGGACGATTAAGGAACCAGCCAAACTATTAAAAATAATGATATGTTGCCATAGAAAATAGCTTAAGATAAGAAGCCATTATAATATTATCTAGAATTTTACATAAAACATGATACTATCAAAATGCTAAATCCTAAAAGCATGTTCTATGTTAATATCTAAAGATTCTTTCGATGTAAAATAAATGGAATAACAATAACAATAAATAATGGACACGGGGTTATAAGGTTAATTGAGGATATCACTGAACTCATAAACTTATTCTCTACTGGTCGAATTATTTGCAGATAAACTTTAGAATTAAAGATACAAAAAAACGTTGTTAATAATATATTACACGCGTACCTCAATGCCGTGGTCATATTAAAATAATTGCTATAGGTATCCATAACAATAACATAATCAAGGTTTATATTATTACATCGAAAAGTGATATAAATATTGTATAGACTATATAATTATGTAGAAGGTATCTATACGAGTAGTAGATAATATGAATCCTATGAAAACAATGTACCGAATTCTCTACACCTTCGTCACATTGGCATATTAGTTTAGAAATTAATTACATAAGTGTCTTAATCAATGTATAATAGTAATCAATCAATAATTATATATTTAATAATCAGATTTTTATACTCTAATAGTTAATGTTATGAATTACGATAGTGTGTAAATATTCGGGATTTTCTGTTCACAGCGTCAGTTGTGAACAGTCTACCAAGGAATTTTTATTGTTGTTGATATTATACAAATTTGTATCACTTGTGTAACATTCTGTCGTCAATGAGTCGTATGACTCATTTTATTATTTATTATTTGATTTTATTAAGGAGAAACCTTTTAGTGTCTGTAATTTTTATAGATAGATAGATGGTCGAAGATTCAAACTAAAAGCGACGAGTTTGATGGATGAAAAGTATACCCGTAAGTATATAAGTAGTTATACCTAATTTACTAAAGCAACAACCCATAATTGTCCCACTGCTGGGCTCGGGGTCTCCTCTCACAATGTGAGGGCCGAGGGGTATAGGCCATAGTCTACCACGCTGGCCAAGTGCGGATTGGTAGACTTCACACACCTTCGAGAACTTTATGGAGAACTCTCCGGTGTGCAGGTTTCCTCACGATGTTTTCCTTCACCGAAGCAAGTGATCATTAACTTCTAATACTTACGCACATAATATTAGAAAATTAGAGGTGCGTGCCAGGATTTGAATTCGGGCCCCTTGGTTCGAGAGACCAATGTTCTAACCGCTAGGCTATCACTGCTCCCCAATTTACTAAGTATATTTAAAAATATTATATATCGCGAGTGGATTGGCTAAAAAATTCCTGGCCGGACTATAACTAGGGCTCTGCTCGGCTTCAACCGTGTTTTCCGGGATATTAAGCATACTAAATATATGTTATTTTAGAATATTCATAAAAACATTAATTTCATCACAACACTTTTCACTCATTAAATAGATGGGTGCAAGTCGCTTGTAGTGCGGATCTTAGGGTAAGAATTAATATAGAATTGTATGGTAAAAAGATATAGATTCTAACTCTGTTACTTTTAATCTTCCTGGAGATAAGCTAATACATTAGATTTTATTATATGAGGATTCGAAGTTACCCAAAAGATAAGATCCTCCTCTATGATCTCCGCTGTTAAGATTTCTAATGTTATAAATTTTTAAATATACTGGAGAATGGGGATCAAATAAAATAGAAGAGAGTAAACAAAGTAACCTGACATGCCGAACTCGCGGATTCGTAGCCAGTTAAGCTTGGAGAGATAGAAGGAAACATGGTCATACTTACGTAAACAAAAGATAAAGCGAACGGTATTATTGATTAGACGTTCCAGTTTGTCCAATTGAGACTCACTCAAGTCAGGGGGCACATATCTCCATAATCTAAGATAGGGAAAATAAGCGCTTGAACTAACTTAGTCTTAGTTTCGGTCAGAAGAAAGTTTCTAAGGTGGTCGAGTGATGTTAACGAAGTGATTACCGTCCGATTGACTTCACTTACCTGCGTGTTCCAGCTTAGAGTTTTATCAATAGAGATACCGAGGTCTTTAACACTGGCTAAGCAATAGAGCAGTCTTCAAATTTCATGAGATCAATCGACTCCATGTCGACTTTGGCTATCTGGCGAGAACTGCCTATCAATATAGCTTGGCACTTGCTAGGGTTGATTTTAATACCAATAGTACTCGACCAGATGTTGACATATAAATAATAAGGTAATTATTAAGGTTATTTTCTACAATCAATCTGGTTTTGGACTCTGCCAAAATGTACCTAGTTATTGTCACCTACATTTAAATGTGAGCAGGGATCCGATAAATACCGTTACGGAAGTATTGGTGATGGTTTGTATTGTTATCTTCAACAAGATCATTTTGCAGCCATCCTGGCCTTATACATCTTTTAAGCCGCTTAATGCGAGCAGGTCTAAAGTCGGGTCTTTGGTACTATTACGGAAGTATTGGTGATGGGATTATCTTCAACGTTCATTCTATCCATCCTGGCCTTAAGGTGTAAGTAAGCCAGCTCATGACGCAGGCGGTCACGGTCTGTAGTCATCTGCGCAAACACGGTGATCTCACCCAATGCATTACACAGGTGCTCTATTATTTCATTATAAATATCTGTTCGTAATACTTTACTGTTATTAAAGAAACATGTTTTCTTTTTTCATTTAATTTCAATTGTTTGTCTATCTTTTTCTATGTTTCTTACTATGTCGTTGTACTATGACTGTTGTTAAATATTATCACATACCTACATGTGATCGTTTAAGACTTTTTATTAGAATTAGGATTCAAAATTTTTGATGGATTATAAGACCCAAGAATATGTAATGAGTAAGATTTTTGAAAATCTAACTGTAACTACTACTGTACTGTACTGTACTGTATTGTACTGTGTATTTATATGACCGCCTTCGTTGATCTCTCACTGCCCAAAGGTTGACTGGCAGAGACTGCTTTTAGCATTAAGTCCGCCTTTTGTACCACATCGTATAAGGTATAATAAAGTTTAAATAAATAATAAATAAATAAATAAACAAAACATGTCTTAAAAAGTTAAAATATTTTTTATTTATTGTGAATGTAATTATCTAGATCAAGAAGATACCTACTAATAAAAAAAATGTACAAGAAATGTACTAGTCTAATGTCAAATACAAGTAAAAGTAGCCAATAATCCAAGAATTAAAATGGTCGAGTGTGCAAATCGATTTGTGAAGTGTTCTTAGGTGCCTCGTAATTAAGGAGCGGAACTCTGAATGTAGTTCTAATTGCTTTTATCGCCGCTTCTTAATTGCAATTTAATTGTAATTGGGAACTTTAATAGTACTTGCCGGCTTCGTATCGTCAATTAAATACACAGTATAGTTTTATCACCGACAATGATTAAATCGAACGTAATTTAACCTATGCACTGAACTCGTTATAATTAAATCCTTGCACGTGTGTCCAAGCTTTTCCTTAGATCGAAACATGTCTGTACATTCCAATCTAACAATACCCTTGCACGTGTAGAAACGGACTGCATTCGAAATTAGAAAAAAAAATTACTCAAATTTCGCAAGAGTTGCGGAATTGAAAATAAGGGTTGCAAAAAATCCTTTCTAACCCGAGCGTCCGACGCATCGAATGATCGAACACGTGCATGCGCCAACAATGCGTCGATGAGTCACGAACGAGGCTCAAAACGTCGTCGATGCGAAGCGAACTCCACGTATTATTAAACTGGTAAGAAAAAAAAGATAAGCGCTCACTCGTCGTACCGTCAAGGAATTGTACATCTGCCGAAATTTCTCACGGATCCGTCGTGAGCGCCGCGGACGGTATTATTACCGGACCAGTCCGCTATCTACCCACTACCCACGTACCTATTATAGATCTGAGATGTGTGTTCTGGTGATTATGACAACTGGGCGCCTAGCGGCTAGCGGCTAGCGGTATCGCGACCACCTTTTAATCAATAGCGTACAATTTGCATATCTGGTTTGCCGCGTATCTATCTTATGTAAAAGTAACTTTTGGTTTGCGTCGCTCGTAACAAATTAAATTCTCACGCACGTTCTTATTGCGAATTGATTGGTTTGGCAAAACGTAGCCTCATGAATGACGGTGAAAGCTTTTTGTTAAACACGTGCATGTAATAATTTATTTCACTTTATTGTTTGGCTTTGACTGTTTAAAATAACAGAAGATATACATTGTTGTTCCCGGCATTCATTTGCACAATGCAAGGATCTCCCTTTTTATGGTCTATTTCAATATTAGTTCATGGATTTCAATCGACCGAGCATGTTCGGACTTGTCTGAGGTGCAATTTCTTTAACAGGTTGCGACATGTTTCAGGGTGGATTTTCTTGAACGATTTGCATACGTGTTAACGGGACTGTATAAATAAATAACGTTGATACAGCTTTTAATGTATTGGCTATTTATATTAAGTACCAGTTTAATGTTTAAGGTCTTTGCCTTTGAGTATTTGTTTTTTCATCTATTTTGAGAATGTTATGCTAAGTAGAGAAGGTAACTGTATGTAGAAAACAAACTATATTAAGACAAATCCGCCTTACATCTATTTTAACACTATAAATGCTTAATAGAAAATAAAAAACACGAGGTATTATTGTATTATATCTTGTATCATTATTAAAATGTATTATTTGAAATTTATTATTTTTGATATCAAATCAACAATATACCGAGATAGTATGTTTGCATGTGCACAGGGAAAATGTCCTTGAGATAATTAGATATCATGTTTTGCGCATGACTCTACATTTTTCTGTAGATAAACCAAAGTGCAATATTTTAGTGGTTATTGCATGACTTTCTTAAATTTTCCATTTCATATAATGCATGGTTCATCTGAAGGAAACATGGAAAATCTATTTGTATCCTGTTTCCTGTTCAGTGGCTTCGTATTTATTCAAAGATTAAATCAAATAAGAATGTTGTATTAGCTACAGGTTTTAACTAGAAATACGAAATTATATTTTCATGATACTTAAAATCCTAGATAGATAGATGAATCTCTGCCCTTAGAATTTATAAACGAATGGTCTGCACAAATGCAGACTGCATAAATGAAACAAATTTCAGGCTAATTTATTTCGTTTGAAAGAAATATTATGTTTTAATTAGTTATGAGATAATTCCGAGACATATCAAAATCGACGTGATATTGAAAATCAAATTAATTTATTATTCGTAATTTTTGATTTAGTTATCTTTATTCAATGCTAAGTATTATTATCTAACTACTTACATAAATAGTAATTAAATATTATAGATACTTGAATAAACGGATTAAAAACCAATTTTTAGATTTGTTAAACTTATTTCAGATGTTATGTTTACAAGTTTTTGTTTTCATGTTTAATGTTTTACTCAAAAAGATAAGAACGAACCAATAAGATACATTACATACGTCAAACTATACAACGTTTTATTTGTCTATAACAGTCCCTTCTATCTTTAAACTTTAAAGTACTCGTATCAAACTATGATTGAAATTTAACGTAACATATAATTTAAGCGCGTTTATCAACGTCAGTGATTACTGAGGAAAGCGCGCGGCAACGAAAAAGCGACCATTAAAACAGTAGCGAGGTTGCTCCAAGCGCTGCACGTGCGGGATCGATCGAAATGTTACCGTCGTGTATGGTAAGTGGTTAGTGGGCAGTGCAAGTCGGCTATACATCGGTATACTGTAGTGTATACTGTAGGCTATAGTATAGTGGCTCGCGCCGTTAACATCTCGTCTGACCACTTTAAAGATTCCTGAATAAGACGCGTAACTTTGTAGTCCACGCTTTGTAATCAATAACTGTATCGTTAGATACTTTCGTAAGTCATTATCATTTGATAGGTAAAATTTTAATTGTGTGGTGTGTTGAGGTGTTGATTGAGGTGGTAATTGAAAAGAGAAGTTTCATTCAAATTCATGTTTTATTTCAACTTTTATCGAACTTAGTAAAGATACAATATAAAATAAATTACTATCCCTAAAACAATTAAAGCTCATTTGAGAATGATCACAATACCAAGATCACGACGCCTAACTTTACAATACAATACAATACAATAAAAATATCACAAAACGTTAAATCGTAATACATTTAAAGCTTTTCAGGAGTTATCACGATCGAGCGATCCCTAAACTAACCTAACTATATGGCACCGTAGAATTAATTAAAGCTAACATCACAGACGGTTGGAGAAACCAACAGAGCACTGGTTTCGCGGAAGACACTGATTGTTGTTCGGAGGGTGCTCAGGCCTGGACCCAGCGATCTTGGACTGGGTACTGTTGCTCTGCGGTCTGGCATTCGGTGTAGCAGTTGGCCGTTGCGAAGTCAGCTTCGGTTTTGGAGACGGTGGTCCAGAAGAAGGTGCCGGCGTCGGTGCGGGCGAAGTGGACGGGGATGTAGAAGTCTTCGCGGGAAACCGGCACTAGGTCATAGGTGTCGTCCTTGTTGCAGACGAGGAACGCCGCTGACTGGCACGCGTCCATCTCCTCGTAGATCTTGCGCTCGAGCAGCTCGTTCGACGAGTTCTGTTCGGCTTCGTAGCACGTGTCAATTTTGGCGGGAGCGCGCTTCGTCGTCTTCTTAATCATCTTCATTAACGGCTTCAACAGGGCCTTGAAGCCACTGTTCTTCATCTTTTCACTGTTGTATTTGTTCTCGTTGATCGAGTTGTTTGTGGCGATGATGTATTCGTTGTTCGCGTAGTAAGACATGTTGGTTGGTTGTAGAGAGCGTGTGTTGCAAGTGAGATCACGAGCGGGAATGTGGGGCTGATCGGGCCGGCTGGCCTTTTATACGCGCCGCGCCGCCCCCGACATAAAAGCGGCGTATTCGTGAAAAGCTCGCGTATGCATGTGTGGGTGCGTCAAGTAGTTTATTCAATATTCCGATTTTGGTGAAAGATGTGACCATATTCATGTAGTTAGGGTTAATGTGGTACTGTATTGTTGAGTGCATTGTGATGTCTACGTTTGTTATGAATTGTTGCTACGACGTAGCATTGTTTGCTGAGACACTGATTGTATTGTTTCAAGTTGTGAGTGATAATAAAGGTTGGGTTGTAATGGTTTTTTTTTGACATAATTTACAACTTTTGTAAACATTAATAATGTTTTTGAAACTACTAAATTTGATTTCAGTATGAGTTTTATGCATGTAAAGGTTAAAATGCATGATTTTTTATTTTTGAAAATTTGGATTTATAAGTAAGAATCTACTTATTTTAAATTACGTATCTAATTTAATAACCATGCTTTTAGCATAGTTCTCAATTTTATAGCACAAATGGATTATTTGATATTATATTCCACGTGTTGTCCACACCCCACCGTGGGTAAATATCACATATGGTTTATTAATAGTGGCGTGAGCCTGACAATGCGATTGTGATCAACGTGGGGTCACTAAGTTACATGGGGTGCGTCCGACCCCAGGTTCCTCGTGCGAGTCGCGTGACCCCCGTGATTTGATGAGTGCTACGCGTGACTGCGTGGCTACCGGTGAACTATACTGGGTTGAATTGGGTTACTTACTAATTAAACCTTACTAATTAAAAAGAAACTATTAAAACAAAAATTTAAAAAATGAGACTAACTGGTTAAGTTTGTGATGTAATCAAACTCTCGATCAAATTCTAAACTCTATTAAATTTTTGTTTACAAAAAGATTAAACTTAATACCACCTACGCACATTCTCGTACCGGTCCAAACTTGTAACATTTTTTCGTTGTATGTCCGAAGAGTATTCCAAAAAAATTAAGTTTAAAAGAAATCAGTGTAGCGGTGATAGCGAACGCTCAGCCAATGGGGTGCGCGCGCGCAAGCAGGTGCTGCGATCGAGCCTTCGCACAAATACGATGCCAGTTTAAATATACGATCTCCGAACACGTGCATTCGAGAGGGATACACATACGCCGTGCCCCCACAGACGACAGAGAGCATCGAGGTTTTTTATCCACATGAATAGATTCACGACTCCTCCATATCCGAAATAGGGTAACGCAAAGGCTAATTTGGTTATTGAAAATTGAGGGGTTGTTCGTGGGAATGCTCTCCGTTCCTAGGTTCCCAGGGTTGGTCGCACATTGAGCTTTTTTTCGGCAAGATTCGGAACGACGACAGATGGCAAGCGTGCATCGTTCCCGTTCTGTTTTGTTATAATAAATCGTATGGGGTATTGGAATTAAACATTCCATTTTGATGCCTCATCGCGTTTTGTGGAGGGTGGCGAGGGATGAAGATGTAAACAAGTGTAAAGGGGTCAGTGGGACTCGCCGGGGTTGTAATTAAATGACTATTAGGAGCATTTTAAGATTATTAGGCGATATTGTGATGGGGAAAAATGCCTTTTTGTTACCTTTTTGATAATTGCACCAATTAAGGATCATTGGACGGGTTTGGAGGAGGGGTTATTGACGTCGTTGGATCTAAGTGCTTGAAATTTGACCATTAGAATCTAATTGGGAATAGTGAAAATTTTAGTTATGTTTATAATAAAATTATATATTTTTGTATGCAACTAGTTCCCAGATAAACCGACAAGCCACCTTGGAGTAAGTGGTCATTGTCGTCCATGGCACCAAAGTCACCGACGCGTTGCCGATTTAAAAGGAGAAAACCTGCATAATTACCGGTTCTACAACACTGTGACTTTAAACCTTATCTTCATCATTATTTTTGGAAAACGAAAACTAATATTTACCGAGGATATTTATTTCTTCTCACGATTTGAGTTTTTTTTTATGCTTTAAGCAGGCAAACGAGCAGACGGGTCACCTGATGGTAAGTGACCACCGCCGCCCATGGACATTAGCAACACCAGGGTCGTCAGCAACGCGTTGCCGGCCAAGAAGATGACGATAGACCCGCTTCTTGAAGGACCCCATGTCATAGCTGAGAGGGAACACCGCAAAACCAATGATGCAAAAACTGGATAATAGGATGTCAAAGATCGTGAAGGAAAGCCCTTTATCTAAAAAGTGGCCCATAATGGAGACTGACTTATCGTCCCCCACAGCGTGACAAGTGTGAGATTGCGCAGAGGTTTACCCCTAGGGTGCGAACCACCCCTATTGTATTTATTGTTTATTGTGCACTTGTCTCAAAAGCGCACAGCTTTGGGTAAGGGGAGAGATGAAATAAATTAATACCATGTCTTCTTTTCCACTTCTATAGATAAGATTATTTCACGATTCTTTTCTGTTTAAATTGTTGAAGTTTATGAGAAGAACCTTTTGTAATTAACGTACTTATTTGAAAATGTAACTTGAATTTTGTGTAACTTGAATAAGACTTTTAATTTAATAAAAGAATAAGTTTTAGTGACAAAATGGAGAAATGTACGAAAACCACCGCTCTTAGGATAAGTAAAATTATCTTATTCTAACTGTGTAATCCATTTTTGGCCGTAGTATGTATATTTTAATATTGTATCTGCTGTTGTACCTTTAACGCTGTTGGATTGCGTAATAAACGATTAAATAAATAAAATAAATAAATCAGCGACTCTGAATAACTGAAAGTTCATAAGTTGTACAAAGAATAAATTTTATTTTTATATGTTATCTGGTTTTTACTTGTTTATTGTAGGTAAATCATGGTTATTATAATTTAAAGTGATATAAAATTTTTATAAAGTTCTTAGTTTTTGTTTTACATTGAATATTTGTTTTACATTGAGTATTTTATTTATAGTGCTAAGTTATTTTCTGGTTATTTTGGATAGATGTAATATAATATAATACTTACCTACGTAAAGCTGTTTGACAGCTAATGTAATACATGTTTGTCGCTGTTAAAAGTTATAACGAGCTTAATTATTACGTAAAGGAGAACCCCAGTTTCCATAGAAACTCAGGCCTAAGTAGACAAGACTGGAAATTGGCTGTTAATTAGATTATTGCAAAAAGTTCAATTTCTCCAATTTTCACGGCTGCCAGCAATGGCCAACTAAGGAAATCCTAGAACGAATCACCTTAATTATAGGTTATGATTATGTCATAATCGTGTCACAGTGCTATTTAATATGTATGTTACACTTACGTTGGCGGGTGTCTATTATAATTCTACTACTTCAATGGTTTTCACCCAAAACGAATGTCATAAAAAGGTTGTATAATAAAAGCTATTGCATATTTCAAGAGATTTTATTAGTTATCATTATAATATATTAATATTTCGTGTAGTTGTGCAGGAGGCGTTATATTTCGTTAGTACCTTGCCCAATCAAGATACCATAATATACTCATTGTAAGTATGGCCACAGCAACTTCCTGATCTTCTAAAGATGTATAGGGTACGTTATCCAGTGTTCAGGACTTATTCTGAACCTTTGTCAGTCACAAAACAGGCGATTAAAGAGTCCATATTCATATAGTATTGGTTTGCAAGAAATTGTAGCGAAACTGCGAAACACATTCACCAAAACACAAGTACGAAAGCGAATACAATAGAAAATTAAAATCACTGTGTGCGTGTCGATGAGTTTCAATAGTAAATAGGACTCCAAATACGCTGAAAATATTTGATAGTAAAAATATACAAGAACACGCGTAGAAAGATGAAAGATCGATGACAAATATGACAATACAGTGGTGTTATTTATAAATACTATGGTTACCAAAATGACATTATTAGGGATTACATCATCATTGTTGTCAATCGATTAATCGATGTCAAAATATTCGAAATGTAATTTAATAAAATTAGCGTAACGATTGAATGGTAATTATAATATATTACATAGTTTTGATTTATATGGAATACGAAAATATGTAAAAATTAAATTAATATTATAATTATAATCACTAAATAATACATAAAATATATTATTATGTTCCATCAATCGATCATTATCAATCGATTCAATCGATTATAAAATCGTATGTAATGAGGTAAATACTGTGAAAACTTTTTTGCATTATTTTGTTCATTTGGCAAGAGCAGCTGAAGCTAAGATTTAAATATGTTTATCTTATAAATAAGACGAATTTTTTGGTATATAGTTTACTCTTGTCTAGTCCGATGTTCTAGCACAGATATAGCATATGGTTCGGGGCCGAAAATTGGGGATCGCCTTTCTTCCGCTTATTGCGTGTTTTATTGCTCATAAGGTTTCGCATAAGGTCGGTTACTTGTTGCGAGGCGCTTCCTTCCTTCCTTCATGCCAGTCAACATGACTGACTCCAATTTGATAGTCACTCGTTATGTGTGTAAAGCTTTAAGAAAAAATGAGAATATGTTGTATCATTTTCTTTGCTATTATAATATTATGAAAAGAAATTTTCATCATGATAATGTTATTAATAGAATAATTATGTTTGTTATGTGATGATGCTCGTTTGTTTTTATAATTTTTATGTATATAATTTAATTTCTTATAATAGCTTATTTTCCAATAGGTTATTTTCCTTTTGTTTAATTGTAAACCTTAATATTAAATATTAGGTGTGTATGGAGTGGAGTTGTTTTATCTACATACATTTTAAATAAAAATAAAAATTGAAGTAAATTTCTATAACACAAAATATTTGTTTAAAACTTAATTTGAAGGCATATAGAAATACGTTACATAAATTAATAACCATAACGTAGGCGGTTAAAATATAAAAAATACCTTTGTGTCAGCTTCAGTGTGGGAATTTCAGTTACGTGATTTGATGAAATAAAATCGAGGGTGGAAAATAAAGGGCCATGTATAAATCACCCCTAATCGTTTCTTTTTTCAACGTACACTTGTTGCTTCGCCCACTCTGTGGAAGATTGGATACAAGGTTATTTATTCAGTTACAAAATTTTTTGAATAGTCCTTATTCCATATGACGTATGGTACAATTTAGCAAAACTCTCTGACTATGCAGCAGAAAATCTATCCTTGTAAATAAAACACGAGGGTGGAGAGATTTTGGGGTTGGTGAACAATTAACTGAGTTACAGGTAAGCTTATTCAGCAACGCAAAAAAAGGTCGACGGTTTTGCATTTGTATAACACAACTCATATTAGGTGGAGATTAATATCTTACCAATATGATCCTATATGGTGTACTTACAACGTTGCATATATTCTACTTCAACCAGGCCATGCTTCACTGTAACAGTAACCAAAGCAACCAAAGTACTAAGCCAAGTTAGAAGTAAATCTGGAATGGACTGGCTACATAGTGCGAAGGACCAATTACCGTTGGGGAAGAAAAGTCCTTGAGTGGAGACCACGTCTTAAAAAAAGGAGGATAAGATGCCCTCCGACCGTGCACTGAAGATCTGAGGAAAACAGAAGGTATCGCTGGATTCAGAAGGCTCAGAAACGGTCAGATTGGAGTAAATTAGGAGAGGCCTTTGTCCTGCAGTGGACTCATAAAGGATGGATGGATGGAATTATTAGTATATGTCTAAGTATGTAATATTAAAATAACGTGAAACTTGTAAACTTGGGACTGTCGAAATATTATCATGACATCTATGATGTGACAGCAAATCGCTTAATGGACTTTCTTGAGAAGCTACATAAGACGTGTAAAAAGATTTGTTAATTTCACCAAACCAAAAATGTTTCATGTCGTGTTAAAAAAACTTATTTTAGAAGTTGCTGAACATATCGTTTTATATACAGTGAAAGAAACATAAGAGCTTATCAGCCCAAAGCACTCCTTATAAGTAACTGCTAACTACGAAAGCTTTTTATCAAGTATAAAAAGCTCCTTCAAGTTAATGAGAGCCGCCATTAAAAAACGGAGGGCGATAATCATCCCCGATTCTGTACCTCTCGTTAAAATTCTCTTTTTTGAATACCCTTATGATGAGATTTGGGAGTAACGTGTCAAAAAAGACGAAAAGTGCGTATTATGCGTCTATTTTTATTACACGGTAAGAAATAACAAATAGACAGAGGGAACTTTACAGGTTGTTCAATAAAACGTTTTGTTTTGGGCGTTTTATTCTCATCAGGGCTTTTTTATTTATTTTCTTGTCTGTTACCTTACTATTAGAAAATATTTGTGGTTTTATTTTGGAAATACATAACTCAAAGTTAAAAAAAAAACGCTTTTTCTTGCGTCTTAGTTCAGTTAATTTTGCAAAAACTGCTAGGTCTATTTAGTTTAATCATACAAAATACATTCATGAGAGGATTAGTTTGGTAAAAAACTGTAAGTCCCTTTTCTACATCTTCCTTCGTCCACAGGATTACTTAAACTAATGTGGTTTAAGTGTTCATATAAATAACCCACAGGTACTCGTAAGCTTAATAACAAAATAAAATCAGTCGCGTTATAAAAAACTCAATAGACAGCATGCAAGTATGTAAGAAGTTATAATAATCACGGCGAAGAAAGGATCGTGATTACACCGAAGGTTTTAATTAAGGATTCGATACGCTCTGTTTGAGCGGCCCAATAAAATTCTAATATCATCTCGGTGTGATGGGATCTCGATAGAAGTTTTATTTTTGATTATGTTTTTGATTCAAACAAATGAAGGCTTGAGAATACAGATGCAGCATGTTATTGTTTTGATCCAGTTGAAGATTAGATTTGTTGTTGATTAATAACGGCCTTTCTTACATTCTAGAACTTAGAAGTTAATAACAAGTATTATATATTTTAAAATGTAACTTCTTAATAAAATATTTAAACATCGAAATGTAGAAGATATCTTTCAGTCCACGTGTTGATCGGTTTTTACCAAATTTACCTGAAATATCAGTTCAAATGTTTTTTTCCGTGATTTTTCTTTTACCTTGTAATTTTTTCAACGTGAGCTCCAATCCATATTGAATTTTAATACAATCAATACAAAAGGATCCATGTAATATTCTTACGAGAAATTAACACGTATTGCTGTAAAGGAAAACGGTGGGTGGACGTGGAAATCTGCGTAGCATTTCTTTTTAATGTTCCAAATGTTTGGCAACTAAACTTGATATTTTAAGTCTTGCACTAATATACTAACGTAACTACAATTCGTTCACTGCTTACGCCCCAACTCAGAGTTACTAACGGTTATTTTAATCGCTCCTTAGTAAAGAATCACCATACAAATTCTGTACCAAGAAAGGATTTAAGTAACCGTTAGTGACTCTGAGTTGGGGCGTTACTCAAGGCTCAGTTCAGGTGATTAAGGGATGTGATAATGGCGTACTTTAATATACAAAAAGGCGAGGAAAGTACACTTTTTATTTGTACACTTTTTACACTTGTACCACTACCATTACCCCAAATTGACCCAAACCATCTTACGAAACACTTACGTGCTCATCAGTACACGACACGTCACCCTATAATTATGCGATTGTGTGCATGCTGTTACCATCAGTAGGTACTCAATAGTACTCATTAATTGTTTGCGTCATACAATTTGAGTTAGCCATTAACACGCTACGAGATAAATTGAGACTTGTGACCCTTAATTTAAGCAATTTGTCGAGGCGGAGTAATTTCTGGAGATGTTAACGGGTGAGTGTCGACTGTACTTATCGCTGCAGACTGTAAGATGCGGCTAAAGTGAATTTATTATCCTCAAATTGTGGTGTTGGTGTTCAGTAATGGCTGATACTGTTTGTAGTAATGTGTTGCCAGTGATGACTTACTGATAAAAGACTCAATTCATCCTTCATCAATGAACGCGAAATTTCATATCCCTAGGATGAGAAGGTATTCCTAATTCAGCTTGTAAGATTTGACCCGTACGTGGGTAACTCGATAAGTTTTGAGAAAAGAAAAAACTGTACAAGATAATAACTATATTTTATTTTTCATTTTTTAGACATATTGTACAGTCACGTGTAATAATATGTATACATTGTCACGTTTCAAAAATATCTAAACTTGTAACAATCCAGAAAGAAGTGAACGACAATTCGTTCAAAATTAAGTAACCATTAAACGATGTCAAAATAAGGTATACACGTTTATTCCACATTAATGTAATCGAAACAAAATCATAAATAAATTCACACTTTGAATATCATTTTTAACTATCCATGACAATTTCTATAACATGTATACAATTGTACACATGTAATAGACATTGTCATGGCTACATTAAAATGATATTGGAAGTGTATACTTACTTTTGCCTTTTTTGTAACTTTACTCATTATTTTAGTCGAATTCAGTGATCATGACAAATACAGTCATAGGCAATTTAATTTTTAAAGATATTTACTGATTTTGCAAATAAGCCCTATTAGGCTGTTGTGATTCAATTTATATTGATCCATAATTATTATTAAAATATTATTTTTTTGAAAATATTTCAAATTTACTCTTATTAATCGCTCATCGCTGCGGCTTGCGTCGATCCTAAGCGATCGACAAAGTTAAGCAACAGCGGGCGCGGTCGGTAGTTGGATGGGTGACCGCTAGTGGCAAAAATTTTTTGAGCGTTTCCGTGCTTCGGAATGCACGTAAAGCCGTCGGTCCCGGTTGTTATCGTAACATAACAGTCGTTAAGCCATGTCGGAGGCCCTCGGGCGGTTTGAAAACTTCCGACACTCGGGTTGCCCACTAACCCCTCCAAAACTGGAGCAGCGTGGTGGAGTATACTCTAAGCCTCCTCAAGAGGAGAGACCCGTGCCCAGTAGTGGGCCATTAATGGGTTGAAGCCAATCTGCGAAACAAAGAAATAATTTTATCAACAATAATTTTATTAATTATCATCTCAGCCTTTGGTTGACCACTGCAATAAAACAAGAGCTTATATAATCAGTTTATTTTAATTCGTTTCTCAATCTATACTAATATTATAAATGCGAAAGTAACTCTGTCTGCTACTCTTTCACGCCTAAACCACTGAACCGATTTTGATGAAATTTAGTACAGATATGTAACTGAGCATATCATAAAGAACAAATCATACTTCTTATCCCGGAAAATAGACCTGTTCCTGAGGGATAACTCTTTCACGCCTAAATCACTGAACCGATTTTGATGTTTGGTACAGATATACTCGTAGAATTGAGCTCGGGAAAGGACATATGATACTTTTCATCTCGAAAAATAGACCTGTTCCTGAGGGATAACTCTTTCAGGCCTAAATCACTGAACCGATTTTGATGTTTGGTACAGATATAGAATTGAGCTCGGGAAAGGACATATGATACTTTTCATCCCGGAAAATAGACCTGTTCCTGAGGGATAGCTCTTTCAAGCCACTGAACCGATTTTGATGAAATTTAGTACTGATTAGAATTGAGCTCGGGAAAGGACAAATGATACTTTTTATCCCAGAAAATAGACCTGTTCCTGAGGGGTAACTCTTTCAAGCCACTGAACCGATTTTGATGAAATTTAGTACAGATATAGAACTGAGCTAAAGAACATATGATACTTTTTATCCCGGAAAATAGACCTGTTCCTGAGGGATAACTCTTTCAAGCCACTGAACCGATTTTGATGAAATTTAGTACAGATATAGGATTGAGCTCGGGAATGAACATAGGATACTTTTTATCCCGGAAAATAGACCTGTTCTTGAGGGATAACTCTTTCACGCCTAAATCACTGAACCGAAATGGATGTTTGGTACAGATATAGAATTGAGCTCGGGAAAGGACATATGATACTTTTCATCCCGGAAAATAGACCTGTTCCTGAGGGATAACTCTTTCAAGCCACTGAACCGATTTTGATGAAATTTAGTACAGATATAGAATTGAGCTCGGGAATGAACATAGGATACTTTTTATCCCGGAAAAAAGACCTGTTCCTGAGGGATAACTCTTTCAGGCCTAAATCACTGAACCGATTTTGACGTTTGGTACAGATATAGAATTGAGCTCGGGAAAGGACATATTATGATACTTTTCATCCCGAAAAATAGACCTGTTCCTGAGGGATAGCTCTTTCAAGCCACTGAACCGATTTTGATGAAATTTAGTACTGATTAGAATTGAGCTCGGGAAAGGACACATGATACTTTTTATCCCGGAAAATAGACCTGTTCCTGAGGGATAACTCTTTCAAGCCACTGAACCGATTTTGATGAAATTTAGTACAGATATAGAACTGAGCTAAAGAACATAATGATACTTTTTATCCCGGAAAATAGACCTGTTCCTGAGGGATAACTCTTTCACGCCTAAATCACTGAACCGATTTTGATGTTTGGTACAGATATAGAATTGAGGTCGGGAAAGGACATAAGATACTTTTTATCCCGGAAAATAAACCTGTTCCTGAGAGATAAGGTAAAATTTTGCTATATGTAGTTGATTGATTCGTTATTTATGAAGCACCTTTTATGACTCTTTTTAGGGTTCCGAAGTCAAAACAGAATTCTCATAGTTTCCGAGTTTCGTCATACCCGTCCGTCCGTCCATCCATCCATCCGTCCGTAGCATATCGCAGATACCCTTAGTGCTATAAGCTGTAATTTAGCAAGAATATACATGTTTATTTAAACTTTAAATTGGTAGAATAATATTTTTAAAAATATGTTTTTAGGGTACCTCTCCTAGAGGTATTATGGGGATCATTTTTTTCCCCCATAGTGCGGGGCATCGTTGAAAAGGTCTCTCAAAAATAATATGGGTCTGCTAAGTCCATTTTTCAATTGAGTGGTCTGTTTGCAAACTATTCGTTAGTCAATTTACGAAAAACATGTTTTATAATGAAGGGATCTTTATTTTCGGCGTACGAAGTCGCGGGTAACAGCTAGTGTTATAATAATTTTTAAAGCGTATTATTCATACTACCTTCAAAAAATTAATAGTTGGGCATTTTCGCCAAAAATTGTAACTTGCGTTTTTAACGTGTCCCCTGACTTCATACTTCGAATTTTATTAAATAAAATTTCAAAAAGATAAAATCTTATTTTTTTTGTAAACTTCTTTATTAAAATTTACGGTAACACCAACAAAAGTTGCAATTATTGCCTAATATTAATTTTTATATCGGTTTTGCGATGTCCCCTGCAGCGTTCGATTATAAAACATGCGATAAAACATGTTTTGTTTGATCGGAAGCATTCAAAGGAGATCCCCAATTTTCGGCCCCGAACCATATGTAATCTGTGTTAGAACATCGGACTAGACAAGAGTAAACTATATACCAAAAAATTCGTCTTATTTATAAGATAAACATATTTAAATCTTAGCTTCAGCTGCTCTTGCCAAATGAACAAAATAATGCAAAAAAGTTTTCACAGTATTTACCTCATTACATACGATTTTATAATCGATTGAATCGATTGATAATTATCGATTGATGGAAAATAATAATATATTTTATGTATTATTTAGTGATTATAATTATAATATTAATTTATTTTTTACATATTTTCGTATTCCATATAAATCAAAACTATGTAATATATTATAATTACCATTCAATCGTTACGGTAATTTTATTAAATTACATTTCGAATATTTTGACATCGATTAATCGATTGACAACAATGATGATGTAATCCCTAATAATGTCATTTTGGTAACCATAGTATTTATAAATAACACCACTGTATTGTCATATTTGTCATCGATCTTTCATCTTTCTACGCGTGTTCTTGTATATTTTTACTATCAAATATTTTCAGCGTATTTGGAGTCCTATTTACTATTGAAACTCATCGACACGTACACAGTGATTTTAATTTTCTATTGTATTCGCTTTCGTACTTGTGTTTTGGTGAATGTGTTTCGCAGTTTCGCTACAATTTCTTGCAAACCAATACTATATGAATATGGACTCCTTAATCGCCTGTTTTGTGACTGACAAAGGTTCAGAATAAGTCCTGAACACTGGATAACGTACCCTATACATCTTTAGAAGATCAGGAAGTTGCTGTGGCCATACTTACAATGAGTATATTATGGTATCATGATTGGGCAAGGTACTAACGAAATATAACGCCTCCTGCACAACTACACGAAATATATTATAATGATAACTAATAAAATCTCTTGAAATATGCAATAGCTTTTATTATACAACCTTTTTATGACATTCGTTTTGGGTGAAAACCATTGAAGTAGTAGATATTATAATAGACACCCGCCAACGTAAGTGTAACATACATATTAAATAGCACTGTGACACGAGCATAATCATAACCTATAATTAAGGTGATTCATTCTAGGATTTCCTTAGTTGGCCATTGCTGGCATCCGTGAAAATTGGAGAAATTGAACTTTTTGCAATAATCTAATTAACAGCCAATTTCCAGTCTTGTCTACTTAGGCCTGAGTTTCTATGGAAACTGGGGTTCTCCTTTGGGGATAAATAACATTATCTGAATGTCAACACTGTAAAAAAGTCAATTTTTAATCTGTTTTGTACTGAAAATTTGCTGAAAATAGAGTTAAAAATGAATTTCAAAAAAGGGTTCGGGTGGAATTCCACTATCCGTTATCGTGGTTTTGTATTTTTTGAAAATTCTATCATGAGAACTGATAAATATTACGTATGGCAAATCATTTTTGAATAATTGCATGACAATCTGTGCTTGGTTATATCAGTGTTTTTTCACTAGTTTTCCAGGAATTAAATAAATAAAGTTGGATAAATAAATAAAAAATATACAAAACACGCGTAGAAAGATGAAAGATCGATGAGAAATATGACAATACAGTGGTGTTATTTATAAATACTATGGTTACCTAAATGACATTATTAGGGATTACATCATCTTTATTGTCAGTCGATTAATCGATGTCAAAATATTCGAAATGTAATTTAATAAAATTAGCGTAACGATTAAATGGTAATTATAATATATTACATAGTTTTGATTTATATGGAATACGAAAATATGTAAAAAATAAATTAATATTATAATTATAATCAATAAATAATACATAAAATATATTATTATGTTCCATCAAACAAACACACACACACACACACACGCGCGCACACACACACACACACACGCATGCATACACAAACGCACACACACACACACGCACATCCACACAAATATGTCATTGTAATAGATTTAAGGTATTTTTTGTATTTCTTGCTTCTCCGAGGTGGGCGTAAACAGCGGCGACACAGTCTCAACTATTGTCGTTGTTTACAATCATATATGTCTATTGTAAAACTGTTTTTATGAAAAATAAAAACTTTTAATAAATCTTTAGTCTTTAAATCAATCGATCAATATCAATCGATTCAATCGATTATAAAATCGTATGTAATGAGGTAAATACTGTGAAAACTTTTTTGCATTATTTTGTTCATTTGGCAACAGCAGCTGAAGCTAAGATTTAAATATGTTTATCTTATAAATAAGACGAATTTTTTGGTATATAGTTTACTCTTGTCTAGTCCGATGTTCTAACACAGATTACATATGGTTCGAGGCCGAAAATTTGGGTTCTCCTTTATGTAGGACTACACCACAAGCACCAGCTTTCGATTAAAAAAAGAATCATCCAAATCGGTTCACCCAGTCCAGAGTTCTGAGGTAATAAACATAAAAAGAAATACAGTCGAATTGAGAACCTCCTCCTTTTTTTGAAGTCGGTTAAAAATAAAATACATACTTTGTGGTAGCCTTGGTCCAATTGGACCAATGAAAGTGCCACATTTTGGTGAGCATATTTACGGCGTACTTAATTAATTTGGAGAAAGGATTTTTTTTTTGTAAATAAAGCAATTCAAAATAAGACGTGTAACTTTCTTAATTAATGTTGTACTAATAAAAAGGCGTCCTGATTGTTTTATTCGGAATTTGGATATTATTATTATACTTGCAAATTTCCAAGTAGAAATTATCTTTACCCTAGTTGGTAGCGAGAGCGACTCTGCCTGCGAAGTGATTAGATTCCCGGGTGCGATTCCCGGCTGGGGCACATATTTATGAAACAGTTAAATATTTGTTGGTACTCGAGTCATAGATGTTATTGGGATGTGTTATGTGTCATCTATGCCACCTACGATACAGATAAAAACTTACTACGAGGGTGTGTATAAAAGCGTATTACAAAAAATTGGAATAGTTAGCAGCGTGTAGGTACAGACAGCAGAGGATAAAAATACAAATTTTGAAAAACCCCTCCTCGTATCACGCTACTGCAGCGCCCTCTGGTGGCATACCGACATAAAATATATCTATAAACCCGCTCTTTAGTGATACCTTTTGAATGCAAAAAACTGCAATGAAATTGGCCCAGTAGTTTTAATAAAAAACGGTAACATACATACATACATACAAACTAACTAACAAACAACCTCTAAACCCTAATGAATATACCGCGTTCGTTTCGTTCCTTCCGCTGTGGGTAAAAATTAAAATGAAAAAGGGATAGATACTATAGTA
Source organism: Thymelicus lineola (assembly GCA_963932265.1). NCBI lineage: Eukaryota > Metazoa > Arthropoda > Insecta > Lepidoptera > Hesperiidae > Thymelicus > Thymelicus lineola. The sequence continues at coordinate 10,914,707 of OZ010697.1, forward strand.
ATAAAATAAGGCACAATGTATGCAGTATGAGTTATTGGTAGAAATTACATTTTAACAATTAAATATTAAAATAATAAAAATAAATTAAAATATTCATATATCTTAAAATAAATCTTGAATGCCCTTTGGTTTACTAAAAACTAATGATCAACAACGCAAAGAAGTTTACGACTTGCTCACAGCCTACTTAATTACTTAAGCATTTTGGTAAATTTTAACTAAATTTTAAATAAAAAGCCTAGCCTAGCCTTCCAAGGTTAGGTTTGAAAGGAAGTTACAAAAACGGCAAAAGTAAGTATACACTTCCAATATCATTTTAATGTAGCCATGACAATGTCTATTACATGTGTACAATTGTATACATGTTATAGAAATTGTCATGGATAGTTAAAAATGATATTCGAAGTGTGAATTTATTTATGATTTTGTTTCGATAACATTAATGTGGAATAAACGTGTATACCTTATTTTGACATCGTTTAATGGTTACTTAATTTTGAACGAATTGTCGTTCACTTCTTTCTGGATTGTTACAAGTTTAGATATTTTTGAAAACGTGACAATGTATACATATTATTACACGTGACTGTACATGTGACATACATACAAAGAGTGAGTATTTCGAAATACGAGTCTTCATTCTCTATGCAAACTATTAAAACAATCTTGATCCGATAGGTCCGAAATTGCGACTTCGTAGGCGGCCACGGCCTCTTTGGTACCTACACGAAAAAAATTTGTATGAAGATGTTTGGGTGTTTGGGTTACCATCACGCGATAACCATTGTACGGGTTAAGATGAAATTTGGCACACAGACAGACCCTGTCCAGACTTAATACAGGGTAAATTTTATCCCGTTTACTCACATGTTCCTGTGGGATGATATGGACGTTTATATTTTTGTGAAACCATTGTATCGCGGGCGAAGCCGCTTGCGGAATTTAGTATAGATATAAATAAACTCTTCAATCAGATCGCACAAAGGTTCAACCACCCAGCTAATTGGCTAGTGGTGGCGACAATCATTAGCGCGGTATAGCTGAGTACAAGCACACTAGCGCGTGCGACATACAACCGACGGGCGGTCGCAAAAAACATACGCTGATTGCCATTTCCTTTAATCCCTTTTTCTTGAACGTAATAACAGTTCGTTAGTCAGTCTTTCTTTAGTTAAGTAGAAATGGTGTTCGTCTACGTTGTCTACGATTATGCGTATGCAATAGCAATTTAGACAAACTCGTACTACGGTTGGTTGCAATATTTTCCGTAAACGTATTGGATTCGCACATTTTCATCTTTGTTTATCAGCAGCGCTTATAATTTTTCTCCCACACCTAAAACTTCCATTTTGAATCAATTACGAGTAGTCTATTGTTAAATACACTGAATTCATGGAGTAATTTTTGAAATTGTCAGACATATTCAGGCAAACGGATATAAAAATAAATATAAATAAATAAATATGTATAAATCTTCCATACCTAACCATAAAAAGTTAACATAACAAATGAACAAAGCAATGATATTTTTTTTTGTTTTAAATATGTCATAAAATACTTTAATACTTTATTTATTATTATACACATGACAGGTCTAGGTACTAATAATTTTACTATTCAGTACTAAAAAAATATATGCTACATAATTATGACGTGTAGTTGGTAGTAACTAGCAATCAGGGTCTAGTTTTTGCGATCATCACTACAGACCAAAGACCGGTCCACTCGCTCCAGTAATTGTGAGTAATGAGTGTCACGAGCTGTATAGGGGAAGGCCGGGCAAAATGGACACCTTAAGCTTTGGCGGGCTATAAGAAGGGAGTCGATACAGACATATACAAAATAATGACTGAGTTTGAAACAGTATTTATTAAACTTTTTAATATATTTAACTAAAATATTGTAACATCAGTACTTAACTTACAATTTTTAATAAAGTTTAACTTGGTACCGCTATCCGCTTTGCCCAATCCACCGGGTAAAGTGGATAGACTCATAGGGTAAAGTGAACACATGGTTAATTAAGGAATGATTACCTAAGAACATAAAAGAAAATATATGCAATTAAAGAAAACATTAATAAAGAATACAACTAATCAGTTATCTAGCAGTTGTCACAAAGAAATATGCCATTTCCCTGGTAAGCCGTGCATTTCTCGTGGAAGTCATCCATTGCTTGCAGGAATTGCATTGGATCCAATCGTCAACCGCCTGTTCGTTAATTTCTATATGTAAAATCTTTTTCACAAAAATAGCACATAAACTTTTCATCGTTTTCTTTGTCCTTAGATCCTTTGGCTTTAATATTTTTGGTCGTTTTTTCAATTTCAGTTGTTTTGGTTCTTTTAGTCGCTTTAGTAATTTTAGTATCTAATGTCAGCATTTTTCTTTTGCGTGGTTTTTGTTTTAGTATCGAAATTAGGGATGTTGCAGATGCGGATGTGGATGCGGATACGGATGTTAAAGATCTTATATGTCGGATCGCCGAGGCCCGAGATGTTGTGATTAATCCTTTGACAGTGTGTCCGACATTCTTTGGTTTTATGTCACAATGTCGAATACACTGTCAAAGAATTAATCATAACGTCTCGGGCCTCGGCGATCCGACTTATAAGATGTTAAACATCCAGCATCCACATCCACATTCGCATCCGCAACATCCCTGATCTAAATCTTTCTCAGTGTTTCTCAATAATTTGGTACTTGTTTTAAAACAAATTTAGTTTTTTGTTCGTCCTTTACAGGAGTGCTAGTAAGCACACTTTTGACAATCAGACTTTTGAAGTTTTCTTTTGCGGCTACCCACAAGAACATGAGCAGTTGGGAGTGCACTTATATTTTTTGGACTTAAATAAGATGTAGGCGTACTAGTGGAAGATTTTTGAGTGGCGTTATATCTGAATCGATCTTCTTTGTCAAGTTTAGATATATTTGTGGGTAAAGTGGAATCAAGAAAAGTGATTATTTAAATGAACAATGTTGGGCAAAGTGGATACAGTGTCCACTTTGCCCGTGTTCATTTTGCCCAACGGATACTTGTTTAATTTAACCTAACCTAAAATGAAATCCAGAAACAGAATCTCAATAAAACTAGCAGTATTTCTGCAAGGAAACGTGCACTTTGAAGAGAGAATCAAGCCAATACATTAATACTATATAAACATAAGTAATTACAAAATTACGTACATTGAAAAGTCGTAAGCAGTGTTCACTTTTTAATTTTTGTTAATTATTTCGCAAATGACGCGTGACTATGAGTTAGATCTATTTGTATACGACTGAGGGGTGCGGGGAGCACCTCGTGGTAAGATGGTAGCCCGTTCGGGCCCGCCATTTTAAAATAAAAGGGGGTATCCGCTTTGCCTAGGCTGTTCACTATGCCCGGCCTTCCCCTACGGCCTGTATACGGGTATACATACGTATACATAGAGTTAACTCTGCGTAATAGGCTAATAGTGTAATTAAAAGCTCATATTATTATTTTTTGACTTGATCAAAGGCATCGCCGATGCACACGCGAGTGAACTGCTTTTTTGCTCCCCGATACTGCGATCCAAACTGTTTATTCTAAAGATAAGAAGCCGAGTTTTAACACCATCACTACTGTAAATGTACTTACTATAATTGACTCAAGTCTTCTCTCATGATAAGAAGATATAAGGCCATAACTGCGACTTCGCCAAGCGCGGATTGGCAGATTTACCGCCTGCAGAACATTATTGAGGAATCCGAAGTTTAGGAAATAAAGGATTCTATCATCAAGTACAAGACACAGCTAGGTAGGGCCCTAGGGTATCTTTCTTGTTGAGTTGTAATTGGGTACCCCTTCTTGTTGGGTATAGATATAGTAGGAGAAGTTAGCTTACACCCAGTTGCACAAAGCTCTTCATTATCGCGTCATTACTTAAAGGCATCATTAGTGCTAATTAAATTTTTATTTTAATGACGTTGCACATTACATTATACTTGAATATTAGCCTTAGTTGCAAAAATTTCTTGAGCGCTTTTATGCTTCCGATGATATGTAAAGCTATCGGTTTTGGTTGATATTGTAAGATAACAGTAGTTAAACCACATCGGAAATCTTTGAGCGGCATAAAAACTTGCGTTTGGGTTGCTCAGTAACCCCTCCACCAGTCCGCTCTGGAGCATGGTTGGAATATCTTCTAAGCCTCCTCAAGAGAAGAGACCTAACCCGTGTTCAGTAGTGGGTTATGGGTTCAGTAATGGGTTGTAGCCTTGCTTTGCGCTTGGACTTCATTTGTAATAAGAGAATTAAAAGCGATTAGTAAGTAAATAATTCTCACCATGCTGTAACAACAACCCAAATTAGTTTAACGACATATCAATCAATTACAAAATCATACTTAATTTATCATTTAGTCCCGAGTTTCCAAACAAGAAACAAAAAATTATTACCAAGAAACGTGTAACTGTGAACCGAATAACCGTGGTTTTAAAGGGAGTTGGTAATTAAATTAAACTTTAACACGAGTGTATCTGTCGTCAGCAAAAGTGTAGCTCCCCATGGCGATGACGTATTGCCTCCTTGAGCTGCCAATGCTGCCATATATCCATACGTATGTCGTAGGGCTTGCGTAGTGTCACCATATTCTATTTCTGTACACGGATTACCCTCAATGTTTTTAATTTTTTATTTGGTGTCATTGACAAGAGTAATGATGGTGATCTCCATCAATCTGCACTGGAGCAGCGTGGTGGAGTATGTTCTAAAGGTAGGCCCGTAATCTGTGGTGAGCTATTACTAGCTATGAGGCTAAATTAGGCACTCATGCATACAGGTCGGCCTGCTTTGGTAAGCAATGCTTTGGAGATAAGAGTGAATAAGCTTTTATTAAGGTAGTGCGCTCCCCATCCTGGACCATATCTTCACTTACCATCAGGTGGGATTATGGTCAAGCATTAACTTATTTTGTGTAAAAAAAAGATACCCAGGATGGGTGGCGGTAGGAACTTACTTACCATCTGACGGCTCGCAATTGTTGCAATTGCTACATGGAGCGTAATATTTTTATATAACATCCATTAGAAACACATAAAACATACACACATTTGTTAATTTGTCAAAAAATGTAGAAATTTGACCGTTCAAGATAACCCTAAGTTTACATAAAAAGTGAAATATGCTGAAATTATTCAGATATTATTAATAATAATCAAAGTTATTAAACTTTTGATATTTCCATATCAGTCTCAGATTATATTATTTTATTGCTACCATAGTGATAAACGGCCAATAATAAATTCTTAACATTGCATCGGCTCAATGTATTCTGACCACCCCGTGATCAATGAGTACCGTTAGGTACGTAATTACAAGCGTTCTGCTCAGCGGGTACTGTGTCATTGTCTGTAGCCACTAATTCGACAACAATACAAACATAAATACATATTGCCTACTACCATACATAGTACACACCCAATGTACACACCTATAACATCCTAATTTAATAAATGTAAAATTTTGTGAAGATATTTGGATGTTCAGTTGTTTTGATGTTTGTGTTTCATCACGCGCTAATATTAAAATGAAACTTGGCACATAGATACCTGGCCCATATCCAGGACAAGAAAATAGGGTAAATTTTATCCTGGTTGTACGTTCCCCTGGTATGAACGGGACGTTTACGTTTGTGATTTAACTTTGTGTATTAAATTAACTAGTTTACCTATTAATATTTTTTATCAACAAGCTAACTGTTTCTGCAATAGATATAATATCTTTCGATTACAATGTCGGCATCTTCGAGTCAAGATAGCGGCATTTACAAATTTAATTACTTACTCTTAAGATCAGTACAGGTTGACTTATATTCCACCATCGATTCATACTAATAAGAAAAAAATATCATTACAAAATACCATCTTTTAAATCCACGTATCTTTCTATTAAATCCGTTCAAAAGATTTAATAAAACGCACAGGTTTCAAGCATAAATAATCTATGATCCTTTGCATTGTTTACACGAAGAGGATGCTTGCTTACATAATGAACGCGACTTACCAGTAATAATGATGCGTAGACATACAAACTTAATGACTGTCTTGTCTGTCTTATTTGTTCTTCTCTGATGGCTTAAATAGAATTATTCAATTGTTTTAATTATATTTTTCAATCATTATTAAATTTATATTATATTTTTCTTAAACTTTATAATATTTGAAAAGGTAAAATGTTACCTTATATTATAATCATTATAAAAGTAAACATCTTATTAAATTTCGATAACAATTAATTTTTTTAGAATGAAACTCTACCTATTTAAGCATATACATTATAGTTACCTAAATTAATTTTAATTTCATATTTATTCCAGCAGCCTCTTTACGGAGCGATTGTATTGTTGTTTTTTAAGCTTAATTTAAGTTAACTTAAGTTATAAGTTTAAAGCTTAACATTGCTAGTAACGTGTTGGTAATGTTTTGAGTTCATTTGCTTGTATGGTAGTTATTATAAGTAAAAAAACAGGTACATAAGCGTACGTTAAAAAATGATTTTATAGAAAACTTAAGAATCCTCTCATAAAGTCGTACAAACCCGCGGTCGTAGCACAATATGTTACAAGAGGAGTCCCGCCGATCCTCTGTAAATAAAAACAAATGACTGGCGCACGCGTGCCGATGGGCAGATAACATTGTTATGAGTTCCAGGAGAAATAATCCCTTGGCTGAGCCTCGGTAATAGAATATTGATATGCTTTGTATCCAATCCAAATTAGTTACTGGAATTATACAGGGTGTAATCCCTGTTGGTAAATCGTAAGATTTACTAGTAAAACCTAAGATTTACCAATATAGGTACGGGCTTTTACAGTAAGATATAGGTACAATGTATAATTTATTTGTTTATTACTAGTAAGTTAGAAAACAACTAGAAAGAGAAATAAATGTTGTTTACTAGTCGTAAGCTTCTCAAAATACTGGTAGAAGCAAAAACACTCAAAAAAATTTTTACCATGTTTTCGAGTAAAAACTCTAGGTACCTATTATTTTTTTATTCTTATCCTGAAGAAATATAATAAAATCATTTTCATTGCATTTTGTAGGTTATAATACACTTTCATCAATACTGGAAATGGCAATAAAAACTCATTCCTTCACATTGAAGTATTATTTCTAGCGTATACACCCCGAACACCACGTATGTCCCAATGCATTGGCGCCACGTGGCTTCAATCTTCAATGGATTCGTTCGATTTTGAAAGGAGAACCGGGGCTCAATTTTGAAAATAGAACCTCCCGGGCGGGACACACATTTTGTTCGAGATGTCTGTTCTATGACATTATACTTCAATATTCCTTCAATCCAATTTTCGTCGTTATCGTAATACTTGTCAAAGAGCAAGGGAGACTTGCTTAAATATCTACGATCTTGAAATCAGAACGCCTAACAAGTAGTAACTGAAGGGCGTATTATCTCGGCGCGGTCGAGTCGGGGTAAAAAATAGTGGCACAACCCCGAACCGCTATTATCTTTGAACACCGAAGTCATTTTAGCCATAATAAGATAACATTAAGGAAGAACTCTGAAAGGGATGCTCAAAGTTTTGTTCTACAAATGAAAATCCTGAAACAACAATCGTCAATTTCGGAAATTGTATATTTTCTGCTATGCATATTTGAAGGATTACTTTTGTTAGAAATATTTTTGAAGCATTACTGAAGACACATGAGGTTCTGTAACTAAGCTCGTTGATATCTCGTAGCTAGAGGTAAATGTGATATAAGCAAAGAGGTATGTTTTCTTTAATTTAAATTGACATGTTAATTTCATTTCAAAGGCCACAAAGTTCAACAGTTCAGTTGACGGTTTTATACAAGTTTGGTTCATAGAAGCTGGGACCCCTCTATTCGCAGGATGGCTCACAGCTCACTATCAACTACAGTACTAGACAGAAGGGTCATATAGATTAACTCATGGTTAGAAACAATGGAGAGGGAAAGGGAGTGGGAGAGGGAGAGGGAGAAGGAGAAGGAGAAGAAAGGGGAGAGGGAATTTAATGGTCTGATTTGTTAAACCTAAGAAAACGATAAAAGTATAAAGAATAAAAAATATTTTCCTAATCCATAGTACACAAAATATTTTTAAGCGACACTAAAATCTGAGTTTAAGCTTCATTAAAACTTTGGGAAGCGCGCACACTTACAAAGTCCATGGAGCGCGTCAGCGGACCTGTCGCTGAAGGGAACAGGTATAGTTTTTTCTTGTTCCTTTTTGCGCGCTCGCACGTGTGCGCGCCGCCCCTTAATTACCGACGCATACCATAAACAGATCTTTACGCTCCCATAAATAAATCTTCCAGGGATTTTTTCTTGTTTTCTTAGGCCCGTAATTTCGGAGCACGGTTTTGGTTTACCGGACCATTCGGTCTCCGTACCAACGCGGCAACGCTGCAACGGTCCGAATCCCAAATGATCGATGATGACTCTTTGTTTTCACAGATTGATCCCGTCGTTGTTTTTATAAGAATATGACGCATCGTCCCGGCGGATGTTTAAATAAATGAACTTAATCGATTTGGAATGACGGTAAAAAATTCGGGTTATTGCTTGCGTGTATTGATTCCGTATCGGGATGTTTTAATGAGTATTATTGAACACATTATTTAAGAGCCAGTTGTAATTGGACTTACGTCGCTTTTATTGAGTTGATTTGTCCTCTGTTGATATGTCAAATGAATTTGGAGTTGTACTATTTTTCATTTGAATTGTAGGTATGTAAAATATATCTAAAAATGTCTAAATATGGAATGACTATTCCATAATACATTTGAACTTTTGTAAAGTATGATCATATCATAACATTGCGCTATATAAATACTTACTCGTATAATAATGATTTCTAGTTCGAGGCGATCATTTTGCTACCTCCTAAATAAAAATATTATTAATTTATCGTGCATTAAAGGGCGTTCATTCATGTTATAAAAGCACAATTTTTTAAACGTTATCAGCAAATTCCTGGGCCAGGACCTCTTAGGGACCGAGAGGCCTCCCTCGACGCGAGATAAAGCAAGTTTTATTGTGGTGCTAAGCGATATTTTATTATCAAAACGATAAAAATGCCCTCTACGCCACCACGCTATATTTATCTTTCGGAATCTTTTTATTCGGCACTTTATCACTATTATTTAGGGGTACGATAAAATGTTCTACAAGGCACAACCCTCTCTTTTCATTAAGCTCACACTGGATTAGTCGTGATTTGTCACAGGACGTTGGTCCTTGGTTGGGGAATCCTATCGGATTATGATTGTAAATAGGTATCTACCTAAATTTAAAAATTGTTTTCTTAAGTAATCTAATTACTCATTTATTTTAGGTTTGTATTGCCTTGCAGGTTCAGCCAAGGGTTCAAGGTTCGATTCCCGGAAAATCTGTCAAGTGTTTTTGATTGTTATTCTCGGCTTATATGGCGTGATTATTATGGTTAGGTATACCTACCAGCTTTTGCCCGCGGCTTCACCTGCGGTAGAGATATATTTTTTACAAAACCCGCGGGAACCTTGAATTTTTCCAGGATAAAAAGTAGCCTATGTATTAATCCAAGGTATAGGCTATCTCAAATTGGTTAAGTATGTAGTTGTGGCGTGATTGAAGAACAAACATCCAAATATCTTCACAAACTTTCACATTTATGATATCAATAGGATTTTAATTGAATAAATCAATTTATTGATATAAGTATTTAACATTTAGTTCTGCCACTCACTCAGTAAAAAACCATAATTATCACTAAAATGTTTTTTCTCCTCAACATCTTAAAAAGTTAACGTTATAACGCATGAATACTTATAAAATACTTAAATATTCTTACAACCTTATTTATTACATAAGTGGACGTTATTTCGTCAGTCGTTAGCTACAGCATAATGAGATATTTATCAACGAGCTGGTTGGCACCGTTTATCCGCCATTATGCTCCTTTCATGAACGAGACGCTGTAAATAGTCAAATAAAATGGTCAAGTCCGAATTGGATCTCGTATTGCCTGGTTTCTTGCTGTAAATGTGCAGAAATTGTATTATAAGGACCTAATTTGGATTTTTCTCTAAACTTTAGGTTTAATGTTCTTATGTCGACGGATGAGGAATATAAAATCAATGTTTTTCTTCATAATTTTTAATGATAATATTGCTCTTGATGCGCAATATGACAATAGCTATATGTTTGATTTAGGTAATAAGTTTTTTAATTAATTTAAATTAATATTTGTCATCCAGGGTCGTATCACCTGATTCAAAGTCAAAGTTAAAATATTTTATTCATATTCTACATATTAATTGTATATAACCACAGACATGTACTAGATACATGTCTGTGTATGTAACATATTAACTTTGATCACCGCACCTGTTGGTTGTAGGTACTAGAATGTACAAAATTTCAACATCTTTGTCAAGACGCAAGTTAAGTTTTAAAATATATTGTTTATACGGAACCCTAATAATAATTAACGAGACGAATTCCCTATAAAACTGTCGGACATAATCGCTATGACCGCACGCTTACCCTCATTCGCTGTCATTAGGACAAATCAACTCAAATGACTCCAATCATTTATAATTAGATGGTCCTCGGACATATTAGCGCAAAAAGGTGTTATAAAAGTGCTGGTATACTTTGTATTAAAATTTCTTATGCCCTCGTTAAACGTATCATTTGCAGAACGATTTTCCAGAACAAATTCAATTGATAACGCGGTAAATACTACTTAAATAAAATAATAAAAGGGACCTTAAATGGACCTTAAAAGGGGTCTTAAAATAATAAATAGTAAAAGGGACCTTTCACAAACTAGTTTGAATAAAATCCGAAATAGTTTCAGTAGAATACCTTGAGCATGGTTTGAAAACATTTTGGGACACGTGATCAGTTTCTGATTTCAATACTAGATATTTAAGCGATCCTAAAAATATATGTGTATGAAAAAAACTATCTTTAAAAATATAATCTTTAAAAAACTATCTTTAATAATATGAAATTAAAATCAATTTTCTACATTAGGTTCGTATGAAATATATTGTTAAGTTAGTAGTACTAACTTAGTACCTATGCTATTAGGAGCAACAAAGTTTGGATGACTACCGTTGAAACAAGCCCAATAGGTAAATAGCATAATATTATTATACATAGTTTGTCTTTATAACGTTTGTGCATTTTTTGCCACACACAAACTGCTTTTTTAACCGACTTCAAAAAAAGGAGGAGTTTCTCAATTCTCGACTGTATTTTTTTATGTTTGTTACCTCATAACTTTCGACTAGGTGAACCGAATTGGATGATTTTTTTTAATCGAAAGCTGGTGCTTGTCGTGTGGTCCACTTATCACTTATCTTACCTTTCATATCATATAAACAAAACACTTTTATTTGCAAAGAGTTATTCAAATAGGTTTATTAATAAAAACCATATCCATTTTATTTTTTGATTTAAAGAGGATAAAAAGTTATTATAATTAACATAAACATTTACACCCACCCCACATACATTATGTTTAGTATCAAACCGTGTTTATGTGTTTCGTACTTTAATAGGTATTATTAAAGTCATTTTATTGTTGTGTATTTCACGTAAAGTACAAAATATGGCAATAAAACAGTTATTAAATTTCAATAAAGTCGTGTTTAACGGCGTGTCTTGTTTAAGAAACAATGTAACAATGTAACGAGTAACCGTAAACTCCTTAAGGCAGTATTTACGATTTACAAAAGATACAAAACGAAACTTCTTAATAACATATATTAAAGCCGGGTATGAATTTTGCAAGGAACTATTGTGTGTATTATTATAGAAATTAATTATCACTTTCATTGGTGTAGGAATGCATCGATTTTTTAATGAAATAGCCGGCAAACGAGCAGACGATCCACATGAAGGTAAGTGGCTATCAGCAACACCAAAGGCATAACTGATGCGTTGCCGACCAAGAAAGACAGAAAAAAAAGAAAGAAAGACCTGGCTCTCAAACCCCCAGCCGGAACACGACGAGTCGCATGGCGGTTGACTCATGCTCAAGGGTGGTAGCTATCCAGGCGAACCCTATGGAGAAATAATAATAGTAATAATGGTATTAATTAACTAAAATCAATATTACTCATACAATCCCTAGGAGGGGCCCTACCACTAGCGGGCCGGATTTAGTCGCCTCTTACGACATCCATCTGGCGTGGGATTGGGGTTAGTAAGCTGCCCCAATACGGCTAAAAAGTGAAACTTGCTTGACAGTTGAGAGATACATATAAGAAATAGAAGTTACACATAGCCAGTAGGAAGCATAGCGGATTAATCTGATTTAATAAATCCTTCACCCTAAACCAAAATTTTACCTTTACAATCAACGTGAATATTTAAAAGTTAAGATAATCTCACTGAAACAAAACGCCTTTTTTGTAAAATACGAAAAATAAAATACGCCATCAGTAAAGGCGGTATAATGAGTGGTTTTCCTTTCCTCCAAAGTTACGCGAATCAATGTAATTATTATAACTACCTGAGTTCCGTATAAGGAACCTGCTCACATCTCCTGCGAGTAGAGAGTAAATGAAAAAATTAGGTTGCCGTGTCAGTTTGCCAATACGTCAATTATTATCTGTTGTTTTTGTAAGCGATCGACAGCTATTAATGAAAATCTTTATGTTGAGGTACCTATTATTTTTTATTAATAAATAATTTTAATAGGTATACTTTATCTTTAGTAATGTTTTTATACGGAAGAATATAAGTGTGTATAAACAAACATGTGATATTCATAATCGCCAAACAAGAAGAATGCTTAAATTAGTTTCGTCTTCGTTCCGCGTAAAGTGCAGCGATCTTTCATAGGGCTTGGGGTACATTTCTATAATAAAATCCCAAAATTAATACGTGACTTGCCAATAGAAACTTTCAAAAAACGTGTAAAAACAAAATTGATATTACAGTGCAAGGGATATTATAGTATTGACGAGTATTTAAATGACAAAGACGCAAGGAAATGACCATCTAGGCAGCTCTGCAACAGTTCCGCTCAGATTAGTAAATATTTTTGTAATGATAGATTTGTAATTAAAAATAAGATAAAGAGATTCTTTACGGCTTTTCTTCTCCTCCATGACAAAGTACCTTTCCAAAAATCTAGTAGATTAAAAAAATGATGACAAAGATAAATGTCAGTATAATGATGATACCTTTATGAATAAATTATTTTGTCTTTATTTATTCTTAGCAGAAAAGTGTTTGTGTCGCGGTGAGCAACGATACCTTAGAATCATTATATCGTAATATTTTGGGTAATTTGAGGTTCTTTATCATAAATAAATTATTCAAAGTATTATTAACATACGGATTTATTTATTCGTTTACTCGTCTCATATAGGGCACATCTCCAAAGGCAGTAGTCGTTAATCTTAATAATCAGTAACCCTTTTCAACTGATTGATTGCGGGTTAAGTCGATCAAGAAGGGTTAAATTGAAGGGCCAAATTGGCCGTCACAACAAAAGGATTATTTTACCAGAAACAACCCCTAGCTGACGTGTTAATTCCGTAATAAATAACTATGTTCTGCTTAAAAAGCTTTTTTTGCCGTGTTTTCAACAAAAGGGCGAAGCAAATTTGTTTTCAACTATTTAAACTTGATTAAAAACGTTTAAATTTTTTAATATATTAAATATAAAATTGGGTTAAGAAAATGTAAGTTTCAAACCTGTAGCTTTATGAGTTAAGTAAAGAAATTATTTTATCAAAAGAGATTTTATAATCAATTCCAATCCGGTGAAAACATTTAAATGGCTTCGACAATGGCGTGATACTGACGAATACGTTAGATTAGATAGTACATTTCAACTGATCGCGTCACGTTGCAGTTTCATTCCGTGCTCGCGTCCAGACTATTATGTGGCTGAACAATAATATTTTCAGTGTCCGGTTGGCCTATGGGCTCTATGGCCTTTACGCCTAAGGCTTCCCGCCCACGTCCGATAGTCGGTGACCGATTTTTTGTAGGAGAAAAATAGAACGTACTGATAGCAATGGTGCAACGCACACGTCCTACAAAAAAGTCGGTCAGAAATAAAATCGGTGCATTCCGACCGATATCGGTGAAAAATGAACCGTTCGGAAATGTATGCGTTCTCACCGACTCACCGACAATCGGCCACAAAATCGGTCATAAGAATCGGAGGAAAAATCGGCCCGATTATCGGTCCTACAAAAAGTCTGACGTGGGCGGGAAGCCTAACAATTTGTCTAACTCGTCTCGCAGTGGAATACAAATGGGTTGTTGTGATAGAACTTGCATTACGCGCCAAGGCACTGTCACAAGTGTCATTATCATCGGGTATTCGCACCGACAATAGCCTCTAATACAATTAATACAAAAACCCCATTTCCCGTCGCACTGTAATGATGTAAATTGTAATGATAGCATTTATTTCTAATTTATTGGAAGCTATCTGGAGAAAAACTCGGCGCCGCAGCAGTTAATGAGATAATGTCGAAGAGGTATGATTACCCTGAAAAAGTTAATGGCGATTCACTAAGGATTCTTTCTTAAATATTTTCAAGCCATTAATGTATTAACGATCACGGCGTTCTGTTTAGAAACCGGGTCAGAAGAATTCGGCTTGCTGGTTTACTAATTAAGTTCTAGATTGTAGTAATTTATATACTCTCTCTACTATAAAAAAAAACAATATTATGTCCATTTGAAAGTTACACTAAAATTCAAAGTTACGTGGGTTGACTGTCCAACGAATTCAATATGATATTATAATATATTATTATGTATTTTAAGATGATTTTTTTGTAATTTAAAAGAGTATATTATACCTGTTATTACAAAATATCAAAATCCTTTATTCATGTAAGAATCATTGATACACGTCATTTTTTTAATCTACCAGATTTTCGGGAAGGTGCTTTTTCATGGAGGAGAAGAAAATCTGTAAAGAAACTCCTAAGCACATCTTTTAAAAAAATTCTCGTTAGACGATCGTATATATCACTATTTTGCTTGAATAATTAAGTTGTTCCTTATATATTATATTGCTATAAATATATTGTGACGCTACTGTTAAAATACTTATTTCTCTAAACTCACGTAAAGATTCGGGCGACTTTATAAACGGCTCTAATAGCCCTTTTCTGCAACACAAATATTGCATCAATATCAGCAGCTCGACCCCTTATCAAAGTACCATAGGACTATGAAAATATGCAAAATAAACCAGTCTCGCAGTCTTAACATCTGCAAACTGTCCTATTTATTTACTCTCAGTTATTATTTTTATAAAATACCTCAGGCTGACTATGAAAAGAAAATAATTCCCGATACTACTGCGCTCTAATCGTTTGAATTTATTACATAGTTCCATAAACAACCTGATTACTAATGTGGACAGGAAATCTCTATCATTGCTTGAATCTTATGTTAATAGCATTTTTATTAGCCATATCTCCTAATACCATTGCCTTTAGACAGATTCATGGAACGATAGCTTTAACCACACATTATTAACACTTCGATCGTGTTCCGAATCGGTACTCTTCAAATCCCATGATATAGTTAAACAACATCTACTTTTCCATTATCTCGATCTGTCAAGGTATTGGTTTCATTGGGAAGGCAATAGTGAAACGATGGCTATCGTTATCTGATCACAAGTCGGTTTGTTGACAACTTATCCCGAGCTGTTATCTAATATCTGGAACTGCGAGCTTAGAGCCATTGAGTTGAACTGAGGCTCGGTTTAATCACTTTTAAATGGCTCCTAACAGCTCTTAATTATTTATTAATGTCTTCTTGGAAACTTGGGTTTGCGACTTTGGTTGTGATGGAAGGCTATGTTTGTTTTAGAAACTTTATAACTGAATATGCTAATATGAGGATTATAGCTCGTGAAATATTAAAAGTAAGTAGGTATTGTACCATGTCGAGAGCATTATTTGCATACATTTTGTGGTCAATATTTTCTGTTGTAGAAAATGAAAAAGTATGTTAGGTTTCAGGCAACAAGTAATGATACTTCCTGTTGTATTAAGGAAAAATTAACAAATCTGTATATGAATTTTGGTAATCATAAACTACCTGAACATCAAAGTAAATGTTTGGTTGTTTATCCCAGCATAGATATCGCACCCTCAGTGGAAAAAAAGCATAAGTCGTCTTACGTTGAATTTAAGTTATTAAAATGTTAAAATGATTGGTTAGAGGGATAAAAGCTGCATACGCTAATTTTTTTGAAATTTTTATCATTAATCTTGACGGTTTTGTGCAAGAAATCGTAATGTAAATTCCTTTGACTACTATCTGATATTTAACAGATTTTTTACTCTCCTGTAAATTTGCAATTTTCATCTTATGCCTTTTTTCCACTGAAGGTGCGATATACACACAGGCGTAACTTAGTTTTTTTTGCACGCATTTGCACAATGTCATAATCTTGTCACGCTACACTTGACACCAATATGGTGGACCATTCAGCTGGGATTACCATCGATGGTTATCGTCGCTGCAAATATTTAGCCAGGAACTGTATCAAACATCTTGCAATTCTTGCGTGACAATGACGACATAATATTTGTATTGCGCCCGAGATTACAGATACAAAATCTCGGCATTGTATAACTTTATTATGTAATGCAAATATTTTTTATTGTCCTGCGACGGGAGTTATTGTGCTCAAAATTATTAAGTCTGTGTACAGTTCGTATCTACATCTTATTGAAGCTTTATTTATTTTTAAACTGACTTCGAAAACTAAACGATGTATCGTTTGATAATTTTATTGACTTTAATTATACAATTCACAGAAGACATAATACTAAATGATTATACTTATGTAGAGCCGTATTATATAAACATACTGTTTTTCGAGCAAGTTCTTCAAAATAAATTTTCAGTTTCAAGAAGTACCTACACTACAAGAACAAGGACACCTGAATATCTCATTTCATATCTTATTTTCTCAGAGACGTGTAAAGTCTTTCGCCATAGATCGACAAGTGTGGCGATCGAAGAAAAAATTCTAGCGAAATAGTCAGTTGTAGTATGGTTGTAGTGTTGTGATAAAGATCTACGGCGGATGATGTGATAATGAACTACATATTAGACTCGAGTCTCATGATCAAAAATGACATAAATCGATATTCAACCGACTTAGCTATCTAGTGCTTTAGTTATCGTTGTCGAATATATTACTCATATAACAATATACATTACGAAAAATAGCACCTTTCAGTAAACACTGCATTAACACAAGGAAGCGAATTCTACATTGTTCCATTCAGTGTGTATAAACATTTATACCATCCCGCACAATAATTTTCAATAAATGCGGGAATTGAATGGCGGCTCCAAATGAAACGGCCCTAAATCCTTCCTTATCGCATAGACAAGATCTCTACGGTGTCGGGTTACAATGACACACAAACTACCAAGAAAGATAATTGTATGTAAACCTTAACAATTCCCTGTTCCATTTGACCCTAAAATGTGAAATTCACGCCTGAATTAATTTCTTTTGAGCCTTCTCTACTATATTGAATGCTATGGTTTTTTGTTGTTGTAAAAATCTTGGACGAAGTTTTGATACAGACATTTCATATAATACACTTTTTATATTTTTATCTTAAACAAGATTTTTTATGGCAATTTATTTATGTATTGGTTTATTAATAATATTGTACTGAAGCGCTCATAGCCCGGCGGCTTGCGTCGATCCTAAGTGCGGCGCGGTTGGTAGTTGGGTGGGTGACCGCTAGTGGAAAAAAAATTCTTGAGCGTTTCCGACTTTCCATGCTTCAAAGGGGGTGCCGAAAGTCGGTCCCGGTTGTTATTATAAGATAACAGTCGTTACGCCATGTCGGAGACCCTCGGAAGGTATGAAAACTTCCGACACTTGGGTTCCTCTGCCAATCCCCCAATTCGCTCTGGAGCAGCGTGGTGGAGTATGCTCTAGGCGTCCTCAAGAGGAGAGACCCGTGCCCAGTAGTGGGCCATTAATGGGTTGAAGTCAATATTCTATTTATACGAAATATGATCTCAATTTAAATATTAAAATATCAATTATATTAAAATATCAATTATTCTTCACATATTTTATTCAGCAATTATTCATTCAATAGTTCAGGAAAATTAGTCCAATGTTAATAGTTTACTTAGTTTATTTTTTTATCATGTGGATATATGGTGGACAAAGACTTCATTGATGAAAGATGACATGGTCCTAAAAATGGAATGATAACTAAATTCAAATATAGAACATCGTTTCTAGAATATTCATTTATCATGTCATTCGATGAATTCCTTCGTTTCGTTTGCCCGCCTGGCCGACAGAGGGCTGCGGCTGTCGCGCGGCTTCATTTACAAATATTTTGGAACTAATATTTTTCCAACTTGTCGGCGTTTTATCTACTGCTTCTCTCCACTAAGCGTTGCCTATTGCTTCGCTATTTCTTCACATTGAACAACATCATAATTTGCAAGATACTCTCGTTTAAAATGATACTTAAGATCATAGTAATAGAGATCATTTTACAACGATATTGGCTGGTTTTTAGTATCTTTTATTACATGCAACAGCTGATTATCTAAGAGCAAAATCTTTACGAAAAACTTAAAATGAATGTGCGCAAAAACGAACCCCAGCGGGATAGGGCTGCCGCATAAATCTTAATAAATAGCTAATTGATTGCTATTTATTATAAGTTGTAATAGATAGTTAATTATTGAAATATTTATGGGTTAAGGAAATTATAATGGGTAGAAATTTTACATTTTTATGTGAGAGTCAGCAATAAATGTAGCTTTTTAAAAACGCTTTATAATGTAGATGTGTTCTAAATGTATAAAATAATATCATAAAGAGCATATCACCAAAGTAAAATAAGGCTTTCTTGATATGGCAAGTGGTCGAACATCCATTTGCCATATCAAGTCGTCGTTCGACTCTATAAAATGATAAGGTAGGATTTTAATCACAGATTTTAATATGACACGTAACAGAGAGCTAGGCTATTATAAAAACATTTTCAAAAACAAAGAAATAAGTAGGTTTCAGATTATATCGTTGTCCAAATAAAACAAAACTGCGTCAACCCTGAGTTTATCTTCCATCTCGTGCCACGTAATTTGACACTTTTCACTGACAAAGCCCACATTTACTCGACACACTGTATAAAAAATTATGAGTCTATGACACAGAACTATGAACTATGTCGCAAAAACCTAAAGCCATACAAAAAGCAATTAGCATTTTTTGTGTCCTTATTTTGTTCAGAATTAATATTTACAGGAATGTTAGACGTAAAAACTTTACTGAGCTTAGCACGTGTTAAGCCATGTGAAGTGGCAACTATGTCTTATTTCTCATAATTAGGTTCCGCAGGTTTGTGGAATCTAAGGTTAAGGGTGGTCTTTACTAAAGATATTTCCGGTTTGTCGGCGACATATTTGGCCAATATGTATGCACATCGGAACATTTAATATTTCGTTTTTGTTGTTGACATTTATACGACATTTCCTAAGACAAAATCTTTTAGAATTTTATAATATAGGGAAGTTATATACCATATTTTTGTAGGGCAGGGGGAACGGTCTCTAAGCTTTCCCCTCTGTGCTCTTTAAATGCCTATAAAGGTTCTACAAAATAAAACAAAATATGTTTTCTTACGATTTTTGGTTGGAAAGTTGGACTAGAATTCGCTGGCAACGCGTTAACGACATTCCTAATACTTGTATTACGAATGTCCATGGATGGATACCATTTGCCATTGGCCCCATTTACCATTACGTGACCAGTTTGTTTTAGTGGGGATAGTGGAAGAGTGAAATTGGTGACTTTACCAAATTGCCAGTGTTTTTTGTTTCCAAGAAACAACTGCTTCAACTTACCTTTGTTTTGACTCTCCTCGGTCTCCTACTAGTTGATTATTTACAGTTGAAGTTTTTAAAAATAATATTCATCATTCTAATGTTAATCTCTGGTATCACAATATTGTCCCATTTATCGCGAATCACGCGATCACACGGTACATCATCAATCAAACAATGGGACACTTGCGCTCAGTACAGCGTTCGAACTCGAATAAAAACGGTATGTCCCAAGGCGATACCAGATCCGTATCTAATATAATCCGAACAGGAAACTCATTGTGGAAGACCAGATGCGAAATTCCGAAAACCGTTGTAGGACTCATCGCGATTGTTAAAGAGAATAGTGCACTTGTGGGCGGGGTCCGATTGTGCATTCCGATTTTAGGAACGCTCGTCTTATGTTTCCTCCAGTTTCTTCTTTACACGGAACAAAATATTGTGAGATGCTCTTACGCATCTCTCTTTACTTTGCCGATTGTGAAAAAGTGAAGCTACCGATATTACGATCTGTGAAATACATATTTCGTCGACATATGCTGGTCATTAATGTTATGCAAGTTATTACATGCGCGGAAAAAAGGACACCAAATTATTCTATGATATAAATACTATGACAATGCTGCAAAATGTCTACAGTTATGTAGTTTTTGTAAAAAGTAAAGGTGTGGAATCGAATGCAATTTACGGTTGACTTAATTCAAGGTATTTCATACATTATTTTGATGTGCACCAGAAGGCGACGAAACACCTTTTTGTTCAATAAAAAATGTTTAGTAACATGATTCGATTTAAAAAGAGCGAAACGGAATTATTCGGGCGGCAAATTGGTATCGAAAAAGGATTGTCTACTGTTTTGAAAATAAGACTGGCGCAGCGGAACTCTTTGAAAAGGATTAAATTTGGGAACTTCGATCTTTTGTGAGGATTGTTTTTACAGCTTATGTAAGTCTTTGTCGGTTTTGCGGACTTACGGCATCTCGAGAAACGGCATAATAGAGTTCGGCGTTGCAACATCCTTTAACTCAAAGGCACCCATTTTACGGTTCTTGAATGGGCGCAGGGGTTCTTAGTATCCTTTGACGCAGAACCTACGTGGTAGTGAATAGCACTGTTTCTGTTTCATGGTTGAACCTTTCAATGGTTAACAAGCACGCTTCAAGATTAAGTTAGTCGCGGTACTCTGCTTCCTGTAGCGCACTTTAGGATAATGGACTGTTTTTTTGTTGACAATAGTAGCAGATAGAAGCAGCAGGTGGTGTGCTTCTGAAGGCACGTTTAGCAGTCGATCTCAGTTAATATAGTTACAATCAGCTGGATTATATCGGAGGCCTTAAGGTGGAATAATTTCCCTATTAGAACACCAATCTGGAACTGAACCACGCTTCAACTTTTGACAACTTTTATCGAATATTTGGCTAGTATTAGACAACGGTTTAACAACATACTAAGAGAAGTTTCCTCCTATTTGAAGTTCATCATCATAACCCATAATTATTCCACATAAAACGTGCTCATCATTTCTCACGACTCCTCTCTGCGAGGGGTATAAGCCATAACCCAGCAGGCAAACCAAGTGCGGATTGGCAGGCTCCACACACCTTTGAGGATATTATGGAGAACTCTCAGATGTGCAAGGTTTCCTCAAAATGTTTTCCTCACTCACCTAAGAAAGTGGTGGCACGATTCGATCTCGGGAGTAGTAGGTATTCGCCGGTTCTAACTCAGGAGTTAGAACCGGCAAAATTGGGCAAATTGCTAAGTTCACGACCTTCGCTGCCTAGAACAAAAAAAAGTCGAGTTTGGTGTCAAATTGTATGTTTTCGACCATGCCCGATCGATTGCACTGATCCATTTTTTGCTAACTAGCGTAGAAACAAAGATAGCTTCAGCGTTGTATTAGCCCTACTTCGTTATCTAATGCCCTCATTAGGTCGTTAACTTGACCATTCAATAATTACAATGGGCTTATCGCTTCCTCGTACTCGACTTAACTATGATGCAGTGATTCATACTAACGAAGGGCACTGTTTTTATTACAAAAACACCATAATTTTTGTTCATCGTATTTATTATTCCAAATAAAATTGAATCAAATAAATTATTTAATCTTCCATCATTGCAAATAGTCTTGGCATGAAATATTTTCAGAATATTATACATAGATTTGCCATGATACCTATATTAAAAATTATGCAATATTCTTCGTAGAAAGTAGTAAAATCATGTTAGATTCGATCGAGATTATGTTCAGAATGTTTTATCGAAGGCTTGTGCTGTGATCCGTGCGCCCAAAGAAAAGAAGGAACTGCCTGCAGCCGCACCTTCAGTATTCGATCATTACAAAATTTTAAAAATACCTTACAATATCTTTGAACTAAAATCCCCTCCTAACAATAACAATACCCAACAAACTACCAATCAATACCCCCACCACCAATACCACTAATACCTAACAATATCTTTGAACTAAAATCCCCTCCTATCCCCATCTAACTCCTGTCGAATAACTTTATTTGAAATTTAATGAATGTAAGTATGATATTCTGAAGCGCTCAAAGCACGGCGACTTATATCGGGTTGAGACCGAAGTTTGATGATAAGGCTGATAACTGACTTACACATTCGAGATATGACCGGTATCATTGTCACCACAACAATTCACCCGAAATGGCTTTTATTATGTCGGATGTGGTGACGGAATAAGATGTGCCTTTGTAAAGTTTACGCTGGATGGAAAATAGCAGAAAACAAGCCAGCGTGGTTATTGTACCATCAGTAGCCCCAGCTTGCGACGGCAGAAATAAATGCGGAATCAAAGTTCCTTCTACCAGTATCTCAGTGATTGGCCTTGTTGCATAGGTCAAAAACCCGAAATTTATATCAATCCATAGATCCTATACGAAGTTAAAGAAGGACAAACTCATAACTAACTTATTCTTATTTAACTTATTCTTTTTTCTTGTACTCTTATGTTTATTATTGTATGGTGTACAAACAATAAAGTGTTAAATAAAATAAATAATAACAAATAAATAAACACATTGTTGTTTTTAGTTTAGAGTGATTCAATTACGTATCATAATGGACCTTCCCATGGGAATGAGGTGTTCTACCGCGGCAAAAAGTAGCCTACGTTACTCTTCAGCCTCCTAACTATCTCCACACAAAAAATCATACCATAAAATTGCTCCGTTACAACGCGAACGTGAACGAGGGACAAACAAACAAACACTCTTTCGCATTTATAATATTAGTATGGATAGTTTTACCGCGGTAAAAAGTAGCCTACTTTCTTCTCTAGCTTCCTAACTACAACGTGAACAACACACAAAAAAACACACAAAAACCACACACCACACCACATAAAAAATCATATCACAACATCGCTCCGTTATGACGTCAAAGAGGGACAAAGAACAAAGAAACACACTTTTGCATTTATAATATTAGTATGGAAATATTGATAATCCATGATCCATAGATCCTATACGAAGTTAAAGAAGGACCAACACATTGTTGTTTTTAGTATGGAGTGATTCAAGTACGCATCATAATGGATCTTCCCAAGGGAATGTGGTGTTTTACTGCGGTAAAAAAATAATGTACGTTACTCACTAGCCTACTAATTATCTACACACAAAAAAATATCATACCATAACATCGCTCCATTACGACGTGAAAGAGGGACAAACAAACAAACAAATACACTTTTGCTTTTATTATATTAGTATGGAAGTATGGATATGGAGTGATTCAAATAGAACAGAATAGAATAGCGTTTATTTGCAAGGCCACGAACACATACAAAAACAGAGAAAAAAACAGAATAAGAAATGAAAAATAAAACAAAAACATGCAGCTCCTTACAAAATTATTACTAGATTACGCTCGCATGTGTCCAGTGGCCTAGAAAAAAGAACACACTTAGCATTATGCCGCAGTATTGACTACAGCGCTGATTTTCAGTGTGTCCTATTCGGTAAGTCACGGACGACAGTACGCATCATAATAGATCTTCCCATAGGAATGAAATGTTTTACCGCGGTAAAAGGTAGCCTACGTTACTCTCTAACCTCCTAACTATCTCCACACAAAAATTCATACCATAGCATTCTCCGTTACGACGTTAAAGAGAGACAAACAAACAAACACACTTTCGCATATATAATATTAGTATGGAAGTATTGATATGGAGTTATTCAAATACGCATCATAATGGATATTACCCATGGGAATGAGATGTTTTGCCGCAGTAAAAAAGTAGCCTACTCTAGCTTCCTAACTATCTTCACACAAAAAAATCATACCATAACACAAAAATAATAATATATCTTAACACAAAAAATCATATCTTAACATCGCTCCGTTACGACGTGAAAGAGGGAAAGCAAACAAACACTCGCATTTATAATATTAAGTATATGGATAGTATGGATACCTAATATTATTTTTGATCTAAAATAATTACTCCTTTCGAATAACTTTATTTGAAATTTAATGAATTTAAATATGATATTCTGAAGCGCCCAATCAAAGCACGGTGACTTATATTGGGTTGGGACCGAAGTATGATGATAAGACTGATAACTGACTTAAACATTGGAGATATGATTGGTATCGTTGTCACCACAACAATTCATACGAAATGGCTGCAGTGACGGAGTGAGATGTGCCTTTGTAAAGTCTACATTATGCGCTGGATGGAAAATAGCAGAGAACAAACCAGCACGGTTATTGTACCGTCAGTAGCCCCAGCTTGCGACGGCAGAGGTGAATGCGGAATCAAGGCTCCTTCTATAGGTATCTCAATGAAGGTGGCTGGACCAATGCATCCGCAATATGTCTCTGAGACCACTCGTCTCCAATCTTTCAGCGATTGGCCTCGTTGTACAGGTCAAAAGCCCGAGGAATTGTTGGAGGCTGGTTTCTTTTACACCGGGCAGGGGGACAAAACGAAATGTTTCTACTGCGATGGAGGATTGAAAGACTGGGAATGCGCCGACGTCCCATGGGAAGAACACGCACGTTGGTTCGATCAATGCGCTTACATTCACTTAGTAAAAGGCCGAGATTATGTTCAGAATGTTTTATCGAAGACTTGTTGTGTGATCCGTGTGCCCAAAGGAAAGAACGAACTGTCTGCAGCCGCACCTTCGGTATTCGATCGTTGTAAAATATCTAAAATACCCAACATTATTTTTGACCTAAAATAATTACTCCTCCCGAATAACTTTATTTGAAGTTTAATGAAGATAAATATGGTTTTCTGTAGCGCTCAAAGCACGCCGACTTATATAGGGTTGAGACCGAAGTATGTGTTTTATACAAAATGAACGCTCAGTTTCTTTAATGTTACTATAGACTTCATGTGGGTTCGTTATTAAATCTAGGAACTTATAAAAAAGGCGCATCTTTTTGTTATTGATTGTTAAAGACATTAAAAAAAACTGAGTCGTTAGATGTTTGAAATACAAATTAGAAAAATAGAAGATATAATCGTTTTATTCAATCTAACCTTTCCCCAATACTGTTCGTAACATATCATGTGTGTGATAGATAATAGTAGATTTCCAGGCTTTAAAAATGGTAAATACTTATCTTAAAATAATTTTCTGTTGCACTGTATAAAACAAATACACAGTAAAAAGTTAAGTTGCCTGTTTTTGATACAATAATCATATGAACAGTATAATACCAAACCAATGTTAGCTAACAAAAAAAAAATTAAAAGTTTTAAAAAAGTATTTTGCATTAAAGAGATATCTAAAAATAAAAATGGTTGTGATTTATTATAGAAGATCTAGCTCGCCTTCCTTCGTGAAATTGTATGAAAATTATAGTATGTCAGACGACATATTTACGAAATAAGAATTTTATAAACTAACGAAAGATTCTGTGTTTGTAACGTAGGAAAAAACGTAGGTAAATGCATACTTAAATGTACAATTTTTATCAGCTCACTGAGAAAATTGAAACAAGTCTTTGTGCTCAGGATAACACTCATTACAAATGCAGTTTCAAGTTTTTTAATATTTTCAGAAAGCAGTAAATAATTTTAAAAGAACAAAAACAGTTTTTTTTTTTTTATATCTTATAAGTTAATGCTTGACTACAATCCCACCTGATGGTAAGTGGCGATGTAGTCATTGGTTTTATTACTTATTGTTTTTATTTATTTATTATTTATTAAAGTTATTACAAGTACATAAAGTTAAGTTTTTATTTGTCTGATATTTTAAAACTCTGATTTATGATTTTCATGTTAAAAATGATTACGAACAAATTTAAATTACTATACACTGATGATTTAGTTTATAAAATTTTTATAAGGGAAGAACTTGTATTGAGGCCTTATTACTAAAACGATCTGACTATCCATTAAATAAGATATATGAATATAAAACAAAGTGTCTTTTAAGATCCAAATGCTGGTAAAATAATAACAGAGTTTGTAGGCTTGCGCTCAACAGTGTAATTTTTAACATTCAAACTTTTTTTTTGGCAAAATCTATAAGTGTGAATAAAAATGTCACGAAAATTTTTAAAATGGAATATCAATTTAATGAAAATGCTGAATACAATACTTATAGCTAATAAGGTACCCAAGAATTTGATAATAATGTACTAAACATAATATTATTAACAATATTTACTCAGTCAGATTACCCTTTATGAATTTTTAACACTTTACGAAAATTCTAAAACATTGTTATGTAATTATAAAAATGTCTTTATAAATGTTAAAGACATAATTTTAATATTTTAAATTTACAAAATAACATAAATTTGTTCGTGACAATTTTATGAACTGTCCAATTGTATGTAAAGTGGTGTCTTCATTTTATTTCTATTTCAATCGACTTTTAAATTTTTATTTAGTCAGATATCCCTTTATGAATTTTAAAACTACGAATATGCTACAACATTTGATGTAATGATAAAAATGTGTTTAAAAATTTTAAAGACAACATTGTAGTAATGTAAAATTTACAAAAGAATATTACATTGGTTAAAATTGAATTTGTAAAACTGTTTGTGACAATTTTATAAACTGTCCAATTGTCTGTAAAGTAGTGTCTTCATTTTATTTATATTGCAAGCGACTATGAACTTTTTACTCAGTGAGATTACCCTTTATGAATTTCAAAACTTCGAATATGCTACAACATTTGATGTAATGATAAAAATGTGTTTAAAAATTTTAAAGACAACATTGTAGTAATGTAAAATTTACAAAAGAATATTACATTGGTTAAAATTGAATTTGTAAAACTGTTTGTGACAATTTTATAAACTGTCCAATTGTCTGTAAAGTAGTGTCTTCATTTTATTTATATTGCAAGCGACTATGAACTTTTTACTCAGTGAGATTACCCTTTATGAATTTCAAAACTACGAAAATATTAAAACATTTTGATGTAATGATAATAATGTGTTTAAAAATTTTAGACAACATTAATAAAGTACAACCAAATATAACACTGCTTAAAATTTAATTAAAGGAAAATTGTAAAACTGTTCATGACAATTTTATGAACTCTTCAATTGGTTGTAAAGTGGTGTCTACATTTTATTTTATTTTATTTTATTTTATCAAACAACTATTTAATTTTTACTCAGTCAGATTACTCTTGACGAAATTTGAAACTTCAAGAAAATACATACTAAAACATTTTGATGTAATGATAAAATGTATTTTAAACGTTTTAAAGATAATCGTAATATTAACAATTTACAAAACAACATAAAAAGAAATCACAAAAAAAATATCTTAAAACAGTTTACATTTTATTTTCAAATAGGTGTTTCTATATACTTTTTTGCTCAGTCATATGAGTATGTGTCTACAGTTCTTTACGTACATATTTTGACGTGAGCCCAAACGAATTCACTAACATATTTAGTAGGCAGTACGTGCTGTTTGGTATCGTTTTAATGGTGATTAATACATTAGAATGTTACTGACACAACAATATTAAGGAGAAAAGAATGACATTCCATTACTGATTACATTTTACTTATCGATCATTAATGCTCCCGTCACTTAGACTTTGGAATGCTGAACCCGTACCATTATGTAAAACGATACCAAACAGCACGTACTGCCTACTAAATATGTTAGTGAATTCGTTTGGGCTCACGTCAAAATATGTACGTAAAGAACTGTAGACACATACTCATATGACTGAGCAAAAAAGTATATAGAAACACCTATTTGAAAATAAAATGTAAACTGTTTTAAGATATTTTTTTTGTGATTTCTTTTTATGTTGTTTTGTAAATTGTTAATATTACGATTATCTTTAAAACGTTTAAAATACATTTTATCATTACATCAAAATGTTTTAGTATGTATTTTCTTGAAGTTTCAAATTTCGTCAAGAGTAATCTGACTGAGTAAAAATTAAATAGTTGTTTGATAAAATAAAATAAAATAAAATAAAATGTAGACACCACTTTACAACCAATTGAAGAGTTCATAAAATTGTCATGAACAGTTTTACAATTTTCCTTTAATTAAATTTTAAGCAGTGTTATATTTGGTTGTACTTTATTAATGTTGTCTAAAATTTTTAAACACATTATTATCATTACATCAAAATGTTTTAATATTTTCGTAGTTTTGAAATTCATAAAGGGTAATCTCACTGAGTAAAAAGTTCATAGTCGCTTGCAATATAAATAAAATGAAGACACTACTTTACAGACAATTGGACAGTTTATAAAATTGTCACAAACAGTTTTACAAATTCAATTTTAACCAATGTAATATTCTTTTGTAAATTTTACATTACTACAATGTTGTCTTTAAAATTTTTAAACACATTTTTATCATTACATCAAATGTTGTAGCATATTCGAAGTTTTGAAATTCATAAAGGGTAATCTCACTGAGTAAAAAGTTCATAGTCGCTTGCAATATAAATAAAATGAAGACACTACTTTACAGACAATTGGACAGTTTATAAAATTGTCACAAACAGTTTTACAAATTCAATTTTAACCAATGTAATATTCTTTTGTAAATTTTACATTACTACAATGTTGTCTTTAAAATTTTTAAACACATTTTTATCATTACATCAAATGTTGTAGCATATTCGTAGTTTTAAAATTCATAAAGGGATATCTGACTAAATAAAAATTTAAAAGTCGATTGAAATAGAAATAAAATGAAGACACCACTTTACATACAATTGGACAGTTCATAAAATTGTCACGAACAAATTTATGTTATTTTGTAAATTTAAAATATTAAAATTATGTCTTTAACATTTATAAAGACATTTTTATAATTACATAACAATGTTTTAGAATTTTCGTAAAGTGTTAAAAATTCATAAAGGGTAATCTGACTGAGTAAATATTGTTAATAATATTATGTTTAGTACATTATTATCAAATTCTTGGGTACCTTATTAGCTATAAGTATTGTATTCAGCATTTTCATTAAATTGATATTCCATTTTAAAAATTTTCGTGACATTTTTATTCACACTTATAGATTTTGCCAAAAAAAAAGTTTGAATGTTAAAAATTACACTGTTGAGCGCAAGCCTACAAACTCTGTTATTATTTTACCAGCATTTTGGTCTTTAAAAATACTTTGTTTTATTTTCATATATGTCTTATTTAATGGATAGTCAGATCGTTTTAGTAATAAGAGCTCAATACAAGTTCTTCTCTAATAAAAATTTCACAAACTAAATCATCAGTGCATAGTAATTTAAATTTGTTCGTAATCTTTTTTAACTTGAAAATCATAAATCAGAGTTTTAAAACATCAGGCAAATAAAAACTTAACTTGATGTACTTGTTATAAAGTGTTTTTGTTCTTTTAAAATTATTTACTGCTTTTTGAAACTGCATTTGTTATGAGCGGAATCCTGAGCACAGAGGCTTACAACACAGAATCTTTCGTTAATTTATAAAATTCTGATCCCGTAAATATATCGTCTGACATACTATAATTTTCATATAATTTCACTAAAGAAGGCGAACTAGATCTTCTATAATAAATTACAACCATTTTTATTTTTAGATATTTCTTTAATGCAAGATACTTTTTTAAAACTTTTAATATATATTTTTTGATAGCTAACATTGGTTTGGTATTATAATGTCCATATCATTATTATATCAAAAAAAGGCAACTTAGCTTTTCACTGTGTACTTGTTTTATATAGTGCAACAGAAAATTATTTTAAGATAAGTATTTACCATTTTTAAAGCCTGGAAGTCTACTATTATCTATCACACGCATGATATGTTACGAATAGTATTGGGGAAAGGTTAGATTGAATAAAACGATTATATCTTCTATTTTTCTAATTTGTATTTCAAACATCTAATGACCCAGTTTTTTTAATGTCTTTAACAATCAATAACAAACAGATCGTCTTTTTTATAAGTTTCTAGATTTAATAACGAATCCACATGAAGTCTGTAGTAACATTAAAGAAAGTGAGCGTTCATTTTGTATAAAACACATACTTCGGTCTCAACCCTATATAAGTCGGCGTGCTTTGAGCGCTTCAGAAAACCATATTTATCTTCATTAAACTTCAAATAAAATTATTCGAAACGAGTAATTATTTTAGGTCCAAAATAATGTTGGGTATTTTAGATATTTTTCAACGATCGAATACCGTAGGTGCGGCTGCAGTCAGTTCGTTCTTTCCTTTGGGCACACGGATCACATCACAAGTCTTCGATAAAACATTCTGAACATAATCTCGGCCTTTTACTAAGTGAATGTAAGCGCATTGATCGAACCAACGTGCGTGTTCTTCCCATGGGACGTCGCCGCTCTCCCAGTCTTTCAATCCTCCATCGCAGTAGAAACATTTCGTTTTGTCCCCGTGCCCGGTGTAAAAGAAACCAGCCTCCGACAATTCCTCGGGCTTTTGACCTATACAACGAGGCCAATCGCTGAAAGATTGGAGACGAGCGGTCTCAGAGACATATTGTGGATGCATTGGTCCAGCCATCTTCATTGAGATACCTATAGAAGGAGCCTTGATTCCGCATTCATCTCTGCCATCGCAAGCTGGGGCTACTGATGGTACAATAACCGTGCTGGTTTGTTCTCTGCTATTTCCCATCCAGCGCATAATGTAGACTTTACATAGGCACATCTCACTCCGTCACTGCATCCAACATAATAAAAGCCATTTCATATGAATTGTTGTGGTGACAACGATGCCGTTCATATCTCCAATGTTTAAGTCAGTTATCAGTCTTATCATCATACTTCGGTCGCAACCCAATATAAAAGTTGCCGTGCTTTGATTGAGCGCTTCAGAATACCATATTTAAATTCATTAAATTTCAAATAAAATTATTCGAAAGGAGTAATTATTTTAGGTCAAAATTAATTACGTATCCATACTATCCATATACTTAATAAAATAAATGCGAAAGTGTGTTTTTTTGTTTGTTTGTCCCTCTTTCACGTCGTAACGGAGCGATGTTAAGATATGATTTTTTGTGTTAAGATAGTTAGGAGGCTGGAGAGTAACGTAGGCTACTTTTTATTGCGGCAAAACATCTCATTCCCATGGGAATATCCATTGTGATGCGTATTTGAATCACTCCATATCACTCCATATGAAAGTGTGTTTGTTTGTTTGTCTCTCTTTCACGTCGTAGCGGAGAATGTTATGGTATGATTTTTTGTGTGAAGATAGTTAGAAGGTTGGAGAGTAACGTAGGCTACTTTTTACCACGGTAAAACATTTCATTCCCATGGGAAGATCTATTATGATGCATACGTCGTCCGTGACTTTCCGAATAGGACACACAGAAAATCAGCGCTGTAGTCAATACTACGGCATAATGCTGAGTGTGCTCCTTTTTCTAGGCCACTGGACACATGCGAGCGTAGTCTAGTAACAATTTTGTAAGGAGTTGCATGTTTTTGTTTTTGTTTTATTTTTAATTTCTTATTCTGCTTTTTTTCTGTTTTTGTATGTTTTCATGGCCTTGCAAATAAACGCTATTCTATTATATTTTATTCTATTTGAATCACTACTTCCATACTAATATAATAAATGCAAAAGTGTATTTGTTTGTTTGTTTGTCCCTCTTTCACGTCATAATGGAGCGATGTTATGGTATATTTTTTTGTGTTTAGATAGTTAGTAGGCTAGAGAGTAACTTAGATTACTTTTTACCGTGGTAAAACACTACATTCCCATGGGAACGTCCATTATGATGCGTACTTGAATCACTCTATACTAAAAACAACAATGTGTTGGTCCTTCTTTAACTTCGTATAGGATCTATGGATTGATATAAATGTATAGTTAGAAATTCAATCATCCTTATCCATACTTCCATACTAATATAATAAATGCAAGTGTGTTTCTTTGTTTTTTGTCCCTCTTTGAAGTCGTAACAGAGCGATGTTATGGTATGATTTTTTGTGTGTAGATAGTAAGTAGGCTAGTGAGCAACGTACATTATTTTTTACCGCGGTAAAACACCACATTCCCTTGAGAAGATCCATTATGATGCGTACTTGAATCACTCCATACTAAAAACAACAATGTGTTGGTCCTTCTTTAACTTCGTATAGGATCTATGGATTGATATAAATTTATAGTTAGAAATTCAATCATCCTTATCCATACTTCCATACTAATGTTATAAATGCAAAAGTGTGTTTCTTTGTTCTTTGTCTCTCTTTGACGTCATAACGGAGCGATGTTATGGTATGATTTTTTATATGGTGTGGTGTGTGGTTTTTGTGTTTTTTTGTGCGTTGTTCACGTTGTAGTTAGGAGGCTAGAGAAGAAAGTAGGCTACTTTTTTACCGTGGTAAAACTATCCATATTAATATTATAAATGCGAAAGTGTGTTTGTTTGTTCTTTGTCTCTCTTTGACGTCATAACGGAGCGATGTTATGGTATGATTTTTTATATGGTGTGGTGTGTGGCTTTTGTGTTTTTTTGTGTGTTGTTCACGTTGTAGTTAGGAGGCTAGAGAAGAAAGTAGGCTACTTTTTTACCGTGGTAAAACTATCCATACTAATATTATAAATGCGAAAGTGTGTTTGTTTGTTTGTCCCTCGTTCACGTTCGCGTTGTAACGGAGCAATGTTATGGTATGATTTTTTGTGTGGAGATAGTTACGAGGCTGAAGAGTAACGTAGGCTACTTTTTACCGCGGTAGAACATCTCATTCCCATGGGAAGGTCCATTATGATACATATTTGAATCACTCCAAACTAAAAACAACAATGTGTTTGTCCTTCTTTAACTTCGTATAGGATCTATGGATTGATATAAATTTCGGGCTTTTGACCTATGCAACAAGGCCAATCACTGAGACTAGTAGTAGAAGGAGCCTTGATTCCGCATTCATTTCTGCCGTCGCAAGCTGGGGCTACTGATGGTACAATAACCACGTTGTTTTCTGTTATTTTCTATCCAGCGTAAACTTTACAAAGGCACATCTTATTTCGTCACCGCATCCAACATAATAAAAGCCATTTCGTGTGAATTGTCGTGTTGACAACGATACCGGTCGTATCTCGAATGTGTAAGTCAGTTATCAGTCTTACCATCAAACTTCGGTCTCAACCCGATATAAGTCGCAGTGCTTTGAACGCTTCAGATTATCACATTTACATTCATTAAATTTCAAATAAAGTTATTCGACAGGAGTAATTATTTTAGTTCAAAGATATTGTTAGGTATTTTTAAAATTTTGCAATGATCGAATACTGAAGGTGCGGCTGCAAGCAGTTTCTTATTTTCTTTGGGCGCACGGATCACAACACAAGCCTTCGATAAAACATTCTGAACATAATCTCGATCGAATCTAACATGATTTTACTACTTTCTACGAAGAATATTGCATAATGTTCAATATAGGTATCATGGTAAATCTATGTATGATATTCTGAAAATATTTCATGCCAAGACTATTTGCAATGATGGAGGATTACATAATTTATTTGATTCAATTTTATTTGGAATAATAAATACGATGAACAAAAATTATGGTGTTTTTGTAATAAAAACGGTGCCCCTCGTTAGTATGAATCACTGCGTCATAGTTAAGTCGAGTACGAAGCAGATACGAGGAAGCGATAAGCCCATTGTAATTATTGAATGGTCAAGTTAACGACCTAATGAGGGCATTAGATAACGAAGTAGGGATAATACAACGCTGAAGCTATCTTTGTTTCTACGCTAGTTAGCAAAAAACGGATCAGTGCAATCGATCGGGCATGGTCGAAAACATACAATTTGACACCAAACTCGACTTTTTTTTGTTCTAGGCAGCGAAGGTCGTGAACTTAGCAATTTGCCCAATTGGCCGGTTGTAGCTCCTGAGTTAGAACCGGCGAATACCTACTACTCTCGGGCCCTAGTTTCGGGAGAATAACGTTCAAACCTCTCTAGAGTATCACTGCTTTTTTATTTGAAGTTACTGAGCTCTTCACCATAGGTTAATTTTGTCTTAAGGTGATAACTTACTGCATAAACCGTCTCATTTATTTCAACTTTAACATAAAAACATAGTTACACCAACCACTGGCGTTCGTCCACAGTCCGGTTCTCACGTCATTTTCTACCTCGTACGTGTAAACTGTGGAACAAATTACCTGCATCGGTGTTCCCTCTAAGCTATGACATGGGTTCCTTCAAGAAGCGGGTCTATTGTCATCTTCTTGGCCGGCAACGCGTTGATGTCGCCCCTGGTGTCGCTAATGTCCATGGGCGGCGGTAATCACTTACCATCAGGTGACCCGTCTGCTCGTTTGCCTGCTCAAAGCATAAAAAAAACTACATCTATAGGTAGATGCATTAGAAACATACATGCATAGAAATCATAGGATACATTAGAAACTGATATTAATCAGAAACAAGCAGTAAGCTTCTAGATTTGAATTATTATATACCAAAAAGAGGTAAGTTATGAAGGATTTTCTACCTGAGTTTCTTCGTTTGTATGCAAAATATTACGACTGGATCTGAAGCACTTAACACTTTAAAAATAACGTTGTGTTACGCGGTTAGCGGTGGTAAAAGGAATTTAGCACACAAGATTTGTATCAAATTACAGCGGTCGGTAGGTATTTATTTACATTAACAAATTCCTATGAGCTACTTCTTAAGAGATACCGACTTAAAAAGAAAATGATTAAAGTATGTATACTTGAAATATTACTACGGCTATTGTTATACTATTTCCACTTGAAAGGATTTTGAAGTCATAATCGAAAAACACGACTCCTTTTATGAAAATGCTATTTTAAAATTCTCGGGTTAGAGAGGGCTTATGGTCATTTTAAAGAATATAATATATTTAGATTAGAGCAATCAATCTGGTTGGACCGTCACGAATTGTGCTTGCAAGGTGTGTCGCTTATACTAGAGACTATCAATCATAAGCCCAATGTATATTGTATAACTGAAAAAGGGTCCTTTTAGCATAACCCACTCCAAATAGCCGGAAGCGCATATGGCACAAATATTTAAAAGTGGTTTGCCCACCGAATTTTTTTCCACCCCTTTTTGCCTATTGCTCAAATTTATTTAATGGTTACTAAGTTTAAAAATCAGACCCTTTTTCACTCGACAAAGAATATCATGGCCCCAGAGAGATTAGCGTCACCATTGTCAGTTATTTTTTCGTCCCCAAAAAGGCTTTTTTGTCATTTTCGTGACAACGACATTAATAAATAACAAATAGTCTAATAAGGATTGAAAAAGTGATTCTATTTTCATATTTTATATTAGCAATGCATTAGATTTTTTGTTACAAAGTAGGGTTTTTGTTATTTAAGGTACAGGTAGATTTTGATTTGTAAATATGATACTGAAACAATTTTAGCCAAATAGCATTTGTGACATTTGTGTTGTTATTTAATTTTATTCTAGAAATGGTCTAATGTTTTTTTCCTGCCAGTCTTATATGTAATGTACCTTGGCCACGTAAACTTTCTTTGAAAATCCACAAAATCCGAAGAATAAATCCAACTTAATCTATTGTGCGTGCCAGCATTCAGAAAACCTTCATCTACACTCTGGACAATATTGCAGTTCAATTGTGATGAAATAAATTGTACTGATTGATGATCCGCCACCAAACAGCACTCAAATTCCTTCGCCTTCCGATACAACAATACAGCCCCGAATATGCCAACCAAGTGTGTCCCATAAATAATACATTATACCACCTCATTGTCAAGAATCTCAATGCCAAGCTTTAAGGGTGGATGATCTCTTAAAATAACAAGTGTTTGCTTCAATGATTATCAACAATACGTATACCTTTAGCTGCCTTATAAAAGCCTTCTTACTGTTAAGATACAAGCGCACATCGCCCTTTCGGTTACTGAAAATGAATTCTTTTTCCTATACAAATACAGTTTGATTTCCCAAAACAAATACCGAAAAATATTTATGTACCAAACAAATCAAATTTAACCTTGTGTGAAAATCTTAGGGTTTATTTTCTATCCACAAAAGTGTGGCTATATATTTTGCCAAATTGGGCTTAGAATGAAATGTGCGTGAAACATCACGGCCAAGTTGGTTCACCATAACATAAAGAAACATTCGTCTATTGATACTTGCTCTTTAAATGGTTTTACACATTTATAATATAAGTTACGATAAATAGGGGCTTTTGTGCGCAGCGTTTTTATTTTGTTCCGACCTTATTGTATGAAACTAATGCTTTTAATTTAATTTCAATGTTTGTATTAACAATTCTGAGGATGCTCAAGATATAGGATAATAAACTTAACTAAGATATAGGATGATGCAGGTTATTATTATATTGAAAGTTATAAACTTATTTGGGGGTCTGGTCAATATTTGCTAGAGACTTTGTAAGTTGGGAGAATTTAAATACTCTACTTATACTTTCTTACTTCGAATTTGTAAATATTATAATAATATTGTGATTGCTAATCTTGTAATCTTAATTAAGGGTAAATTAAAATTTAAATGTAGTTACCTATAGTTATTCAAAATGTATAATATATTTTTCATCTTTTAACTTTTCAGCAACGCCTCTAATATACGAAGATAAAGTGAATCGCAAGCCAATTTGCAACCACACATAAAAACGCAATTTACAGCATTTGAACAACATTTATAACAAAACCAATTAACAAAATTCAATTTACACATTGTTAGCTTCAGCTGCGTGTTTGGTCACGCCTTTCAGGGATTAATAAGGGACCTATTAGGTCTAACACCTGCTCATCTTAGAACATCTTCCAACAATTTAATGGATCCCGGTAAAACTATCCGCCTTTCCAAGTTCTCCGCCCAGAAATCGTTTCACTTAATGAGATTTTTGTTAAATATGTTGAACGCTATGAAACATTCTTGTTATTTTTGTACTTGTAAAACACAAGAAAGGAACTGGCATTTAAGTAACTAATTCACTTTTTAATTATTATTAGGCAGTACCTAATCCAAAGATTAAGAATAAAAAACGCTTATTTCATTATCATAGCTTAATTTTAGTCTTTTAATCAAAAAGTTGCAGAGGTCTACTGTATTCCTTAAATCTATAGGCGTCATTTACTTTATCACTCATTGGATAATCATGTTTCGTAGACCCCAGACAATTCGTTTGCCGCCTTTTATGTTTATGATACGCATGCTAGTCGGTAGCTCACGTGGAGTGTGGACAAATTGACAAAACGACTACACGAGACGAGTAAGGTCTGAGCGTATATGCTTCTGTAGGCATGTATTCAAATATTTGTACATATGTGCGAAACTAGTATGCTAGATTCTAGCATAGTATCGGTTTCCTTAGCATAAAAATTGGCGACGGCAATGACAGCGACGACATAATGTATCAAGAATATTCTTTCTGGAGATGTCCGCCTACGTAATTAATCTGAACAAATTGGCGTCGTTCTCGGAAGTGTACAAGCAAACAGCTCCGCCCTGGGTTTCACTGCTCCGCCCGATCACGCCTGACTACTCCGTAGGCGTTGCTGGTAAATTGTTTGGTCAAGATCGCTTTTCTTTGATTACCGTAACATTTATATTCTAAGGAACTAAAGAAATCTTTGTCAATTGCTACTCAGAAATTAAACAGATACGTGGTATCATTGGTACCTTAGAGAGTAGCGTTGAATGTAAATAAAGGACCATTTGTAAAACCGTAGTTTAGTGGGCAGTGAGTTGTCGTTGACTGGTTCAGGGTTTGATTTCCTGTCTTTGTGTGTTGAACATGGCACCCACGACACAAGGAATCCTTGTTTCTTATGTCATCAAGAGCGTGCAGGGCAGGATTATTTTTAACTGTCTTTAAAAAAGGAGGAGGTATTCCATTCGACTGTATTTTTTTAAATGTTTGTTACACCAGAACTTTCGACTGGGTGAACCGATTTTGATGATTATTTTTTTATCGAAAGCCGTGCTTTTCATGTGGTCCCACTTAAATTTGAGCGAAATCTGACGAGTAGTTTTTGAATTATCCCTAATTTTGAAGTCGGTTATTTTTGTCAAGAATTATTCTATTGATATATGAAAATTTTACTTCTGATTTATTTCACGCACAGGCACACAATATTAGCGCGGAGAGCGAGTGCGTAAAAATTGGGGGATAGTGAGGTGTTGAAGACGTTGATAGAGATCGTCTACTTTATAAATGAAACTGCCCCGACTATATACATAATATTTATAATATTTATTGTTACAATTTGTAGGAAATATTTTTTTCAAATTTCTATTTATGTTAAGCAATACAAACATTGCAATGGAAATGTTTCCTAAATAATTCCACCTAGGTACAAGTTAAGAGAGTTCCCCCCGTCCCCACGTTCATTTTAGATTTTTATATGTGGCTAAGTGTACAGTGTAGGGTTTTAGATGTAGGTAAGATACTCTCGGCCAATAAGATTCGGTTCTTAGTCATTTTCGTTGTGAATGTACTTCAAAATAATTATAAAATCAGGAAGTAAAAATACCGCTCCGCCCCGTGGTCAGTCCGTGGGCGTTACTCGTAAATAATTTGGTGAAGATCACTTTCCTTTGTTACTTTAGGTCCATTTAGTTTCTGAGAACTTCTTACAGTTATTGCCGATGCCGTATAATTGTTCGGACTGGTCAATTATTGCATTACGGTTGCACTTTTAAAGACAAGGTTAAGTTCTGGCAGACCCTAATGGACACTAACATTGACAGGGAAACACAGACAAGAGCGGTCAACTAAAGTTCTGCACGCAACAATCACATGCACAGAACCATAAAAGACCATTAACACATTTTTCCTAAATTGATAACCTGTGTGGCGCGACGGTTACCATGTCTGATCGCCACGCCAAGGGTTCGATTCCCAACGAGGCGGAAATTTGAATGATGAGTTTGAATTGCTGTTCTCGGTCTGGGTGTGAGTGTTCTTGTCTCTGTGTGTTGTCCATGAAACCCACGACACAGGGAATCCTAGTGTAGGGCTATGACTAATGAGTGTGAAGCGTTTATTTATTAACAGTTGGTACTAGGTACCGACAAAAACAAACCCTGATTCAGCAATTCAAACGGCGCTTTACTTTTTGTCCGGCTTTTTGTCAACAAGGTATGACCAAATAAATGGGCACCGTTAATCATAAAAGCAGCTTGATTGACATATGCGTCAGGGGTTCCATGCGAACTGATTTTTTTAGTAACCCAGCATTCAATTTTTCAGTATTGGCTCGTCAAGTTTTGTACTAAACAATGGACACTCAGTATTCTTATCTCTAGCCATCTCGGTATGAAAGGCAGAGATGTTATCGGGGTCGATCTTAAGACCGTAGGGCCCCTAATCCCATACGGGCCTGAACAATAGTGAATAACGCGACACGTGGACCTTTATTCACGCGGGGCAAATTGGGCATTA
>OZ010697.1:10954654-10986550 GCA_963932265.1 Thymelicus lineola
CCTACTTAAGTAAATGCCTTGAAAAACGGTGCGGTGTGATCAAAAATCAACATAAAATGACATAAATCGACATTCAACCGCTATCTAGCCGCCGCTAGCTATCTAGTGCTTTAGTTATTGTTGTCGAATATATTACTCATATAACAATATATATTACGAAAAATAGCACCTTTCAGTAAACACTGCATTAACACAAGGAAGCGAATTCTACATTGTTCCATTCAGTGTGTATAAACATTTATACCATCCCGCACAATAATTTTCAATAAATGCGGGAATTGAATGGCGGCTTCAAATGGAACGGCCCTAAATCCTTCCTTATCGCATAGACAAGATCTCTACGGTGTCGGGTTACAATGACACACAAACTACCAAGAAAGATAATCGTATGTAAACCTTAACAATTCCCTGTTCCATTTGACCCTAAAATGTGAAATTCACGCCTGAATTAATTTCTTTTGAGCCTTCTCTACTATATTGAATGCTATGGTTTTTTGTTGTTGTAAAAATCTTGGACGAAGTTTTGATACAGACATTTCATATAAGTTAATACACTTTTTATATTTTTATCTTAAACAGGATTTTTTATGGCGCTTTATTTATGTATTGGTATAATAATATAATAATATTGTACTGAAGCGTTCATAGCCCGGCGCGGCCGGCGCGGCGGCTTGCGTCGATCTTAAGTGATCGACAAAAGCGGGCGCGGTCGGTAGTTGGATGGGTGACCGCTAGTAGCAAAAAATTCTTAAGCGTTTTCGTGCTTCGAAGGACACATAAAGTCGTCGGTCCCGGTTGTTATCATAAGATAACAGTCGTTACGCCACGTCGGAGGCCCTCGGGCGGCATGAAAACTTCCGACACTTGGGTTCCAAAACCAATCACCCAATCCGCTCTGGAGCAGCATGGTGGAGTATGCTCTAGGCGTCCTCAAGAGGAGAGACCCGTGTTCAGTAGTGGGTTATTAAAAGATTGAAGCCAATATTCTATTTATACGAAATATGATCTCAATTTATATTGAAATATCAATATTAAAATATCAGCTATTCTTCACATTTGATATTTTATTCAGCAAATTAGTCATTCAAAAATTCAGGAAAATTAGTCCAATATTAGTAGTTTACTTAGTTTTTTTTATCATGTGGATAAATGGTCGACAAAGACTTCATTGATGAAAGATGACATGGTCCTAAAAATGGAATGATAACAAGATTCAAATGTAGAACGTCCTTTCTAGAATATTCATTTATCATGTCATTCGATGAATTACTTCGTTTCGTTTGCCCGCCTGGCCGACAGAGGGCTGTCGCGCGGCTTCATTTACAAATATTTTGGAACTAATATTTTTCCAACTTGTCGGCGTTTTATCTACTGCTTCTCTCCGCTAAGCGTTGCCTATTGCTCCGCTATTTCTTCACATTGAACAACATCATAATTTGCAAGATACTCTCGTTTAAAATGATACTTAACAACGTAGTAATAGAGATCATTTTACAACAACATTGGCTGGTTTTTTAGTATCTTTTATCACACGCAATAGCTGATTATCTAAGAGCAAAATCTTTACGAAAAACTTAAAATGAATGTGCGCAAAAACGAACCCCAGCGGGATAGGGCTGCCGCATAAATCTTAATAAATAGCTAATTGATTGCTATTTATTATAAGTTGTAATACATATTTAATTATTGAAATATTTATGGGTTAAGGAAATTAAAATGGGTAGAGATTTTTGATCTTTATGTGAGAGTCAGCAATAAATGTAGCTTTTTAAAAAACGCTTTATAATGTAGATGTGTTCTAAATGTATAAAATAAAGAGCATATCACCAAAGTAAAATAAGTCTTTCTTGATATGGCAAGTGGTCGAACATCCATTTGCCATATCAAGTCGTCGTTCGACTCTATAAAGTGATAAGGTAGGATTTTAATCACAGATTTTAATATGACACGTAACAGAGGGCTAGGCTATTATAAAAACATTTTCAAAAACAAAGAAATAAAGTAGGTTTCAGATTATATCGTTGTCCAAATAAAACAAAGTTGCGTCAACCCTGAGTTTATCTTCCATCTCGTGCCACGTAATTTGACACTTTTCACTGACAAAGCCCACATTTACTCGACACACTGTATAAAAAATTATGAGTCTATGACACAGACCTATGAACTATGTCGCAAAAACCTAAAGCCATACAAAAAGCA
Organism: Thymelicus lineola; assembly: GCA_963932265.1. Taxonomy (NCBI): domain Eukaryota; kingdom Metazoa; phylum Arthropoda; class Insecta; order Lepidoptera; family Hesperiidae; genus Thymelicus; species Thymelicus lineola. Next base: position 10,956,854 of record OZ010697.1, read on the forward strand.
ATTAGCATTTTTTGTGTCCTTATTTTGTTCAGAATTAATATTTACAGGAATGTTAGACGTAAAAACTTTACTGAGCTTAGCACGTGTTAAGCCATGTGAAGTGGCAACTATGTCTTATTTCTCATAATTAGGTTCCGCAGGTTTGTGGAATCTTTGGTTAAGGGTGGTCTTTACTAAAGATATTTCCGGTTTGTCGGCGACATATTTGGCCAATATGTATGCACATCGGAACATTTAATATTTCGTTTTTGTTGTTGACATTTATACATTTCTTAGGGCAAAATCTTTTAGAATTTTATAGTATAGGGAAGTTATATACCATATATTTGTAGGGCAGGGGGAACGGTCTCTAAGCTTTCCTCTCTGTGCTCTTTAAATGCCTATAAAGGTTGTACAAAACAAAATATGTTTTCTTACGATTTTTGGTTGGAAAGTTGGACTAGAATTCGCTGGCAACGCGTTAACGACATTCCTAATACCTACTTGTATTACGAATGTCCATGGATGGATACCGTTTGCCATTGGCCCCATTTACCATTACGTGACCAGTTTGTTTTAGTGGGGATAGTGGAAGAGTGAAATTGGTGACTTTACCAAATTGATAGTGTTTTTTGTTTCCGAGAAACTTCAACTGCTTCAACTTACCTTTGTTTCAACTCTCCTCGGTCTTCTACTATGTAGTTGATTATTTACAGTTGAAGTTTTTAAAAATAATATTCATCATTCTAATTTTAATCTCCGGTATCACAATATTGTCCCATTTATCGCGAATCACGCGAATACACGGTACATCATCAATCAAACAATGGGACACTTGCGCTCAGTACAGCGTTCGAAATCGAATAAAAACGGTATGTCCCAAGGCGATACCAGATCCGTATCTAATATAATCCGAACAGGAAACTCATTGTGGAAGACCAGATGCGAAATTCCGAAAACCGTTGTAGGACTCATCGCGATTGTTAAAGAGAATAGTGCACTTGTGGGCGGGGTCCGATTGTGCATTCCGATTTTAGGAACGCTCGTCTTATGTTTCCTCCAGTTTCTTCTTTACACGGAACAAAATATTGTGAGATGCTCTTACGCATCTCTCTTTACTTTGCCGATTGTGAAAAAGTGAAGCTACCGATATTACGATCTGTGAAATACATATTTCGTCGATATAATGCTGGTCATTAATGTTATGCAAGTTATTATATGAGCGGAAAAAAGGACACCAAATTATTCTATGATATAAATACTATGACAATACTGCAAAATGTCTATAGTTATATAGTTTTTGTAAAAAGTAAAGGTGTGGAATCGAATGCAATTTACGGTTGACTTAATTCAAGGTATTTCATACATTATTTTGATGTGCACCAGAAGGCGACAAAACACCTTTTTGTTCAATAAAAAATGTTTAGTAACATGATTCGATTTAAAAAGAGCGAAACGGAATTATTCGGGCGGCAAATTGGTATCGAAAAAGGATTGTCTACTGTTTTGAAAATAAGGCTGGCGCAGCGGAACTCTTTGAAAAGGATTAAATTTGGGAACTTCGATCTTTTGTGAGGATTGTTTTTACAGCTTATGTAAGTCTTTGTCGGTTTTGCGGACTTACGGCATCTCGAGAAACGGCATAATAGAGTTCGGCGTTGCAACATCCTTTAACTCAAAGGCACCCATTTTACGGTTCTTGAATGGGCGCAGGGGTTCTTAGTATCCTTTGACGCAGAACCTACGTGGTAGTGAATGGCGCTGTTTCTGTTTCATGGTTGAACCTTTCAATGGTTAACAAGCACGCTTCAAGATTAAGTTAGTCTCGGTACTCTGCTTCCTGTAGCGCTCTTTAGGATAATGGACTGTTTTTTTGTTGACAATTAAATAGTAGCAGATAGAAGCAGCAGGCGGTGTGCTTCCGAAGGCACGTTTTGCAGTCGATCTCAGTTAATATAGTTACAATCAACTGGGTCATTATGGAGGCCTTAAGGTGGAATAATTTCCCTATTGGAACACCAATCTGGAACTGAACCACGCTTCAACTTTTGACAGAGCATCGGCGGGTCGTCAACTAGTTTATCGACTATGAGAGGTTTCCTCCTAATTGAGGTTCATCATCATCACCTAAGGCACCAGGCACCCAGGCAGACCAAGTGCGGATTATCAGGCTCCTTTGAGATATTATGGAGAACTCTCAGATGTGCAAGGTTTCCTCAAGATGTTTTCCTCACTCACCTAAGCAAGTGGTGGCACGATTCGATCTCGGGCCCTAGTTTCGGGAGAATAACGTTCAAACCTCTATAGAGTATCACTGCTTTTTTATTTGAAGTTACTGAGCTCTTCACCATAGGTTAATCTTGTCTTGAGGTGATAACTTACTGCATAAACCGTCTCATTTATTTCAACTTTAACCAAAAAACATAGTTACACCACTACATCTATAGATGCTAATATCAGAAACAGGCAGTAAGCTTCTAGTTTTGAATTATTATATACCAAAAAGAGGTAAGTTATGAAGGATTTTCTACCTGAGTTTCTTCGTTTGTATGCAAAATATTTATTTATTTATTTATTTACACTTTATTATACCCTTATATCTAAGTGGTACAAAAGGTGGACTTAATGCTATAAGCATTCTCTGCCAGTCGACCTTTGGTTTAAACAGAGAACAGTGAAGGCGGTACAAGAATATAAAAATAGAAGTAGAATCGGAAAATATATATGGAAAATGCGATAAAATATAGGATAAAGAACATAATGAAATATAATATACATATTATAGTATATAGTAAAAACGTGAAAATAAATGACAACATTATTCTGCAAAATAAATTGAGTTATTAAAGGAAAGATAGGGATATATATAAATAAAGAGTATTATACACTAGTATACATAAGGACAGGTAAATAAATATACTGCTATAGGAAACTAACACCCCAATTCTTAATATAGTGTTCAGTGACTTTGGATTTGAAGCTCTGTTTACTGCAAAATATTACGACTGGATCTGAAGCACTTAACACTTTAAAAGTAACGTTGTGTTACGCGGTTAGCGGTGGTAAAAGGAATTTAGCACACAAGACTTGTATCAAACTACAGCGGTCGGTAGGCATTTATTTACAGTAATATAATAATAAAATCCTATGAGCTGCTTCCTAAGAGATACCTACTTAAAAAGAAAATGATTAAAGTATGTATACTTGAAATATTACTACGGCTATTGTTATACTATTTCCACTTGAAAGGATTTTGAAGTCATAATCGAAAAACACGACTCCTTTTATGAAAACGCTATTTTAAAATTCTCGGGTTAGAGAGGGCTTATGGTCATTTTAAAGAATATAATATATTTAGATTAGAGCAATCAATCTGGTTGGACCGTCACGAATTGTGCTTGCAAGGTGTGTCGCTTATACTAGAGACTATCAATCATAAGCCCAATGTATATTGTATAGCTAAAAAAGGGTCCTTTTAGCATAACCCACTCCAAATAGCCGGAAGCGCATATGGCACAAATATTTAAAAGTGGTTTGCCCACCGAATTTTTTTCCACCCCTTTTTTGCCTATTGCTCAAATTTATTTAATGGTTACTAAGTTTAAAAATCAGACCCTTTTTCACTCGACAAAGAATATCATGGCCCCAGAGAGATTAGCGTCACCATTGTCAGTTATTTTTTCGTCCCCAAAAAGGCTTTTTTGTCATTTTCGTGACAACGACATTAATAAATAACAAATAGTCTAATAAGGAGATTGAAAAAGTGATTCTATTTTCATATTTTATATTAGCAATGCATTAGATTTTTTGTTACAAAGTAGGGTTTTTGTTATTTAAGGTACCTACAGGTAGATTTTGATTTGTAAATATCATACTGAAACAATTTTAGGCAAAATGATTTGTGACATTTGTGTTGTTATTTCATTTTATTCTAGAAATGGTCTAATGTTTTTTTTCTGCTAGTCTTATATGTAATGTACCTTGGCCACGTAAACTTTGTTTGAAAATCCACAAAATCCGAAGAATAAATCCAACTTAATCTATTGTGCGTGCCAGCATTCAGAAAACCTTCATCTACACTCTGGACAATATTGCAGTTCAATTGTGATGAAATAAATTGTACTGATTGATGATCCGCCACCAAACAGCACTCAAATTCCTTCGCCTTCCGATACAACAATACAGCCCCGAATATGCCTACCAAGTGTGTCCCATAAATAATACATTATACCACCTCATTGTCAAGAATCTCAATGCCAAGCTTTAAGGGTGGATGATCTCTTAAAATAACAAGTGTTTGCTTCAATGATTATCAACAATACGTATACCTTTAGCTGCCTTATAAAAGCCTTCTTAGTGTTAAGATACAAGCGCACATTGCTCTTACGGTTATTGAAAATGAATTCTTTTTCCTATACAAATACAGTTTGATTTCCCAAAACAAATACCGAAAAATATTTATGTACCAAACAAATCAAATTTAACCTTGTGTGAAAATCTTAGGGTTTATTTTCTATCCACAAAAGTGTGGCTATATATTTTGCCAAATTGGGCTTAGAATGAAATGTGCGTGAAACATCACGGCCAAGTTGGTTCACCATAACATAAAGAAACATTCGTCTATTGATACTTGCTCTTTAAATGGTTTTACACATTTATAATATAAGTTACGATAAATAGGGGCTTTTGTGCGCAGCGTTTTTATTTTGTTCCGATCTTATTGTATGAAACTAATGCTTTTAATTTAATTTCAATGTTTGTATTAACAATTCTGAGGATGCTCAAGATATAGGATAATAAACTTAACTAAGAAATAGGATGATGCAGGTTATTATTATATTAAAAGTTATAAACTAATTTGGGGGTCTATTCAATATTTGCTAGAGACTTTGTAAGTCGGGAGAATTTACTTTTTTACTTCGAAAACTTTGCAAATACATATTATAATAATATTGTGATTGCTAATCTTGTAATCTTAATTAAGGCTAAATTAAAATTTAAATGTAGTTACCTATAATTATTTACATTTTTCATCTTTTTACTTTTCAGCAACGCCTCTAATATACGAAGATAAAGTGAATCGCAAGCCAATTTGCAACCACACATAAAAAAGCAATTTACAGCATTTGAACAACATTTATAACAAAACCAATTAACAAAATTCAATTTACACATTGTTAGCTTCAGCTGCGTGTTTGGTCACGCCTTTCAGGGATTAATAAGGGACCTATTAGGTCTAACACCTGCTCATCTTAGAGCATCTTCCAACAAATTAATGGATCCCGGTAAAACTATCCGCCTTTCCAAGTTCTCCGCCCAGAAATCGTTTCACTTAATGAGATTTTTGTTAAATATATTGAACGCTATGAAACATTCTTATTATTTTTTAGTTGTAAAACACAAGAAAGGAACTGGCTTCTAAGTAACTAATTCACTTTTTAATTATTATTAGGCAGTACCTAATCCAAAGATTAAGAATAAAAAACGCTTATTTCATTATCATAGCTTCATTTTAGTCTTTTAATGAAGAAGTTGCAGAGGTCTACTATATTCCTTAAATCTATAGGCGTCATTTACTTTATCACTCATTGGATAATCATTTTCCGTAGACTCCTGGCAAATCGTTTGCCGGCTTTTATGTCTATGATACTCATGCTAGTCTGTAGCACACGCGGAGTGCGGACAAAACGAGACTACTAAAACGAGTAAGGTCTGAGCTTGTATGCCTGTGTATGTATTCAATTATTTGTACATGTGTGCGAAACTAGTATGCTAGATTCTAGCATATGTATCGGTTTCCTTAGCATAAAAATTGGCGACAGCAATGACAGCGACGACATCACGACGACATAATGTATCAAGAATGTTCTTTCTGAAGATGTCCGCCTACGTAATTAATCTGAACAAATTGGCGTCTTTCTCGGAAGTGTACAAGCAAACCGCTCCGCCCTGGGTTTCACTGCTCCGCCCGATCACGCCTGACTACTCCGTAGGCGTTGCTGGTAAATTGTTTGGTCAAGATCGGTTTTCTTTGTTTACCGTAACATTTATATTCTAAGGAACTAAATAAATCTTTGTCAATTGCTACTCAGAAATTAAACAGATACGTGGTATCATTGGTACCTTAGAGAGTAGCGTTGAATGTAAATAAAGGACCATTTGTTAAGCCGTAGTTTAGTGGGCAGTGAGTTGTCGTTGACTGGTTCAGGGTTTGATTTCCTGTCTTTGTGTGTTGAACATGGCACCCACGACACAAGGAATCCTTGTTTCTTATGTCATCAAGAGCGTGCAGGGCAGGATTATTTTTAACCGTCTTCAAAAAAGGAGGAGGTGTTCCATTCGACTGTATTTTTTTAAATGTTTGTTACACCAGAACTTTCGACTGGGAGAACCGATTTTGCTGATTATTTTTTTATCGAAAGCCGTGCTTTTCATGTGGTCCCACTTAAATTTGAGCGAAATCTGACGAGTAGTTTTTTTGAATTATCCCTAATTTTGAAGTCGGTTATTTTTGTCAAGAATTATTCTATTCATATATGAAAATTTTACTTCTGATATATTTCACACACAGGCACACAATCTTAGCGCGGAGAGCGAGTGCGTAAAAATTGGGGATAGTGAGGTGTTGAAGACGTTACTAGAGATCGTCTACTTTATAAATGAAAATGACCCGATTGTTAAAACTTGTAGGAAATATTTTTTTCTAATTTCTATTTATGTTATGCAATACAAACATTGGACTGGAAACAATGAACTAATATACTAATGTATATTGTACCTACTAACTGGAAATGTTTCCTAAATGAATGTTTCCTAAATAATTCCACCTAGGTACGCGTTATAAGAATAATATAACGCGCCCCCACGTTCATTTTAGATTTTTAGATGTAGCTAAGTGTGCAGTGTAGGGTTTTAGATGTAAGTAGTTAAGATACTTTCTTAGTTACATATTTTCGTTGCAAATGTACTTCACTTCAAAATAAATATACAACTCAGGAAGTAAAAATACCGCTCCACCCATTAACGCCTGGTCAGTCCGTGGGCGTTACTCGTAAATAATTTGGTGAAGATCACTTTCCTTTGTTATCTAAAGATTCATTTAGTTTCTAAGAACTTCTTTATAGTTATTGCCGATGCCGAATAATTGTTCGGACTGGTCCAGTCCAGTCAAGAGGAAATTCAATATGATAGACACAAATACGGCCTAGGCCATCAGAGCAAGGCAAGCCCAGTTGTGTCGTACAACCCAGGATCTCATCTCAGTGGTGTGAGTGTTCATGTCTTGTGTGTTGTCCATGGCACCCACGACACAGGGAATCCTAGTGTAGGGCTATGACTTATGAGTGTGAAGCATTTATTTATTAACAGTAGGTACTAGGTACCGACAAAAACAAACCCTGATTCAGCACTTTCAAACGGCGCTTTACTTTTTGTCAACAAGGTATGACCAAGTAAATGGGCACCGTTAATCATAAAAGCAGCTTGATTGACACATGCGTTAGGGGTTCCATGCGAACTGATTTTTTTAGTAACCCAGCATTCAATTTTTCAGTATTGGCTCGTCAAGTTTTGTACTAAACAATGGACACTCAGTATTCTTATCTCTAGCCATCTCGGTATGAAAGGCAGAGATGTTATCGGGGTCGATCTTAAGACCGTAGGCCCCCTAATCCCATACGGGCCTGAACAATAGTGAATAACGCGACACGTGGACGTTTATTCACGAGGGGCAAATTGGGCATTATGAGTGTTATTGGTTTGTTCTGTACTCTGAGGCTATTGGAATGAAAAGGGCGTCGATTTTTAAAGGAAGACAAGAAGCACTGAAGTTGATCGTTGTTGTTTTATGGAAGCCATACACGATCTTGATCAAGTTCAAGTTCAAGATCAACTTGATCAAGACTGCAGTTTGACTTGTCAAATTTACAGTTTGACTTGACGCGCCATCCAGTGTGCATGAGATAACTATATGGCCAGATAGCTTACCGTAGCCATACACAATCAAGTATACCTACTGGATGCCTCTTTGTAACTTCTTACTTCATCTAAGCAGGAGATAGATATTTATCATAACTATGCCACTTGGCATTAAGTCCGCCCATTGTAATTCAGTGTATGAATGCAATAAAGTTTAAATAAATAAATAAATAAATAAATAAACTATCACATAGTTTTGAATAATTAAAGATGTATGTGGAACTCTAAACATTCGCGTAGATTAATGGAAGAAGATGATTGATGGTTAATTAAATTGGTATGATTCAAGTCCGGAACCCTGTACAAGATACCAACTATGCTTTAATCGTGTAAATAAATTATACCTAGGTTTTAGCTGCAAATAATTAAATGTCTGCTATTACTAAGTAACTATATACCTAATTTAAAAAATATAATGTGTTTCAAAAATTCAACATTTTCATGCGTCGAAATGTCCTATCAGATATCCCTTGGTGGTACCGCCATAAAACATCTATGAACCAGCCCCGGATCTACGATTTTTTTGAACCGGGGCAAATCCTTGATAGTGGCGCCCCCTCCCTTCAGCGTTTTAAAAAACTGTTAAAATTGCCAATGAACATTGAAGTATTATTACTAGCGTATAGAACCGACATCGCGAACACCATGTCGCTCATCCAGTAATACAACGGCACATCTACGTTTGTCATATTTTCAAAAATTTTATAAAAATGTTTAAAATTAATTTATGAGAATAATAACTATATTTTGTTTGAATAGGTGCAAAAAATTTTCAAATTTCGCTATTTATTGTTGTAGCCTAAGGGAAACGCTTAAAAATAACAAGGCACCGGGAGATGACGGTATCACCGCCGAGCTTCTAAGAGCTGGGGGGAAACCCCTACTATTGGCGCTCTAAAAATTGTTTGATACCGTCATCCATACTGGAACTACCCCGGAAGCGTGAAGCAGAAGTGTGGTGACTCTGTTTTTCAAAAAGGGCGATAAAGCACTTTTGAAGAACTACAGGCCAATCGCACTTCTGAGCCACGTTTATAAGCTGTTTTCGAGGATGCTCACAAATGGCATTGCACGTAGGCTTGACGACTTCCAGCCTCCCGAACAAGCAGGATTCCGAAAAGGCTACAGCACCATGGACCACATACACACACTGCGGCAGATTATACAGAAGACCGAGGAGTATAATCTGCCGTTATGTGTTGCCTATGTGGACTATGAGAAAGCCTTTGATTCTATTGAGACCTGGGCTGGGCAGTCCTCAATTCTCTACAGCGGTGCCGGATCGATTACCGGTATATCGAGGTGTTGAAGTGTTTGTACGCATCAGTCACCATGTCCGTCAAAGTAAACGACACAGCCACGAACCCCATCCAACTGCAGAGAGGTGTCAGGAAAGGGGACGTTATATCCCCAAAACTGTTCACCGCTGCGTTGGAAGATGTGTTCAAGCTGATGGAGTGGAAACGACGTGGCATTAACATCAATGGCGAATACATCACACACCTGCGATATGCCGATGATATAGTCATCCTGGCGGGTTCCCTGGAAGAACTTGGTACAATGCTCGGGGACTTGAACAGCGCCTCATAAAGGGTGGGTCTTAAGATGAACATGGACAAGACGAAAATCATGTCGAATGTCCATGTTACACCCGTGCCGGTTGTTGTTGACGGCGCTGCTCTCGAAGTTGTAGACGAATACAATTACTTAGGACAACTGATCCAGATGGGTAAGTCCAACTTCGAGAAAGAAGTCAATCGTAGAATCCAACTCGGATGGGCTGCGTTCGGAAAACTGCGTCCGAATATCTTGTCGTCCAAAACACTACCTCAGTGCCTGAAGTCGAAGGTGTTCGAGCAGTGTGTGTTTCCAGTGATGACATGCGGCTCCGAGACGTGGTGCGTGAAGCATTGCTCAGCACAAGCTCAGGGTAGCACAGCGGGCTATGGAGAGGGCTATGCTCGGTATTTCTCTACGTGATCGCATCAGAAACGAGGAGATCCGTAGACAAACAAGGGTAACCGACATAGTTCAAAGAATTATCCGGCTGAAGTGGCAATGGGCTGGCCACATAGTGCGAAGGACCGACAACCGTTGGGGAAGAAAGGTCCTCGAATGGCGCCCACGTCTTTGAAAACGGAGCATAGGACGCCCCCCGACCAGGTGGACTGACGACCTGAAGAAGAGAGCGGGCATCCGCTGGATGCAGAAGGCTCAGGACCGGTCAGAGTGGCGCAAGTTAGGGGAGACCTATGTCCAGCAGTGGACCTCCAAGGGCTGATGGATGAATGGAAGGGCAACGCCCTTTTGAAGACGCAAGACCACCAAGAGAGTAGATAAAAATTTATGCAATTTATATTGCATATAATGTTTGAAAATTTATTTTTAATTTATTTTAATTTCATTATTTAAAATTTTATTTTTATGATTAAAATATGCATTAAGAACTTGTATATTTTCTATATTTCACATCTGCCAGCCATCCCGTGACGGCTTACATTTTTTATTATCTAATAACTAATTACTTTCATTTATGACATAAATGTGACAGAAACACAGAAAAAATGTATAACCAGGAAAGACTAAAACTTTACACGGCGTGCTTTCTTTCCTGCGAAAGAATCTATTAGCTCCTCAAAGTCCGTCGCATAGGCAGTTTTGTTTTCAATGGCTAGGATCGCGAGGCTAGATAGACGATCCTGACTCATTGTAGAACGTAGATAAGTTTTAATTATTTTCAGTTTGCTGAAGCTTCGCTCACAGCTTGCGGGTATCACTGAAAAGTTTGTTTTTCAAACATATTATATTAAGATTCGATTACTTGATAAAAATTCATTTGTTCGAAATTTCGAATTCTTGTCTCAAGGATTTGGCGCCCCCATGAAACTGCCGCCCGGGGCAAGTGCCCCGGTTTGCCCCCCCCTTAGATCCGGGGCTGCTATGAACCTGCTCTATAATGATACGTTCTGAATGCATTAAACCGCAATGAAATCGTCCCAGTAGTTTGCATAAAAAACGGTAACAGACATCTACCTAAATGAACAAACAAACAAACAAACACACAAACAAACAAACAACCTCTAACCCCAAACACATATACCGCCTCCCGTTCCGTTCCGTCCGTCGAGGGTAAAAAATTAAAATAAATTCATGGAACCATTTGTAATTACAATTTTATCAATATTGAAAGGCGATATTTTCAATAAGGCAATAAGTATATTCAAAATAGACATTAATACCACAATAAATTCTAGGTACCTATTTGTTAGTGAAGCAAAATTTATTAAATATAGTCCTATATTATTACAGAAATATGTAATAGCACTTTGTTCATGTATCTATTAAAATTGGACAAAAGATATTGATATCCAATTCAAAGAATTTATTAAAAGTCATTGTGAAATCTCAAGGTGTTGGAAGTTTGAGTATTAGATGTCATTATGAGATGTTTAGAGATCTATTAAAGGATTCATCGGAGCGAAAATACGTCGATTGTGACTAATATTGTCCTTTTGTGGACGTTATTGATGCTATTTATTATATCTTTTGTTGTAAGTTAGTAGGTGAATATTTTGTTATTTCGAATTTCGTTATACAGGTTGTTCAGCCAATATTACAATTTTCAATTATATAAGTATGAAAATGTTTGAAAAGTGGTATGAAAAGCATTTTTTTACGAAAACAATGTTTTATTTAATTTTAGCCTTTTAACCTTTCGTACTTAACAAATATAATAGATTAATAATAGGTAATAGATTATAAGATTATAAACTATGGATTCAATTTTGCTTAATTTTGAGTAACTAATATTAAATTAGCCATAAAATTTTCTGTGACAATGCTGTGAATATAAGGTATATTTATGAGTGTGTTTGTTTGATAAAAATAGCAAATTGATATTGTTTGTCCACTGTTACTTTAGATACCTATATAGGTAGGTACAGGGAGTAGTTTGTAGAGTTGATAAACTTAGTTTATCTTCTTATCTTGCCACTGATAACTTCATGTGCACGCAATCAATATAGGAAGGTTTGGGAAAAAGTTTGGTCGACTCGGTTCAGTTCAGACAACCAAAGCAAAGTTTTATTAAAAACATCCCACATCATCCTGTATAACATTTCACGTGTACATTATCAAACAAATCATTGCGGGACAACGGCCCATTCCGTCATAGCATTCGAAATGGAGACAAATTCACTTTAAAAGGCAATTTTAATGTGATCTCACGCTGGATGCTTTTTATAACCAATCGTTCTATATATTATTCAACACTTTGTCCATTATAAAATGCTATCTTTAATTGGTTTGACGACCTAAAATGTTTATACTGAATATAATTTTTGACTGTTATAAATATTATACTTGGAAATTGATTTAACATTTGAAAGTTAAGAAACAAAAGGTAGTTTTTGGACTGGTGCAGTGTTGCAAGAGGTAGCGACTTCTCCGGCGTTGTTCATGTCCACAGAATATTTAATTAAAATTAGCTAAATGTTCTGTGTTCATGTCATAGGCGACGGTGAACACTTAACACCAAGTTGCTGCTTTTTTGGCATAAAAGGTAATTATTTCGGAAGAAGAAGTGAATCGAGATAATTTTCGATTTTTCTATACCTACGGCTGTAAGTCATGGTTTAGTCTGAGGGTTTAATTAATCAAATTAATAAAGTTATATTATTACTGCATTTAGTGAGTTATTAAATGAAATATACTGAACTTTGCAAAGGTTCTTAGGAATATTTATTTAATATTTATTGACCACAATACAGGATTAAGGTACAAATGGCGAGCTTAATACTTTATGCATTCTTTGCCAGCTAACCATGGAAAATATATAGAAAACCTACTAATTAAACTTGACAAACTACACTTGATCCTCAGATTAAAGAAATAAAAGGCTTGATGGTATTTTTACATACGTATTATTAATATGTAAAAATAGGTACCTTTGACATCACTATTAATATTACAGAGGACTTCAACTACTTGCTCTGCAAACTTAGGTAGAGAATAAGGTAGGTACAAAAATTAATCCTTTTCAAGTAAATTAAATATAATAGCTTTTACAATTACATTATAAATTCTTGTTTATAACATCTGCTCTGAAGCTGAGAAAACATTTTTTGACATCATTTTACGTCAAAACCTTTCGCGTTCTTATAATATCCTTCAAGCTACTCTATTGATAATTATTGTCAAATGCGCACAACTATTCATGTACGCACGGATGACTTTGTGCACAAAATATAAAAATTATTTACGCTCAAGAATCTAAACTGAATAGGATGGCCTTACGTGATCGTCTTTTGGAGGCGAAATTCGGTTACAAAAGAGGACGGGATAAAGCATCATATTTATTTCATAATAAATGACAATTATCGTAAATTGATTTCCGAGTCGACAATGCGCGCGCGCAGCTAACCAAACATTGGCCAGAAAGGTTCCACCGATGTCATTGTTGAGTTTTGTAGAAATTGAAAAGAAATTTGAAAATGACAGTTAGGTAGGATCAAACTTGGAAGAGGTTTGTATTTATTATATGTAATAACATAACAAATATCTAGATAGTATCACGAAAAGGTAAATAAACTAAACTGAAAAGTGACTTTGTTTAAAATTATTTGTCAAATATTAAAGGACTGGTGCTATTCAAAATATGTAGTTCCCAATCTTTTTGTTGTAATTTTATGCGTATATTTTAACACCGATTCTAGAGAACTGAGCAAATGAGTCACAGGATACGTGACAGGATATGTGACTATCATCAACATTATCAACGTCTCGATGACCAAGAAGAGAGCGGGGAGGGGGGGGGGGGGGAATCAGCATTCTGCCTATGTTGCAAGTTGCAAACTACGAATGTAATGTAATGTAATAATGTAATGTTTTACACATTACAGAAAAATCTCTATCTACTCTCATATTACTAAATACTAGTGAAGTTACGTGATATAATTATAGTTTAATCTTTGAGAATTATCAATTATGATATATGTAATTATCTCTCTCTCTCTCTACAGGTCGGTTTCCTCAGTGCTGAGGGTCGTGACCACCACTAAGCACTTTCCTCGTTACCTCTCTCCACTTGCTGCGGTTTTCGGCGCCTTTTAGAGCATTGTGGAAAGTAGTACCGAGAGACGTCCGGATTTGATCGGACCAACGTATTGGGCTACGTCCTCTAGGCCTCTTTCCTTCGATCTTACCGGTAATCATAAGCTTTTCCAGATTTTCGTCATTTTTCCTCGCAATATGACCGAAGTACTCAAGGATTTTCTTGAGACAGGTGGTAGAGAGCCTCGTTTGTATGCCTAGTTGTAATTGTGTTGTAGTTGTGTGTTGTGTTGATATGTAATTATATTCACGAAAAATTATAATATGTAGTAAGCTACTTATGATACAATAGGAAAAGAAACTTCAGGCAGATTTGTTGCTTGGTTTAGGTTATTAATAAAATAACTTCGGTATGTAGCTGGATGTGGACTAATAACCGCCGAGGACAATAACTACCTCTTCTGCTGTTTAGCAGGTACACCACGATCAGGAAATGTTGGCTTGGACTTGAGTCCACGATGAGAGGTATGTTATGTTCCCAATTGTTGTCTAGGTACCTTAATTGTCCTTATCGCAACTATTGGGCAAAGCCTTGGAGAGTTACCGTCTTCTACAACGTTTGGAGTAACTTCACCATTAAAGATTCGCTACATAGATTTATCACTGTGCCGTTTTTATTACTGATGGATAGTTAAAACCTCTCCCCGTGGGTATCGAATTCCCATAAAAGCTACTTTTCACCTTCTTGCGTTTGCATGAAAGCAAACCCTAATGTTCCAGACATTGAAGTATAGGTATTGTCATAGAACAGACATCTCGAACAAAATGTGTGTCCCGCCCGGGAGGTTCCATTTTCAAAATGGAACCCCCGTTCGATTTCAAAATCAAACGAATCTATTGAAGATTGAAGCCACGTGGCGCCAATGCATTGCGACATACATGGTGTTCCCGGTGTCGGTTCTATACGCTAATAATAATACTTCAATGAGCTGGAATTGTTTTTTGTCGAAATACGTGGTACTGTCTGTACTAATCGAACATTATCTATATTTAGTCTGTAAATAGAAACGATGAATGTACATTTTTTATGAACTATCACGCCATGTTTTTAGTACTAACTACTAAACAGTATCAAGAAGCAGTTCGCTTTCAACTTTGTCATACGTGGAAGGAACAATACCGTCTTCTAAACATTGGCGACTAGGAAAACAGACATGCTGAGTAGCCATCAATATTAAACAATGACAGCTCAATGTAACCACTTCCTAAAGATGTCGTTTGCATTAAAAACTGAATAACAGTCCAGAACCAGGTGTGAGGAGACAATTAGGGTGTAATCACTATATTTGGAGTGCTGTCACGGACTTTCTGAGAAGTGTATTGTTGGCCGCCACCCAGTAGGGAGTGTTTGCAAACGGGCTGAATGAGCTTGCTCCAATATTTGCCTTACGAATGAAAGAAACAATGTTCTGTCATCCTGTGGGACAGTTAGTGTTTCCTTGTAAAAAGGACAACGGGTTAAGGGTCGGTTTCATCAAATAAGCAAATAATAATCTCATTTTAAAATATTGTTTCTTGTATCCTTCATTCAGGGTCTTAAACTAAGTATAAATTGCATTCCTCGACATAATTAAAGATAAGGTTAAACTATAAACATCTATAGAAAATAAATTAAATTAATTTAAATTATTTGCTAAAATATTGTTAATAACGTAAACGGAATATATTTAACGTACATACGTCTTGCATAACACTATTTAGTAAATGCTTATTTAGTAAATTAATAAATAAAACACTTAATGCAACTACCCAACTATTGTAACAACTTATATATACTAATATTATAAAGAGGAAAGATTTGATTGTGCGTTTGCATTGAATAGGCTCCGAAACTACGGAACCGATTTGAAAAATTCTTTCACTGTTGGAAAGCTACACTATCCCCGGATGACATAGGCTATATTATATTTTTTTTACTTTTTTTTCCCGGAGCAAAGCGAGGGTGACTTCCTAGTATATAATAAATTATTACAAATTCTTAAAATAGGTTGTGAAATCATTTAAAAAAAATAATAAAAAGGAAAACTAAAGCTTTTAAGCAAGACACTATTTACTTAAGTAGTAAGTACTTAATTTCGCGACTAAAATGTAGTTCTTACTTATCTTATCTGTACTTACCGTACGATTACGGTAAGTCGAATTGACGAAATCGCACCTTAACAGGATTTGGCGAGCACGGGCGTCTATGTTTTCACGTCCGCGACATCTCCGCGGGCGGCGCGACCACCTCACCTTCATTGTATTCTTCTCCATTCTCCAATCTATTCTTCAATAACTAAGTTATGTTCTCCATACGCGCTTAAATATATTATTCCATCTAAATCGATCTCAGCACGAGATTGGCTGTCGTAAATTCAGTATGGATTGCATGGCGTGCTTTACGTAGTTTCGTTTGATTGTCCTTTTGTAGTGATGTGTGTAAACTTCTTAATGTACAAGACGTGTGCGTGTTGGCAACTGCTTTTGCGAACAATGATTGGAAAATCATCAATCAATTTCATGAAATATGACAGTAATTTCCGTGGTTGTGTGTGTGTGTGTGTGTGTGTGTGTGTGTGTGTGTGTGTGTGTGTGTGTCAAACTATCATGATTAATATTTTATTAATGCATGTATTTTATTACGTTATAATATCCCTGTTAACTCTACGTCCAACCGCCTAATTGAAACATGATTCTAAGTTCTAAGTTTGTTCTCCATTTTTATGAGATAACTAACGGAAATAACTAATACATATTAGCGTACAAAAAATAAATATCGTGAGTACCCGTCTCATAGTAAAATGGAAACAGCGTTAAAATATTTATTTCTTCAAAAATTAAAAAAAATGATCTGTCAAAGGCTCCATCTATCAATAATATTATAAACCTGATCTGATAAGAAATCGCACGTCTCAGGAGATTATTTACATAATTACCTATAACTTGCATCCTGATTATGCAAATGCAATCTACCTATTACGCAAATCAATTAAATTACATTGTAAAGCGATTTAAATAATTCTTAGCTGACCCGTGCGATTGATAATATTACCACGTAGTTATTTCACGTGTTATGACGTCGTATTCACGTGGTACACTCACGTGTTTTAGTTAATCCACGCATCAGTTACTATTTGTGGAGCAATGTGTTCAAATGTTTGCGGGAAACATGGGATAATATGGGGATAGGGGAAGTAAGCCCAAGACGGGTACCCAGCCTAAAAAGGGTAGGCAATGCGACATCGTCAGATTGAACGCTGGACTCGCTGCTAACAGTGCAACAGTCGCTCCGCACCCCGCTCCATCTGAGGCAGTCACTAAAAAACGAAGCTAGTAGAAACACGTGCGCAGTGACCAAAAATATTTTTTCGTCTGTTTCGATAAAAAATTGCAAGATGAGTTCACATTGATTTTTGCTTTTGCTTAAATGTCTGTCTAATAGTGTTAATTCACTATCGAAATAAACTTATTCGAGTATATTTTCATACTCAACACACGGATTTAGAGTTAATATTTGAAGGTTATTTTTCGAATAATGCAAACTTCTAGCTAAAAGGCAAAATGGGTAGGGCAAAATGAGTACCTACTCGTTTTGCCCCTTTTTTACGTGGGGAAATCCTCATGGATGCCATGAATACTAGATTGGCTATGCCGGGCTCCTCCTGGCTAAAACCACCACGGGTGTACTCCTCTCCACCGTCGGTCAGGATCACGGGTACGCTCTCGCATTCTTCCGCGAGCCTGACAGCGCTGGTCCTTTTTGAGATCCCTTTCTCAGCATGGATCTGGAGTTTAACCATCCCTTTTTCACTACAAGGCACGCGGCTCATACACCGCGCGCACCTTCTCGAGGCTTTATTTTACTGGCGGCTGACACCGTGTCTACCGTCAAGACATCAATTCATGGAGGACGGAGAAGGGTCGAGGGTTCCGACGTTCTACTCTCCGGCTGCAGATTTGGAGGTTAGATGATATCTCCCTCTCCCTCTCCGGAGCTTCTTTCTGCGACATAACCTCCTCGCAAAAGGAAAGTCCCACATCCCAAGACCTCTCAGTTCTGATCATTGCTCTTATTATGGTCGAAAGCCAGAGATCGTCCCCCATTTCTGCGACGAGTTCACGGCGATCATCCTCCCAGGCTGGGCACACTAACAATGTGTGTTGCGACGTATCCTTGACGCAGCTGCAATGGTGGCACTTGGTGGTCGGTTCCCTTCCAGCTATACGTCACAAGTACTTTCCGAAACAACCATGTCCGGTGAGCACCTGTATGAGCCGGGAGGTAAACAACCCATGTTGCCTGTCCAACCAATCCTCCAGGATCGGACGGACAGCCTCGACAGTCCAGCATCCGGCTCTGAGTTCAGCCAGCTGCTTTTTCCACCTTTTAGTCACCGACTGTTGAGCGTGGAACTTCCATTTCTCCATTCTCTTGTTCCATTCATTGTTCCATTTCTCTTGTTCCATTGTTCCATTTCTCTTGGCGAGGGTACAATACAACGGGCCCGGATCTGATTGCCAATCATATAACGAAGCTTGAGCATCCCGCCAAGACGCACGCTGCCTCGAAGGAGATGGTGCGATATCCTCGAATGACTCCGATAGCCATCACCCTCTGAGGTTTTCTTAAAAGGGCGATGGTTCTATCAGCCAGCTCTTCTCCCCATACGGGAGCTCCGTATAAGGCCATAGACCGCACCACTCCTAAATAGAGGCGTCTGCTACTTTCTTTAGGCCCCCCGAGGTGTAAATAGAAAAGAATAAAAATAGAAGCAAATAGAAGAAGTACATTTAAGTTGCTTATTTTTAGACTGATTATGATGTAGCTAACTTAGAAATGTTCGAGAGATTTATGTTACTTTTAAAACATTTTGAGTAAGTCAATTTTGTTAAAGTCCTGAACAATTTGAATACTGTGATTAATTTTTTTGCAAATATTTATTGTTCTATTTAATATAAACACATAATCGAAAGATTATGAATTGAAGATTGAATCGATTGAATCGAAAGATTATGATTGAGAATTGAAATTCTGCTAGCTTCTTTCAATTTCCTACCCATCTTAGGCCGGCCTTCCGTTTTGCCCGAGGCCAGTACCCATTTTAGGCCCCCCCTACGGGCAAAATGAGTTTTTCGAAGGTTTTTGTTATTTGCTCATAATAATTTTGCTGGTGTAGTTTTAAGTAATATGACCTAATTTTATCAAACTATATTAAACTCCCTTACACGCATCAACTTAAGTCTTTAGAAATTATGTTATTAACATGCTCAAACTTTAATTTTGCCTTAAGGTACCCTTCTTGGGCTTACTTCCCCTAATGCGTTATATTCTTTTGGTACTATTTTTCTGAACTAAAATTTGTTCAACATTTCGAAACAAGCAATAACATTTCTTATAACTTGATTGTCTTCATTCCCCGGGCGAATCATAATTCACCTTTTGTTCATCTTTGTTGATGGCCATGTGGACGCGTTCAACAATATTCGTCAAAAGGCAACAAGTTCTAGCAAAAGTTACAGAACGTTATCATGTTGCATGTCAACAAAATACTAACGTTGGATTCATAATGTAGACGAACAAACCATTACATGCACGTAGCGTTTACCATTCAGAAGGGCAGATAAGAAAATTAACTGCGGTTAGCATCCGGCCCAGATAACACTGTTTGCACTGCCAAGTGGTGAGGTAGGTCAGGAGATACATGTAGGAGATGTAGGTCGAATTAACTGGTAAGTAAGTAAGATTTCGTGAAACATTTTTAAGACAATAGCTATGACGAATGAAACATCGAACCATTTGATGTAGCTACTACTAGACGTAAGTATATGACATTAAAGACCTCAAGACCATTATTACTATCATTGTTTCTCCATGGGGTTCGCCTGGATAGCTACCACACTTGAGCATGAGTCAGCCGCCAAACGACTCGTCGTGTTCCGGCTGGGGGCTTGAGAGCCAGTTCTTTCTTCTTTTTCTTCACCCTTTCTTGGCTGGCAACGCATCAGTGATGCCTTTGGTGTTGCTGATGTCCATGGACGACGATAGCCACTTACCATCAGGTGGAATGTCAGCTCGTTTGCCGGCTATTTACATAAAGTGTTGAATGCTTTATATATATTTATATATATATATATATCATATATATTTTATTTTATGTTTTTTAAGTACCCTTTTAGTTTATATTATTTTGTTATTCTCTTCATTATTTTCACAATACCGCCTTTGATGTTTCTCATACTTCCCGAAGGTTGACTGGTAGAGAATGCTTTTAGCATTAAGTCCGCCTTTGTACCTCTTACATTGTTTTTTGGTTCAGAAGTTTAAATAAAAAAAAAAAAAAAATGCTTTAAAAGAAAGCGCTAGACCTCATATTACTGGCCTCCGACAGCGCGTGCAGTAAAAACACTTAGACCCAATTGCCTTTGTTTTTGTTTATATTTATATGTTTGTTTTTTATATTACGTTAATTCTACACTATACATAAAATGCATTAATATTTCATTCTAATGGAAGTTTAGCGAATCAGAAAAAACGGCTATGGCGTACGATTGGTTTAGATTAGTAAGCGAAGTGAAATAACATAAATAATTTATATCTACTATTTTATCTTATTATGTTATTGGTTAAGTGAATTAATAAGCTTAAAATCTCAACAGATTTTACACAACACACTTCTTTACACCTTAAACCGACCTACGAATCTACGGTGTCTAATCAATGCGGGTATGAAAAGCCAAGCAATAACCTCATACGGTGCTATTATGTGAGTCCTTACAAGCCGTCATAGACCAGGGTAGAAGCCTTTAAAAATAATGAAAAGTGAAAATAAATTATAATAGAATGAAACCTATTGCAAAAGGAAGAGAATATAACAAAAAATAAAGGAAAAATAATTTACGGGCGATCTGAGGTCGGGAAGTGGGGGGGAGGGGGGGTTTAAGGGTAAAAAACGGTTTATCTCAATTTCCAGCAAAACTATAAGTCCTATGGAAAAAAGTTAAATGGCAAAGTTATAGGTAATAAAAAGGTCTACAATTTTTGTATTTACACTTTTTTCACATAACCTCAAAATTTATGTGAAAAATTCAAAAAACCAAGTTTTTGGTTTTTTATTTTTATCTTTTACAAAACATTTTTTTTTTTAACGAAATTTTGTGAAAACTTACCTTTCTATGTCCCAAACATACTGTAATTTTTTTGATTTAAAATATTTATTTCTTCACCTTATTTTGACTTAATATCGAAAAATCACCCTAATTTTCAATCGAAAATTCACCTGTCAAAATATCCGCTTTTTTAAAAAAATCTGTGAGCTTTTTATTTGCTAAAATCTCTACTTTCTGATGGTATAAAAAAGATATACACTACTATGGTAAATTTTCTCAGAAAATGCAATGAAACGACAACTATTTTTGCATGTTTCTTGCAATCTTTATGGATTTGTAATTTTTTTTGCTTATTAATTTATTAATTTAACATGGATTTTGACGTTTTTCGATTAATTAAAGTGTAAATTTTAATAAATGGCTCAAAATTGTACATAAATATTAAAAATATATATTTAAAAACTCGAACTCGAATAATTTTTGTGAAAATAGTTGTCGTTTCATTGCATTTTCTGAGAAAATTTAACATGGCAGTGTATATTTTTTTATATACCATCAGAAAGTAGAGATTTTAGCAAATAAAAAGCTCACAGATTTTTTTAAAAAAGCGGATATTTTGACAGGTGAATTTTCGATTGAAAATTAGGGTGATTTTTCGATATTAAGTCAAAATAAGGTGAAAAAATAAATATTTTAAATCAAAAAAATTACAGTATGTTTGGGACATAGAAAGGTAAGTTTTCACAAAATTTCGTTAAAAAAAAATTTTTTTTGTAAAAGATAAAAATAAAAAACCAAAAACTTGGTTTTTTGAATTTTTCACATAAATTTTGAGGTTATGTGAAAAAAGTGTAAATACAAAAATTGTAGACCTTTTTATTACCTATAACTTTGCCATTTAACTTTTTTCCATAGGACTTATAGTTTTGCTGGAAATTGAGATAAACCGTTTTTTTACCCTTAAACCCCCCCTCCCCCCCACTTCCCGACCTCAGATCGCCCGTAAATTATTTTTGCTTTATTTTTTGTTATATTCTCTTCCTTTTGCAATAGGTTTCATCCTATTATAATTTTTTTTGTTTTCAAAAATTATCGACCCTGGACTATCACACCTAAGCTCAATACTTTGACACCATTGAAACTTTTCACTGGGGTATCGGCGACCCGCAGCGTTGTCGGGTTAGCCTCAACTATTGTTGGCGCACGTGCACGATCAATAGGCCCTCTGAAGAATTTCGGACTGACAACCCTATTTATGCTCGCCCCTAATTGAATTATGGGGTCGTTATGACCCCGGATGTTATAATGATCCGATTATATTGTTAGTCAATGTTGTCTTTTATAAGTGTTTATGTAACTGAAATGATATCTAGGCAACTTTATACCTAGCGTTAAAATTCGTAGCTATGTGAACTTTTATTATTTAGGTTCCTATGAGTTGCAGAAAATTATGTACCTATATAATTTTAAAGTATCTACCCACCTACTCCTTGTATACTATAGTAAGTATTTACCTATACAGAAGTAATTGCAGTAGAAAAATAATAATAAGTTAGTAATTAATGTTCACAATGAGGATAATCGACATAAATAAAATAAACTGATGGGATAGCTACCACCCTCGTGCCCGTCTCAGCTGTCTCATCTCTCAGGTGAGAGCCAGTTCTTTCTTTCTTTTCTTCTCTCTTTACGACGATACAATTTTAAGTATAAAAAATGAATCTGCAAGAAAAAGAAGGTAAATAAAATTATAATAATTTTCTTTTTATTTAAATGTTTGCTACAAAATAAAACTTCCAGGGACCACCGTAATTTAAATTTTTATGTGTAATTTATCCTTATCCATTTTTGTATAGCCACTATCTGTATCATCTAACTGGGTTTTAGACTGGATTGAAGGGTACAGCAATCTAAACACGAGAATGGCGTCCCTGAGAGCTCGGTACATATTTGTTTTGGTTGAAGCTTTTGGGATTGACTCCGTGTTATCTCTCCAAACAACTTCGGGGGCTGACAGAAATGGCGGCAGTCGAGTTTGGATGTTTAGTTAAGATTTGTTGGATTTTAGAGTATCGTAAATAAATAATGATTGTTATTTTGCTCAAAACCATCCATTTTATTGCAGTTTGTGAGTTTCAGTTGTATTGAAGGATAAGAAGAGTTATAGGCGGGAATAAATATTGAATTAGTATTTATTTACTTTACTTCTTTAAGATCACCAACGTAGAATGTACTTGCATCTACACCGAACTTATTTCTTGTAAAGAGTAACAATGATTTTACAGTTACGTATTCACAGTTCTATTCTTCTTGTTAGTGATAATTCTTAAACTCTTGTCAGAGCGGTCGTGGTGGTTGTAAACAAAGACAGATTCTTGTCCTTGCTAAGCGTTGTTAGGAAGTTTGATAGTCCTTCATTTTTCATGGTTTCTATCGTAATATTCACTTGACATCAAAAAGCATTCACTTTACCTGAACACAAACGTTCAAAATACGACAAATCTTTAACACTCCACCAAAATTCCAATTGTAGGTGGTACTTCATTGAAACTTAAAATGCCGGCAGCTATTTTAGAATTAAAAAGGAATACATAAATTCCTTTCTTGAATGAAGTATAACAATGTAATGAATGAATTTTAAATGCTGTAACAAGAACTTTTAATGGCTTAACACTTGAATGGTAACGTGTAACAAAAAAAAACCTCTAAAATGCAATAAACGGGCACTCAATTCATATCTATAACGCGCGCGTATCAAATCGTCAGAAAGAGCCATTCATTCAAATCATTTTACTCCATGATACAATAAGTTGTACAAGGCAGCGGATAATAAGGAAATACGAATTATTCGCTTAGACACAATGAAAACTGACCGAGCATGAGTCCGACCAAGCGCGGGTCTTGGGAAAAAAATAAAATGTTGTTTATTGAGCTTGAGTGAATAAAAGTAATAAACCTAGATAACAAGAAAGAATTTTCATAGTACCTAACATTCTCCATTAATTGAATATAGAGAACTTTCATAGTACCTAACATTCTCCATTAATTGAATATAGAAAGTTAATAACGTACCTGCTTTTAATAAGCTTCTGTGCTTTACCTTCAAAGATTAGATTAGATACATTATACGTATTTCAAGGGAAATAGTAGAAAAACTGTAGTAGATAAATGATTATTATGCATTTATTGAAATGAAATGAAATGAAATGAAATGAAATGAAATGAAATGAAATGAAATGAAATAATCTTTATTCATGTAGGTATCACTGATACTCTTATGCACGTCATTTTTTTAATCTACCAGCTTTTCGGAAAGGTTGTAGGTTGTAGTATTGTTTGTCATTAAACTGTATAAATATTATTAACAATTACTAATGTACCTATTATTTATTTTACCAGTCGTAGCTACCGTATTTTTTAAAAAGTTTTAGTAATTTTTACAATAATGAGTCTCGTAGTTTGATAGCCAATTAGTTTAACAGATAAATTTAATGCAGGTTATTCATATTTCTTGATTGAACAGAAGAAGAAGTTCATGAAGTTTTAATAACCAAGAAACCAAGGTTATTTTGATAACAATAGCTAACATACCTACTCATATTTTGGTTTTGTAATTGTACAGAACCATGAATAAAAAGTCACCTGCTATGCAGTGCCGGATTTATATTTTTTATGAGTGTAGGCCAATAAATTTCCGCCGCCCCATGTACCTTTCTAAAGTAATAATTTTCCATTCATAGTAAGGAATGCACTGAATTAGTCACTAAGGAAGTGCGTAAAAAAACAAGAATTTCGGAAATCTGCCGCCCTTAGAACTCTGCCGCCCATAGGCCGCGGCCTATACGGCCTATTGACAAATCCAGGACTGCTGCTATGGCGTAAAACCTCGAGCAGGTAGAAATGATTCTGCATGCTTACTAAGTAAATGAATCCTTACAATCTCCCCATTCATGAGCAGGATGATCGGGTTACAGAATCGGTTATCAAGTCGGTTACTGATGACATTGATCAGTGAAAGCTTTTGACCACCAATCTCAAATAATCTATTAATTAAGGATCAAATGAGAAGGTTTAAAGACAAAGTTGACTAACGATTTTAATCATTTAGCTAAGGATAATTTTCACGTTATGTAGGTGTAAAGTAAAAGTTTTTACCTATTTTTGGAATTTGGATCTATGCATTTAAAGTTTTGGGAATTTATTTTTTCAATTCGTTAACGAAATAAAAGAGTGAATAGGCTTTTACTAAGTTAATGTGCTCACCACCTTGGACCACATCTTCACTTACCATCAGGTGGGATTGTGGTCAAGCATTAACTTATTTGTGTAAAAAAAAAGAAATTTTGTAGTTTTTGTACTAAGTATGTTTAATCTTATGCATACTTGGGTATCATAGTAAAAGGTGCACAATTCACGATTTATAGTACATAAAAATATTACAAAACATTACGGTAGGTAAAGCTAACTTCAATAATTCTATTTCAGTAGGTAAATAATTCTACATCAGGTGATTTGTATAAATATAAGGCATATGTATGAATTACGATACTGCTAGTATTTGTGCTTAAAAAAACTCAAAATTCCGTTATTTTCGCGGTTTTGCGGTTTGGATCGAAATCAGTCACTGCATCGTTTCATTGCCCGTTTTTTGTCATATTAAAAAATCTATGAAGGGGTTAAGAAGCCGTACAGTGTATTCACACGGAGGGTGTTCATTGAGCCACTCCTCAAGCGAAGATCCTCGGCGTCTAATCACGGAAGTTTCGGTGTAACGGGCGCCCAGTAAGGTTTCGCGAAAATCCGTTGAAATAATTAATTACAGCGAAGTACTAAATTATCTAAGTAGGTAAGTAAAAAATGTGCGGTTAGTCATAGCTATGCAATTTTAAAACCAGATGGTTCTATAGATACTTAGCTTTTCGTGACAGTTTTAATATTAAAATTAATTATTTATTTTATTGCACGTATGATACTAGGGAACTGAATAAAATTAAAAACGGATTAATGAAATATAAAAAACTTGTGTTTACTTGCAATAAACAGTAGGACTATTAGAATCGTATGGTGGGGGAGTGGGAACACCATAACAGTGATTTGATCTTGAGGTCATGCATGCTGCATGAATCTAAACGGTGTAGGTACATACAGTCAATTAATTGAAGGCATTAGGTCGCATATTTCAGTTCTTAGAGTAAGTACTATACTTAAATTAATGGATGAATATAATACATGGTTTAAACCAGTGTAGATTGCCAAGAACGCGTCAAAAGCTTTATCATATTGTTTGGTTGGTTGCTGGTTATTATAGGTATAAATATGTATAAGTATAATAAATATAAAAACATCGTGAGGAAACCTGCACACCTGAGAGTTCTCCATAATGTTCTCAAAGGTGTGTGAAGTCTACCAATCCGCACTTGGCCAGCGTGATAGACTATGGCCTGTACCCCTCACATTGTGAGAGGAGACCCCGAGCCCAGCAGTGGGGCAATTATGGTATTCAATAAGATAATCGTGAAATGGCCTTACACGCAATCATCAAGTTTAATTTATAAAATTACTACGAGGGCAAAAAGTGTAAAATTATTGAGAGTATAATGAGCCCCTATACGCAGCGGGGTCCGAAATTCAATCACTGGGATTTATTGCCCAGATTCGCAAAGGCCACGCTTCTTTTAGAGACATCGATTGTTGAGGCGGAACCTTTTCTTCGCTTTTGGGGTTCCGCGTGCTAAATTTATAGATAGTTTGACAGTTTTATTTTAAGATGATGATCACCGCTTTGATTATCTTATTTTTACAGTATGATCATAGATGTAATTAAAAAACGGTTTTTTAATTACATCTATGAGTATAATAGATTAAATTAAGTTAATAATTTGTTATAATAATATCTAATATATATTAAAATTATTAAAGTCAAATAAATTTTAAAAGTCGTTACGTCAACCGTTTGGGGGATAAAGTATTTATTTTCTTGCATCTTTAATTTTCCTTCGTCACTTTATTTCATTTATACCTATTATATTTGTATCTTATTTAAAATAATTATCTCAAGTTTACAATGTTAATACCCATTTAGTAGTTCAATATTTTGACCCAATAACATACATAAATTGTGGCATTGCAGTTACTTGTTTCAGAGAAGGAAATATTGCTTACCGGTGTTGTATTGGACTGTGACATGTTTAATTTGGCTCGAGGCCAATATAAATATCGCTGGAATATTTTAAACCCGTGAATGTTTATGTTACGGAACCTTTAATGAGGGTACTCAGTTCGAATATTACCTGTTTTTTTGTTCAATTTTTTTGTAGATAATAAGGCCGTGCGCTCGACCTCTCCGCCTATTGTGCGCGGTACTGAAATGACAGTAAAAGTAACGCCCACTTTTTTAATTCATTGTGTCTGATCCTTTAAAAGTTTTAAAATATTAAAGAATAAGTATTGGCGCAGCCTCTCTTAGCCGCAAACACAAGGTACATAATAATATACATACATTTAAGCTTAAGTTGTCGTAAGTCGTCTACTACTTGTTATGTAATATTCCTAATGCTGAAAATATCGCTGAATCCAATAGAACTGAACTTGTTGTTTAGGTATATTATTATAATCAAATCTTAATCCAAAATAAAGAAAATTTAGAACTCAAGAAAATTAACTTTTTGACTAGTAGGTATATTCCTGAATAAATGACATATGTTCCTACACAGTTACAATTTGGATCTTAGAGAATAATTATTAGTTACTATTTAAATGACTAAAGTACACATAAAAAATAGGTATTTATCTAGTCTAGTTTACACGGATACAATACTCTTGAAAATTCACAAACATTTTAAGAGGGCACTTTGGGGCCTGTTGCGGCGAATAATTGTTTACAACGATCCATCAATTCGTAGACATTTCGTAGATCTCTATTGAGCTTTTTGTGAACCATCATTTCCTGCTGCCTCAGGCTATATCGGCCGAATTTTTGCAAGGATCCAATATTTTTTTACAAATGATCTTCCTGCGATCTTTTTTAATTTTCGGTCAGTCGGTATTATGTTACCGGCCATTGTTAAATGGCGAAGATTTTTTAAGTCTGTAACGTTTTTGGTTAAAATGTGCCGATTTGGTGCACCCTTAGGCGTTTTTTGGTTTCTTTGGCGAATTTTTTGCATGATTCGTCTACATGATAGGCAGTGACCGCGTTCTGTACAAAAAATGGTAGCTTATGTATGGGATTACCTACTAGGATAGATTCGTACAGCTTTAAAAATTTAGAACCACTGGGTATTGTAGATGAAGACTTATTTGTGAATTAATCATTTGATCACAGATTGGAAGGTATGAAAAAAATATCTAAGTAGGTATACCTAAATAAGAAGCAATAGTTGACGTTGAAGTATTAAAAAGATCTTTACGATATTGCAGTAGACACTACAAAAGAAATTACAAATTAATCAAAAACTTAAAAAAAACCTACTAAATTAAATCCTAAAACGAGGAAATCATACGTCACAGTCAGACTGGAAATATGTATAAAAATTTGTGCAATCTAAAAGAAACTTAAAAGATAGCAAGAATTTTAAATCCCCGAAGACATATTATTTTGGCGATCGTAACTGTCAAATTTCATCCGTCCTTTTAGCGGTTCTCCAAAAATCCGCAATTTCCGGTAAAAAAGGAATGCACTGTAATTTAAAACCGCACAAAATTGCAGTCGCAACACGTGCAGATGTATTTTTCCACTTGTAACCAACTTTTAAAAAAACAACGGTGCCCCAAAAACTTGGTTTTTATCTGTGGTAACGTTTTATTTTTTATCTGTGCATTTAATGTCACGTGTTAGTGATTTGTGCCGGTAATGGCCTCATGTTGGCGCTTCCTTTCGCTGATTGTGTCAAATATTGCAACTAGCAAGCGCCTTTTAAGTGGTACAAGCCTGGTTTTAATTAACAGATAAAAGATATGTTTATTGCTTTTAAGATAAAGAAACTCTTGATGTACACCTTTGGTTAATAAAATTAAATTTATAGGTTCTTTCACTCATCGTTGATAGCGAAAAATAAATAATTTTGCGATATTAAAAGCACCTGATTTGCCTTGAATCCATTAGTGGCCTGCAGGTTCTCGTATCCATAATTTTATCAGTTTTATGTTTAACGCATCAAAGTGTTAGTTTCAATATTTTATTTTCACATAATTTCTTGTGTTAGTTATCCTAATTATTGTAGTCACCGTTTTGATTATCTCAACTCTTTATGACATAAAAGTTAATGTTTTTAATAATATAGCTTGGTAAGTAAGTACTTATGATGTGTCCAATTAAGAACACGTTTTATATTCTGCCATAGGACTCATCTCGGTTATATAAACTGATAAAAAATTTACATCATGATACAAGTATGGACGTACTGCCCGTCCGGACGGAAGCGACTAATTGACTAACTTGTCAGCAGGAATGGCACGTTTCGAATTCAACAGCCACTTTTGAAATAAAAATCCCCTTTCCGGTTCTTTAGGAATTACAACAGAAGGAACTAATTGTGGTTTCGC